>JACEEZ010026012.1:568535-591035 GCA_016584305.1 Chionoecetes opilio
TAATAAAAATAATAACAATAAAATAATAGTATGAAAAAATATTAATAGTAATAATTACAATAGGTAATAATGATAACAATAATGATAATAATGATTATGATAACACAGAAAATGGTCATGATAATAGCAATAATATCAATGATGATAATAGTAATGATAATAATAATGATAAAAAAATAATACTGATCACAACTATAATGGTAACAGCAATAAGCTATCAATATTACTGTTATCGATATTACAGATGTATAGTAATATTAGCAGTGATAGTAAGGGCAGCAACAGTAGCAGTAGTAGTAGTCGTAGAAGTCGAAGTGTACCTAGTAGTATTAACAGTAGGAGCAGTAGTATTTGTTTATATGCAGTAACTAGCCGCAAAGCCGCCCTCCGGGCGGACTTTTTGGCTAGCTCCTGCGGAGGGCTATTGGTGGGCCCTTCGGCCCACCAAACACAGACTCTCCAGATAGCCCCTTCTAACTTTCCTGAAATCATGGATGTAGAAATGTATGTATTAACTAACGCCAACCCATTCACATCACCCCCAACCCATTCACTCACCCATTACCCATCACCCCCCACCCATTCACTCACCCATTATCCATCACCCCCCACCCATTCACTCACCCATTACCCATCACCACACACCCATTCACTCACCCATTACCCATCACCCCCCCACCTATTCCCTCACCCATCACCCATCACCCCCCACCCATTCACTCACCCATCACCCCACACCCATTACCCATCACCCCACCCATTCACTCACCTATTACCCATCACCCTACATCAAGGTTTCCTCAATTCTCGCAACCCACTTTTTTTTTCTCACAATTCTCGCTAATAGGCTGCTAAAAAAAAGAAGAAAAAAGTTATCAGATCATCTCATAAGTGGGCTTAAAATGTTCCCCTGGTCGACCTGGTTCCAAAAATATGCCATATGATGGGATTGGGGCACTGGGGGCGGCACTTATCACGGACACACACACACACACACACACACACACACACACACACACACACACACACACACACACACACACACACACACACACACACACACACACACACACACACAGACAGACACACTTTCGCTTATATTATTATAGATAGGAGGAGGAGGAGGAGGAGGAGCAGAAGTAGAAGTAGTTGTAGTAGTAGAGACAATGCTTAAAAGATTTTTGTTATCTAAAATCTGAATCTAAAAAGAATCTGAACCTAGAAATAAATGCAGAGAAAAGATAGGAAGAAAAGAAAGAGTAGGAGGTAGAGGGAGTTTAGAAGGAGACGAACGAGAAGGTGAAGGACACGGGAACTGGCTGATGTAGGTGAGTGTTGGAGGAAGAAAGAAGGGTGTGAGGGAACTTGAAAAGGGAGGGAGTAAAGGAGGGGGATAATGAACGCAGCCCTTGTGTAGAGGTTAAGGGGATGCATAGCGGTCGCGAGAAGGAGAGAGAGAGAGAGAGAGAGCGAGGAGAGAGAGAGAGAGAGAGAGAGAGAGAGAGAGAGAGAGAGAGAGAGAGAGAGAGAGAGAGAGAGAGAGAGAGAGAGAGAGAGAGAGTTTTGTGCTTTTGCGCCACAAGGAAACTCCTGTTATGAATCCGGGAGACATGAAGAGAGGAAGAGGAGGAGGAGTAGGAGGGGAAGAAAGAAAAGTACAGGGAAGAGAGGAGCAGGAGGGAGACATAAAAGGCCAAGGGAAGATATGGGGAAAGGAGGGAAACAAGAAAGAGTAAGGGATGAGAGTGGAGAAGGAAAAGTGTATCAATAAACTCTTCTTGATAAACTATGTCAGCTGGTCATATGTTACCGGGTCAGGGATGGAATGGGGAGGGGGTGAGAGGCGGGAGGGAATAAACGAGGTTAAGGCAAGAGGAAGAAAGGAAAAAAGGAAAGGGAAGGACACGAAGGAAAGAAAGAAAAGGTGCTTGAAGAAGGATGAGGGAAGGGAAAGAGAATGGAGAGGAACGAAAGGCAAGAGAGGAGAGGGAGAGGCAGGAACCATGACCTGGAGCTATAACAAATTCACCTCCAAGAGCCACGCAATCCCCGGCGGCTCAACATTTCCAACAAGAGAGTAAATTTTTCTTGCCCAGTATTAAAAAGTTATATTTATGCATTACTCTCTCTCTCTCTCTCTCTCTCTCTCTCTCTCTCTCTCTCTCTCTCTCTCTCTCTCTCTCTCTCTCTCTCTCTCTCTCTCTCTCTCTCTCTCTCTCTCTCTCTCTCTCTCTCTCTCTCTCTCTCTCTCTCTCTCTTTCTTTCATACTACAAAATATATATCAGCAATGAGACAATATTCTTTCATCAAGACCGAAATAGAAATAAGAAACCATTTAGCCAATGCAGCTCTGTCCGGGGAACCCAATACTCACTTCTTTTCAGCCATGAAAGTCAATTAGGATTTTTTTTAAACTCATGGAGGACTGAATCTAACAAAGAGAGAGAGAGGCCATGTACAGAACCAGCGTGACCCGATACGTATAGTACTACTGGGAAGGTGGAGGGAGCTCGGGGCAGAGGTAGGCGAAAAGAGTGCATGTAGTAGGCAGATGTGTTAGGGGAGGGAAGTGGGTAGATGGGCTGTGAGGAGGTTGTAGATAGGATGGTGTACGGGTGTGAGTGTTGTGTAGCCTCGAGGATGGAGCGAACAGAGGGGTGGAAGTGGAGGAGGGGAGGCGGGTGAAGGGTCGGGGGGAAGGGGTTAAGGCTGTTTACATAGGTGTGGCGTGAGTTTTGAGAGTCGTGATTAATGCTGTGGTGAAGATGAGGACCCAGGGGTGTGGAGGGGACGCCAGGGCTGCTCTTCCTTTTCTTTGCTTCTTTGACCTCCTCTCTTTCCCCTGAGCCTTTTATCCCTAGTCCTTTACCCTCTTTTAGCCAATTTTTCACTTAGATTTCATCGTTACATTTTGCTGCATTTTGTGTAACATCTTTCTTCTTTCATTACTTTCCATAGGGCAGCCTTACATTCTCTCTCTCTCTCTCTCTCTCTCTCTCTCTCTCTCTCTCTCTCTCTCTCTCTCTCTTCTCTCTCTCTCTCTCTCTCTCTCTCTCTCTCTCTCTCTCTCTCTCTCTCTCTCTCTCTCTCTCTCTCTCTCTCTCTCTCTCTCTCTCTCTCTCTCTCTCTCTCTCTCTCTCTCTCTCTCTCTCTCTCTCTCTCTCTCTCTCTCTCTCTCTCTCTCCTCGTATCTTTCTCTGTTGCATTCTTTCTTCGCTTCCTCTTTCCGTCTCTCCTTTCTTCATTCTGCCCCATGAGGCAGCCTATTTCCTTCTTCCTCCTCGTAACCTCATCTGTCCCTCCAGCGTCACCTTCGGCCATTTTAATCAGAGGGCCGTGAGGGGCAGGCGCAGCCGCCACCAGCACGTTCACGCCAGACGTGCGACCCAGCCAGGTAGATAGAGGGGATTTCCGCTCGTACATGCAAGTATTTGTTGATCCATGCAACAAAAATACACGGTTTTCAAGGAGGTCTTGAAGCCTCATGTGACTAACCTCTGTAAACTCTCACTCGTTTCCTTCTTTTTCTTGCTCCCTCGCCTTCTTCTCCTGCCGCCTTCCTTCTCTTCATGCCGCTTGCCTTCTCCTTCCCTTCATTTTCGTATTACTTTATTTCTTTCTGTATCTTCCCTTCCTTCCTCTATTGCTTAGGTCACTCTTCTTACTTCACCTCTGTTCCATTACATTATTTATCCATCGCTCTGTTTGGGAAGCTTCTTTATTATGTTGTGTGTTTTGTTTACTCAGGGGTAATACATGAATTTTTTGTGTGTGTGTTTGTATAAAACAGCATCGCTAGAACAAATACCGTAAAATATTTGTGAAAGCAGTAGCGAAACAACAATAGTGAAGTTGTAAGACCATTGGGTGTGCGTAACAATAACAACAGCGGCGGGAGCACAAAGGGTTCGAGCAAAAAAATGCATGTGGCTCAAAAAGACAACAGCACGGGAGGTGAAAAAAAAGCAGGTACAATGTTGTTCATTTTTAAGGCTTCATGATGGTGTCCGATAGCCGTTCACCGTGTGCTGTGGGCAGCAGGAACCATGAGGGGTGGAGTTGAATTGCAAGGGAGACCGTGGGCGGCAGTTTTGGCATAAAAGAAAAATCAGGAAGAGGATGCTTAAGCGGGCGGAGGAGCTGGAGTGGGAGGGACGACAAGTATTGACGAGTAGAACTTTTGCGAGAAGGACTGGTGTGGAAGGGACTACAGGCGGAGGAAACTTTGCTGAAAGGAGTAGAGCGGAAAGAACTACTTTGCTGAAAGGAGTAGAGCGGAAAGAACTACATAGTGTAAGAATAGTCAGGAGGTTGGATAAGAAGGACCAATGCGGCAAGATCCATAAGCAGGAGGGTTTTTTTTATAAAGGAATGAAAGGCACCGTAAAAAGGAAGTTTTATAGAGGAAAAAAATACAGACTGTTTTTCATATGAAGGAGAAGCCAATTGATTGTGATATGGCGGTGATTTTCTGGGAGAGAAGATGCTACTGCTCGCCGTGCTCGGAGGACAAGGTGCAGGAGAATAGGGGTACCGGGCTACCTGGGGGTGTAACACGACTCCTGAGAGCCCACGACCACCTTCACAGATGTTTTGGTTGTGGTGGTGGTGTTGAGGGAGAAAAAGGGAGGAAAGGAGATACTCTGGAATGGGTGATGAAGAGTGGAGTGTACAGTACATGGTAAGGTGGAAGCTGATGGCACCAGTGCTTAATCAAGATAAGTAGTGGCAGAGGGCGACAAATTAGATGGAACATTGGTGTACGGAATGAATATAAATTGCAAACTTCGATTCAATTTTTTTTTCGAGACAGTGAGCTTAATGTAAAGAAAAACCGATAAGTTGGGAACATTTTCTTAACTATACTAATAAATACTCAATATTCTTAAAGGGGAAGAAGTGAAGGGCACAATAAATAAAGGGGAAGAGGAGGACAAGGAGAAAGATGAGAAGATAGAGTAAGTGTATCGAATAGCCTGTCTAACCCAATACAGTCAATCTACTAATTGCTGTCACTACAAGACTCCTCCAGTCTTTAGAGCAGCCAACGTTACGGCCGAGGACACATATTCACAACTGTTTGAGCAGAGAACCCATAGCATCTACGTTTTAGAACGCATATATATATATATATATATATATATATTATATATATAGAGAGAGAGAGGAGAGAGAGAGAGAGAGAGAGAGAGAGAGAGAGAGAGAGAGAGAGAGAGAGAGAGAGAGAGAAGAGAGAGAGAGGAGAGAGAGAGAGAGAGAGAAGGAGAGAGAGAGAGAGAGAGAGAGAGAGAGAGAGAGGAGAGAGAGTTGATATTCTTAAGTTGATACATGAGGATGTTCAAAGCAGGATGTTTGCTTTTAGCAGTTTTTAGTATTTTAACGTATATAAACCATTTTAGCCTGATGATGCCAAGTGCTTTGGCGAAACGTTGCACGCACATAAAGAACCCCGAAGAAATGACGAGTGTTTTTGCCGCCCTGAACATCCTCATATATATATATATATATATATATATATATATATATATATATATATATATATATATATATATATATATATATATATATATATATATATATATATAATAGAGGAGAGAGAGAGAGAGAGAGAGAGAAGAGAGAGAGAGAGAGAGAGAGAGAGGAGAGAGAGAGAGAGAGAGAGGAAAAAAAAATATATATATATATATATATATTATATATATATAAATATATGCCTCTTTCAGAAGTATATAGTCTAAAGGCCCTGGAGTCAAACATCTATTTCATACTTCGTCACACAAATCTTAATCTATATAAATGGAAACAATATATCCTAGATCTTGAGGAACAATACATGGCATACAAATTATTCTAGAACTTAATATTCCCAGGTAATCTCAAGCTTGAAAGCCAATCCGTGTGCCCTTAAATGCATAGAAGTCCCTCTCACACCCCAGCTGACCCACAGTCTCAGTTTACATTCCACACCCTCACCCGACACCCTCCCTCCTTCCCTTCCTTCTCTGACCGCGAACCCAACTCTAAAGCCAGAAATCGAAATTGTACTTGAAAGAAACGAGAAGCGAGTAAACCAAACTTCCTTCACTAGTCCAGAAGCGTGGGACTTGAACAAGATTATGTGGCAAGGGTGCTGGAGTGGGCAATGGACGCCTGAAGCAGACTGCTGCAGGAGTGAAAAGAGGGCGAGTAGTGAGTGAGGTTGTGGGTGGCGTGACTGTCTGGGTGGGCAGGTAAGGGAGAAAGAGAGGTAAGGAAGAAAGGAGAGAAGGGAAGAGACGAAAGGGTAGAATGGGGAAGCAACTTTAGCCCGCCACCTACGGTCCTGTGGCCAAACCCTTCGTTGTAGACCTCAAGATAAGGTTAAATTACCTATGAGTGAAGTCAAGTCAACTAAGTCGTCGACGCAATCCTGCTGTCGTTCCTCCTGTTACCATCATACTGCTGGCATGTCCCGACTGTTTCATGCTGCACCGAGCCACTCTGGTACTGTTAGTATTGTGCCTTCACTCTAACCGTCGCTTCAACCTGCTACGGTGTTTCCAGTGTCTGTTCGCATCGTTTATCACACCGTACATTTTGTCTTCGGAATCGTGTTCGCGCTCCTGCCGTGGCACCCTTCCTATATATATATTGCCATTGCTACCATTTCTAGCACCCTGTATTCCCTCCTATTCGCTTCTTCACACCCTGTATCCCCTTCTCTTTACCCTTCCAACGGGCGTTACTGTCACTACCATAGCAGAGCTTTACGTCACAGCCCTACACTGCCGCCGCCACTGCAATAACCACCAAGACAATACGTGCTAATTACGGGGGACAACGCTGCTGCAGTTCTCGTCTCGAAATTGATTCTTGGTGTGTGTGGTGATTTATTGGTGTGTGTGCCCGAGAGGCGCTGGTGTACACAAGCCTACCTACGAGGGACGGCAAATTGCTCTAGGGAGGGTAACCTGTCTGAAGGGTAGATGCAGAGGTTAATTGAAATCGGCGGATCTGAAATAGGAATGGCAGGTCATAGGTGAATGAATAGTTCGGAGACAGTTTTGGAAAGTGTATACAGAGACGTTAAAACACGAGGGGTATCCTTTTTTATTGCTTTATACGATGCAGAGAGAGAGAGAGAGAGAGAGAGAGAGAGAGAGAGAGAGAGAGAGAGAGAGAGAGAGAGAGAGAGAGAGAGAGAGAGAGAGAGAGAGAGAGAGAGAGAACTGAATCGGTTTAGGAATGTTGGAATCGTTTACGACTAGGAATGTGTTGTGACTGGTGTAAGAGGGTGCGCACAGGAAAGGAATTCATGTCATATTTCACCAGTTTCGTAACAAAAGAAGTGAATCGCTACTGAAATAATCTAATAAAGTAACTTTCATCATTTCATTTTTAAGACTGTCAGTAATAAATCTCTCCCGCGAGGAGAAACTTGGATGTGACCTTTCTAGTGGGATGAAGAGAAAAGGATTACGGAAAAGATAGTTATGATTGTAACGACTGAGTATATTGAACAAATTCCCCTCCCCCTCCCCCTACATACACACACGAGGGAGGGATAAGCGGGTAGGGAAGTAATTCAACTCCTGATCTGGTGAACGTAATGAAAGAGCACGTCTCCCCCGGCCACTGACAGATATTACGCTGGACTCTTGCAATTTGCACTGCTGAAATAGGTCCCCTACGGCGATCTTTTGCATATGAGGCGCCGCGCGGGAGCAAGGGCGCTGGGACGGGGGACGACAAGGCTCAGAGTGGAGGCGCGGCGTCCCTGCTTCATCGTCTATTGCTGCTGGGGACAAGGGTCGTGATTGCGCTGTTGTTGTTTTTTTGTTGTAAGGCGCTTTTGTTCCCCCCGCTGGGTGTTTTCCGTACACTGTACTGATGTATGAGTCTCTTTGTTGCGTGTGTTTGTGTATGTTTGCTGAGTTCTCGGTTATTAGTGGGCCCCCTGATCCTTATCTCTGGTGTTGATGATGTTATGCGCGACACCAGCAAATGTTTGTCCCGGCTACTGAGCCAGATAATGTGTGTTTTAGTGAGTCTCTCTCTCTCTCTCTCTCTCTCTCTCTCTCTCTCTCTCTCTCTCTCTCTCTCTCTCTCTCTCTCCTGCTGTTCACTTCCCCGTGTGATGACGCCAATGTAGCTCCAGGTTAGGCGTGACGCCCCCCCCCCCCTTCCCTGGCCCACTTATACCCGGAAGTGTTTATCAACGAAAAATGCACACTTAACACAAACACAGGACAGATTTATGTAGAAGATACAAAGCGAAAAATGTACATGCACAATTCATATATCTTTTTCTAATAATTGATGAATAAGGATAAGATTCAGTCTTAAGGATAAGATATGATTCAGTGTATTTTTTATTAATAATTCCATTTTTTTTATATTGTCACAATGGAACTTTACACCTTAACGTTGAATTCCCATTGGTTCTAAAGTACTGTGGGACATTTAAGTCAAGACAAACAAAGCATAGTGTTGGAGAAACATTATAATTTTCACTTAATCAAAGAAAATTATTTAAATGTTTCGGGAATACATAATCACAGAAAAGGCAAAGTCTCCTGTTCGCTTTGAGGCAGTGATAATCTATTCACATAATATCCCACAACACACGTCCGAGGCATCGTCCAGGCTGCCATAGTTGTCGTCCGAGTGTCAGACGACTTGGCCGAGTGCCTGCCGCCTTGGCTGCGATTCATACTCTGGCATCACAGTACATACCAATAGCATTATCATCAACAACAAAAGGAAAAACAATAAGGATAACCATGATTATGATAGTGATAATAGTGATGATAAAAAAAATAATAGTAGAAGTAGTAGTACTGGTAATAATGATAATAATAATAATAATAATAATGATATTGATAATGATAATGATAATGGATAATAATAATAATGATGAAAATAATAATATAAATAATTACGAATATTGTTATTAATAATATTACTATTATCAATATTATTTAATTATCATCATTATAATTATTATTATTATTATTATATATATATATATATATATATATATGATCATAATAATAATAAGAACAACAACAACAACAACAACAACATCATCAACATGAACAACATTAAATAATAATACAATCATAAGTAGACATGCGGCCGTTTGTCTGTTATGGCTTTAGTGGTAGTGGTCGGAGGTGGAATGGCATTCTTAAAATACAAAGTGTTCATGGTGACGTGCCTCTAATACCGGCCATTATGAACAGTATTCTGGTATTGTATTAGGAACCAACGTTTGGCTATGAGAGTGAGCTGTATTTCTACTACCGCAGCAGTAGCTGTAATAATGATAATATTATCATTATCATTGTTATAATTTTTGTTATCATTATCAACATCAATAGTAGTAGTAGTAGTAGTAGTAGTAGTAGTAGTAGTAGTAGTAGTAATAGTACTAGTAGTAATAGTAGTAGTAGTAGTAGTATCCCTGTCATCATGATCACTAGCACTATTCTGGCAATAATACCTGTAACAAACCGAAATGGCCACAACACGCAATAAATACACCAAGTGTGAGGGTGATACTTGTAGCTTTCCGCGCGTCCCAGGCTACTCCTGCCACGCCTATTAGACACGCTATTTACCCGACCATAGCAGCACCCACCACTCGAACCTCCACGGGGACCGGCCGTTACCAGGGTCACAAGTATCCCATCCCAGAGGCCTCCCTTGCACCTCCCACTTCCCTGTATCACCCCAGGTACAACTTCTCCTTGTCTGCCACTCTGAGATAGGTAGAGCCTCATCACCCTTCACAATCCCCCTAACACAGCACATCAGCAAACCCACTCTAGTCACCCCCATGAGGCCTGGGGGGCCATAAGCCCCTCAATCCCTCACCACACTCCTAGCACTCTTGAAGCCCCTCCGCCGGTGTGCCCATACGGAAGTCCTTCAGTCCTCCACACACCCTCAAGTTGCTCTCATCCAAAACCTTTCCTCAAGATGTTCCTTCATTATTGCTACTTTGATATGTGCTACCTACAGCCCACTTCGTCCCTTTATCACCTCCACTCCTCCTCCTCCTCCTCCTCCTCCTCCTCCTCCTCCTCCTCCTCCTCCTCCTACTCCTCCTCTTCCTGCCAGGCCTTTGCGCCACAATCACCATCACAGTCAAACCACAAGATGTTTCTGACAATCTGGCTAAATTTTGTTGTTGCACTATATTTTATTGGCCTTGGTCGTCCTTCTTCTAAATACTGGGAAGTTATTGTGCTGTGTAATTGGCTGATGAAAATGGCTTAGCGGGTTTGCAAGTTTTAATGCGGGTGTAATTATGATATAATTAATTTTTCGACCACTCATTACTGCAAAATTCACCTAATTCAAAACGATGCAACGTAAGGAATGTAATTAATGCTCTCTACGTTTTCTATTTACCCGGCACAAAGTAACATCCCACTTCATCTCTCTCTCTCTCTCTCTCTCTCTCTCTCTCTCTCTCTCTCTCTCTCTCTCTCTCTCTCTCTCTCTCTCTCTCTCTCTCTCTCTCTCTCTCTCTTTATTCAGCCTCTTTTTCTCTTTTCCACTCAGGCATCGGCAACCACGCTCACCCCACCTGATGAATTTTCACCCATTGTTTGCAAATGACACCTGGCTCCCCTGTACATAGATAGTATCTGCCCCTACCTGCGTTGCTTCCTCTACCCCTCCATTTGTACTGTTCTACCTTTGTTTTGTTCTTTTGATACCTGGGATGAATCGTACTTAATGCCTTTCTACACAACGTAACAAAAAAGATATCCAGAAATGGTAAAAAAGAAAGAAAAAAAGGAAGGAGAGGAAGGAGTGAGAGATTAGATGAAACGAAGAGATTTATCAGAAGAGAGAGAGAGAGAGAGAGAGAGAGAGAGAGAGAGAGAGAGAGAGAGAGAGAGAGAGAGAGAGAGAGAGAGAGAGAGAGAGGATGAGTAAGTGAAAGAAGAATAATAGAAGGAATGCGCAAGAAACTCCTCTAGTCTCTCCCTCTGCAGATTATGAAGAACTGTTGATGCCAAGAGGGAGATACGGAGGCTTAAGAGCATTAGCATTTTATCTCCGTCGCGGAAGGAGGAGGAGAAGAAAGTGGACCTTGGGAGTGGGGAAGAAAGGGAGGGTCAGGAGGAGAGGTATGTAAGTGGACTTGAGGAAAGAATGAACCTCGTAGAAAGAAAATGGAACCACAGTCGCCTTGAAGCCTCGCCTTGTTGCTCAGTCTCTCTTTGTTTACCTCGTGATCGTCATTTGTTTCCCGTCGTCGCGGTCGCCTGTCCCCACTCGTCGCTATCGTCGTGTGTGTGTGTGTGTCTGTGTGTGTGTGTGTGTGTGTGTGTGTGTGTGTGTGTGTGTGTGTGTGTGTGTGTGTTGGCCTCATGCGAGTGTCCTTTGTTTCCGCTTTTTTTCCCTTTTTATTTTGGAGGGATGCTTTCGGCTCTTTCGTTTTCTCTCTGTTACATGGGTTGATTTCCATTTCATGTTGTTGTTGTTGTTATAGGTGGTGGGGGGATGATGGTGGTAGTAGTGGTATTGTTGGTGGTAGTGGTGTGTGTGTGTGTGTGTGTGTGTGTGTGTGTGTGTGTGTGTGTGCTCTTTTGCTGGTTGGTTGGTTGCTGAGTTGTTGTTGTTGTTGTTATTGATGGAGTTGCTACTACTATACTGTTGTTCCAGCTGCTGTTTCTCAATACACTCGCGGACTTCATATGTATCTGAGTGCATCATTCATTTGTTACAGCTTATGACAAGACTAGAATGCATGAACACTATTAATGCAAATCCTAAGAGACCAGAATACCAGAAACCCTACAGGGTCCCCCAACACAGGAACACACACACACACACACACACACACACACTCACACACACACACACACACACACACACACACACACACACACACACACACACACACACACACACACACACACACACACACACACACACACACACACAACACACACACACACACACACACACACACACACACACACACACACACACACACACACACACACACACACACACACACACACACAACACACACACACACACACACACACACACACACACACACACACACACACACACACAAACACATACACACACACACTAACACTAACACTAACACTAACAAAAACAAAGCAAAGAAACAAAAGTCAACATCATACAGACACAGCTGGGTCCAGGAACACTAGGGAGGGAGACTGCAGATCGACTTTCATGACTTGGAATTGACCTGATGGACGCGGTGTGCTATCAAGCGCCCCGAGGAGACCTTGCCGGGACCAGGAAAAACTGCACTGCCTTCGAGATGCATCTAAGACCGATATACACCAGGCGCTTTTTCCGTGACCTTTGCTGCTTTCTGCGGTTGAGCGTGGTGCATTTCGTATCAAATCCATGGAAACACGGAAATGACATGATGAAAGTGTGAAAACAGACGTGGGGTTTTGTTTGGGCGGGATGTTTGTGTAACTCCCTCCCCGCGCACCATGACATGCACTGCCAACGTGTAGGCGTGGAAAATAATGCAGCTCACGGAAATGTTGAGGAGAAAAAAAAAGAGTAAACCGGAATAAATATGCATTGTGAACAGAGGGGAAGGGTAAGCAAACCGACGCGTGTGAGGAAATTACTATGCCAGCGTCACACACGCACAAAAAGATGTTGGAAAAACATGCACACAAAGTAAGAAAAACACATGTACATAGATATAGATATCTAAATCCAGTTTAAGTACGAGCAGTGAAAATACGTAAATAATACATCTGTAAATCCAGTAAGGAAGCAAATCCATCCACCGTCGCCATAGCCTTTACGTCCTCTCCATTGCGTTGTGTTATCTCCCCAATCTCCCCATTCGCTGACCGATGATACAGTGAAGAATGTGTGTGTGTGTGTGTGTGTGTGAGAGAGAGAGAGAGAGAGAGAGAGAGAGAGAGAGAGAGAGAGAGAGAGAGAGAGAGAGAGAGAGAGAGAGAGAGAGAGAGAGAGTAAAGAAAGAAAAAAAATTGTCTAAAGTAGGAAGCAAGAAAAAAGGAATGAAGGAGAGAAAAAGAAAGAAAGAAAGACAAAGCGATGAAGACTATTGGAGTAACACAAACAGTAAGCAATCAAACACATCGCTCCTTCCCTCCCTGTCTCCCGAGGATTCTCGACATGCACGCGCGGCCACCTGTCTTTATTGGGGCGTGAGGAGAAAATCTGCATGAAAAAAAATTCACAGCGAACTCCCAGGAATAAAGATAAAAGAAAATTTCATGTCATATGCGGAGGCCGTAGGAGGTTTAATCAGCAAGGAAGTGACGTGTTTCCCATTGTTTCGTGCACACACTTGCTTATCTGGAGGTACGTGAACGAAGAGAGCTGGAGCAGGAATGTAATTGGCCAACCTGTCGACCCTCTAAACACTGCCGTCATTTGCTGATCTGAACACATTAAGAAGCGATCGCTATCCGGCTGGAGAGGTGTGGAAGCGAAGATGAAAGGTAAGGGATAATTAGAGTGGGGCAAGGCAGGTGCCGAAGGAATGAGGAATGCGGAGTAAATGATGCAGAGTGACGGAAGCAGTTGAGGATGAGAAGATGAGAGGCACGGAGTTAAGGCCTTGTGGATGATGGAGAAAGAGCACAGAAGGGAGGGGAGGGTCCAGTTCACGTTGAGGGGATAAATTGCCGGGTAAGTGAGCCGGACACAGGGACCGGCCGGTGGGTAGCGGAGCGTCCTTGTGTTTTGCGGGACTGGCGGGACGTGAAGAGGTCCGAATTACTACTATTCCTGAAGACGTTTGTCCTTAGCCATCCGCCGGAAAACTGGTGACAATACTGAATGAAGAGGACGAGGACGAATAGGTGGGTAGGAAGATGGTGGTGGTGATGGATGGATGGAAAGAGGAGGGGGAATGGGAAAGATGATGAAGGGAAGAGGAATAGAGAAAGAGAGAAAAAAGATCAAGTAGCTCCCCTCTCTCGCCTGATCTGATTGTGTGGTAGTAATGGTGATGCTGATGGTTTAGTAATGGTAATGAAGGTTTTCGGTGATGTGATCTTGTCCTGGTAGGAATGATAATGGCAGTGCAGATAATAGGGCTGCTGATGGTAGTAGTGGTGATGGTGATGTTAATGGTGGAAGTAGTAATGATGATGATAATATTGATGATGATGATGGTGGAGGTGGTGGTTGTGGCGGCGGCGCAGAGAATGTACACAACAAAACAAATCTCACAAGGGTTTTTAAACAATTATCATTATTATTATTTTACAAGACAATTTCCTGTGGGACTCTCTTACACAATCTTCCCTCATACTCCCTCCGTCTACCGAGCGCTTCCTTCTTCTTTTCCCACCTCCCTCTCTCCCTCCCTCCCTCCCTCCCTCCTCCTCCTCCTCCTCCTCCTCCTCGTCCTTCTCTCGCTCCCCTCCAATCCTGAGCTCAGCGTCACCACTCAGCGTTACAAGAACACAAATTTACGCACGAGAAATGAAGGCGGAGACTTTGTCCTGTCTTAGTTTGTCAAGGCAAAAGAGATAAAGAAAGACAAAGACAGACGAATGAACGGTGAGAGAGAGAGAGAGAGAGAGAGAGAGAGAGAGAGAGAGAGAGAGAGAGAGAGAGAGAGAGAGAGAGAGAGAGAGAGAGAGAGAGAGAGAGAGAGAGAGAGAGAGAGAGAGAGAGAGAGAGAGAGAGAGAGAGAGAGAGAGAGAGAGAGAAATACAAATACAAAGAAGGAGAGTAATGTTTGAGTTTAAGAAGAAAGGGAATTAATCGTCTTTTTCTGTTGCAAGCAGCATTTTTGTGAATTTTCATCTTGATTCCTCTTCCTCCAGTTGCTGTCTCCATGTTTTATTATATATTTTTACTCTTCTTGCTCCTATTCATGCCCAGAGCGTCTTACAGAAGTATTTTCTTTTTATTTCTCGCGACCTGCTATTCTTCTCTTCATCTTCTTTTGCTTTCCTTTTTACTCCTCTAATCTTCATTTTGAAACACTCCGACGCACTCCCAGAGTTTTTTCTTATCCTTGTTTTTCTCTCAACTGAAATCGTAAAGTGTTCTCTATGGCTGCCTCACTCCATTCTTTCTTTTCTTCCTTCCTGACCACATATTATTTCTTATTTTTCCCCTCACGTTCGTTTCCTTTTCTCACAGTCTCTTTACCTCTTTTTCCATACCTCACTGTCTTCTCTCACTTCCACCGTCTCGTTTCTCTTCATTTCTCTCTCCTCATAATATTCCTTCACCCTTCCGCTTTCTTTCTCTTTTTCCCTACACTGTTTTTTTCTTTTTTCACTTTCTTTACTTCTTTGTTTTACTGTTCCTTCTCCTTCACTACTTTCCTCCTCTCTTCCTCCTCCTCGTCTTGCATCTATTCCTCCGTCTCTCCCAAACTCAGCCTGGACGCCCCATCCACGAAGTCACTTATCGGGGTTTTAAGAGCTAATTAGAATGCATTTTTCATTGGGAAGAGGACGGCACGTCTCAGCGTTTGTCGTGACGGTCCACATTTTTACCCCAGTTGAGGACTTCTTTCTCTGACGCGAGACTCGAGATGGATGGTTGACTTAAAAGGAGGGGTTGGGTAATTTCCCGCAACCATCATTTCTTCCTTCTTCCAATCATCACCTACATTTTTTTTTTCTCTCTCTCTCTCTCTCTCTCTCGTCTCTCTCTCTCTCTCCCTCTCCTCCTCTTCCTCTCTCCTCTCTCTCTCTCTTCTCTCTCTCTCCCTCTCTCTCTCCCTCTCTCTCTCTCTCTCTCTCTCTCTCTCTCTTTCTCTCTCTCTCTCCTCTCTCTCTCTCTCTCTCTCTCTCTCTCTCTCTCTCTCTCTCTCCTCTCTCTCTCTCCTCTCTCTCTCTCTCTCTCTCTCTCTCTCTCTCTCTCTCTCTCATACTTATAATTTCATTTTTCCTCTGAACATTTTCCTTTTCTTCTTTTCTTTAATATCATTATTCGCAATTTTGTTTTACTAGCCTCTAATCTCTTATTATTGCTTGACTTTCGTTCCCTCCTCCTCCTCCTCCTCCTCCTCCTCCTCCTCCTCCTCCTCCTATTCCTCTTCCATTAAGCTTGTAGTGTGCACCCAGTTCAGTAAAGATAGGATGACACAGTTCAGTGAGATAGGACGGTAAGAGTGACAGACTCTGCGCCACACAACTAGCCATGCCACCAAGGAACGGTGTTGGCGGCGGTGGCAGCGACGACATCGTGGAGGGGTGTGGGTGTGGGTGGGCGAGCCTGGTTATGGTAGTGAGGGGAGGGTGGCTGGGGGATGCGGAGATTCAAGACATAAATACGGATCAGAGACGATGCTGGTGACGTGAGCAGTGGTCTGGCCATTAAGACAGGTGACGTCCTTTGCGGCTAATAGTAACAAATGTAATGTGCCGCAGAAAGGCGAGGCGGCGAGGGTCTGGCCGCTCACCACCCGGGAACACAGGCATCCGACGGGACAAGTCCAATGAGGCGACGGGGGAGGGGCGGGAGGACCTTGAGCTGACAGTTCTACACATTGGTCTACAGAAGGTCGTCCTGGGGTGTCTGGTGACGGAGGGAGCAAAGAGTGGGACAAGGGAATCGGTGGAGGGGAAGAGGAGGGATAGGTATTAGAAGTTGTCGGTCGGTAAAAGGAGAACTAAATAAAATAGATCTCTTCCAACGGGCCCCCAATAGAGAGATGAATGCCGGCTAATTTTGCTGGTTAGATACAGTCACTTTAGGCTTCGCTCGTTGTGCGTTGGAGCAAAAGGAAAAGCGTCAATTTTATGTTCTGATACGAGGTTATGTATTTATCAGGTGACCATGTAGGTGGCTGAAGACGACCTAGTTAATTTCATGACGTGCGATCACGTTACCGTAATTTATGAGCTTGCACACGGACGGTATTTAAGTTTTTTTTACATTTCTAACTGTCTTAAAGATTGACAGTTCAATGGAAGAAGGAAATGTTGAGAAGGAACTATATGATACTTGAAGGTGAACTATACACTCCAACACTGCCCGCCACGCCCTTCACATCCCTCATGCTTCACATGACAAGAGGATGGATCAGTGGGATTGTCACGCTAAATGGGCGGCCAGCCACGTGCAAAACTGAATATAACTATATGATACTTGAAGGTGAACTATACACTCCAACACTGCCCGCCACGCCCTTCACATCCCTCATGCTTCACATGACAAGAGGATGGATCAGTGGGATTGTCACGCTAAATGGGCGGCCAGCCACGTGCAAAACTGAATATTTTTTACCCCTCGCTCTTCCCGGGAACCAAACTGGCATGGTCTTTGTGAGAGGAAACAAGCATTCACACCCTTACTTAATTCCTCTTCAGCCTCCCCTCCGGGCTTCCCACTTCCTGATCACCCCTAAATCCCTAACCCCGAAAATTACCGTGGTTGTGTGTATATCAATAAAAAAAAACGACTAACTAGGCTTCGTGAAATACTAAACCTTTCAGCTTCCTTTTGCGGGCGAGGCTTTTCATCACCCGTCATCCGAGCCCGCCACTCATTCTCCCTCTCATTCCGTCGGCCTCATTCCCTCCCAGCGCTGACCGGACCAATTCATATTCGACAAAGAGGAACACGACACTTTGTATGTCCCCAGCCAACCACTCTTTACGGCCTGGGTTGTGTCATAGGAGATCCCAACACCTCCGGGGCCTCCAGATGGCTCAGTCTTCCCCTCACCCCCCTTACAACACACTCCAGTGGGATTTCGCTCCAGCTGCTCGAGTTTCTCTAAGGCTCTTCGGATTTCGCCTCCATCTGCTCTGGTTTCTTTTCCAGCTGCTTAGCCTTTCGCCTCAGCTGATTAGCTTCGATTCCAGAGCCGCCCTTCTCTTCCTGTGATTCCAGCTGCTGTTTGCTCTGGATGCTGTTTCTCGAATTACGTTTCAGACTCTCAGGTTCCCTTCCCGGGTTTCTGTAAGACTGATTACCTTGGCTTCACGAAGACTTTGGTGGCTGGAAGTTTCTTGTGAGTGGTTTGGAGGGCGGCGGAGGCTTCACCATGCTCAGTAAGAGGGTTTGGGGTGGGAAGGGAGTGTTTGCTTTATGAGTGATTCAAGTACTTAATTCTTATTGCCGGTAGCTTTTTAAATGTCCGGTTCTCCAGATTCCAAAAAGTTTTTACCCCGACTTTATTGCAACCACAACCGTTAAGGAGTTCAATTTACGGGAAACTGGTCGTATTTGGTGACTCGACTAAAGCGATTCAGATTTAAAACTTTTTCCCCAGTGAGTTTAATGTTGCATGTGTGTGTGTCTTTCAAAATTATCTTGATCACGCGATCACGCGATCGTGAACTCGCGATCGCTGGCTATCACCCTCCCGGTAGGTAGCTTAGAGCTCATACGACCGATCTTTGGGTATGGCTGGGACCCCATACCGCACACACCCTTGCTCAAGAGGGACAGTAACTGCCCATTTTTGTCAGCGAAAAACCGCGAGCCTTGAAAAGGACTCAATCCAAAACGTGACGAACGCTAAGGCAGGAGTTTACCATTATGTTACACGGACTATGTGTGTGTGTGTGTGTGTGTGTGTGTGTGTGTGTGTGTGTGTGTGTGTGTGTGTGTGTGTGTGTGTGTGCAAGCCGCTAATTTCTTCAGTTGGACTTTCTTGTGTCGCTGTTCTGCAAGCTGTGCAGGTTCGCTTGTATCCCCTTCACCAATTGTTTCACTGGTCGCTGTGACACTCTAACATGACATGTCCCCTCTACTGGCAACGAGAGAGAGAGAGAGAGAGAGAGAGAGAGAGAGAGAGAGAGAGAGAGAGAGAGAGAGAGAGAGAGAGAAAAAAAAAAACTGTATATATTAAGTTCTTTCTTCACTATTTATTCAATGCATTTTTTTTCGTAAACCTTAGTTTTCGAGTTATTAAAGAATATATGATTTTTTACTAAAATTCCAAGGCAAGGAAAATTTCCACATGAGATTTTCATGAAGATTGGTCCACAGGTGCTTTTGGGCACGCTGAACACGAATTTAGAGTCCGTTTATTTATCTTTGTCAAATTTTTCGTTTTAATATCCCAATTGTATGGATTATTCCGGGTAGGTGGGGCTCGTTAGCCATGGTAGGCAATCCACCAAGGAGAGGGACAACTTTGACAAAAGACCCGGGCAGGTGGGTCTCGTTAGCCATGGTAGGCAATCCACCAAGGAGAGGGACAACTCTGACAAAAAACCCGGGCAGGTGGGTCTCGTTAGTCATGGTAGGCAATCCACCTAGGCCCTCAACCGAAAACTTGGTTTGCCTGACAGGAAGAGCATCCGGGACGTAAAACTCATGCCGCAAATATACATACTTATGAACGCTGACAATATAATTGGAAGCGTATCATCGACCGTCTAACCTCATAAGACATTATGGAAAAATTTGACGTTAAACAGAAAGATGATATATATATATAGTATATATATATATATATATATATATATATATATATTATATATATATATATATATATATATATATTAGAGCTGTTTGCTCTCTACAATGTCGTCGGCTCACCCTGCAAACTTGTGTTCATACATTTGTCTTATTTGGATTGAAACCTCTCGATCACTGTGTTTGCAACAATTTATTTCACTTTCCACCACCACCCAACAGCAAGACTACTGCTACACTACTGAATTCGGCTATATATATATATATATATATATATATATATATATATATATATATATATATATATATAATATATATATATATATATATATATATATATATTATCCATATTGGCGAAGCTTGTTATCCTCCTCCTGCCCCTACTTTTTTCCTATCATACACACTATTTACAATTTCCATTTGTTGCCCTCACAGAAAAATGTTTTCTAGTTCTGCATCAGCCCATTTTCCACCAATTTTATTCTTGTGATGCATCTCTTGTGTGTTTGAAATTTATTGTGTATTTTCTTTCGTTTTGTTAGAGGGTATTTGTGTATCACTTTGTCTTCCTTTAGGCTACGAGAGAGAGAGAGAGAGAGAGAGAGAGAGAAGAGGAGAGGGAGAGAGAGAGAGAGAGAGAGAGAGAGAGAGAGAGAGAGAGAGAGAGAGAGAGAGAGAGAGAGAGAGAGTAACTGTACTTATACATCCGTGTTGGGTGGAGGGGGAGGATGGAGGTGAGAGAAGGAAGAGCCAGGAGGAAGAGGAGGAAGGGGACAAAGCCGGAAACACGGAGAGGCTACGGAAGAAGGAAAGCATTTCAGAGTTGGAAAGATCGAAAAATACATAAAAAGGTTATGTTTATACTGAAGCACAAAAGGAAGATGAAGACGAAAAACAAATTATCACACGTTGAAATATCTGAGAGTTGGGAGTAAAGTGAGGATGAAGAGAAATTTATATTATTGAAAAAGAGAGAGAGAGAGAGAGAGAGAGAGAGAGAGAGAGAGAGAGAGAGAGAGAGAGAGAGAGAGAGAGAGAGAGAGAGAGAGAGAGAGAGAGAGAGAGAATAAATAGACAATCTTAAACGAGAAAAAGGTTTTGGATAGAGAAACGAGTGAAGGATGGGAAGAGAAAACAAGGTAGAGGGAAAAAGATACATGGGAACGGTGAGGACGGGAAGGAAGGAACATGGCATTGCGAAAAGGACATGAGAATTCGAGAGGAACATGGTGAGGAGGGGAATGGGTAGGAAGGGAAGTGTTTGATGGAGGAAGTGACGTAACATCTGAGAAAAGTGCAGAACAAGGCAAGAGGAAAACATGACAAGAAGGAATGTTAAAAGGAATGTATAGAGTAACGGAGGGAAAAGACGAAGCAGATAAAGTGAAATAGGTGAGAAAAAAGATAAACAAGAAGATGAAAATAGAAGAACGAACCTTGGGGAGGAGGAACGGAAATAAATAATAAAATAGAAACTTAAAAACATGCATGAGAAAATTGTGGGGGAAAAAAACTAAGATATACACGAGACAAACAAAAGAAAAAACATAAAATCTAAAATTCTTACAAAACAACAAACGTCGAATGAAAATAAAAGTATATACAAGAAAATGGATGTACACACACTCACACACACAGGAATGAAAAATATTGTTAGGAAAGACAGATAAAGAAGGATGAAAGGCGGAGATTGATACAAAATAAACGGTGAAACATGGAGATATGCTGCAAAAGAAACCCAGAAAGAGAGAGGGATGAGCGGTGGGGTGTGTTGTGGGGGGGGGGGGGGGGGAGACAGACGAAGGCTATATCCGGCAGCTGTACAGAGCAGGGTAACATCGGCCTGTAGTAGCGAGGTGCGAGGAAACTCGATACCCGAGAAGGGGGCGACGGGGATACACAGAGGGAATGGAAAGGAAGGTGGTGGGGGTGGAAACCAGTCCAGTCCCTCTCTGGCTCTAAGGATTGTAGAGAAATGTTTAGGAACAGGAAAAGGGGAACATGCTGTATGAGATAGAAATAAAATATATGTTATTAAATATATATATATATATATATATATATATATATATATAATATATATATATATATATATATATATATATATATATATTTATGTATGTATTGTGTATATATATATATATATAATATATTATATATATATATATATATATAATATATATATATTTTATATATATTATATATAATTTTATATATTATATATACACATTAACATATACATAGAGTCCTTAATTAATGGGTGAAATGATTGATTAAGAAAGATTGCATAAAATAAGTGACAAAATATATAACCTAGATTAATAATACGTAAGATTATCTCAATATTCCATGATACGCTGCAAGGGATAATATTATGTTACCTGATATACTTTAAACACTTGGAACCTTTGACGAGAGAGATGATTATGAAACATTGCAAAAATACGAGATTTGAGACCAGAATTAGATTCATACTTGTGAGCGCGAGAACTCATAACGTCCTTCTTGATAAAAGTAAAGTTTTCCGCCTTGCAAACAACATATATCGCACACTTTTCATAATGTCGCGAGAGCCGTTGTAACAAAAATCTTGCAGTGTCTTTGTGTATGTGAATGGGTTATCCCGACTCGACAATAATTCAAGGTTCTCGCCACTTGAGGAGGATCCAATTCTCTGCCTGGTTCTTTTATATATTTTTTTCCAGAGACGCTCTCGCTCTAACTGGACGCGAGGGATGCAGAAGACAAGATTACACAAGTAGGACACCGAATGTGTAAAGGAGGGAGGGGAGAAGATTAAAGAAAGGGAAATGAATGCAGAGAGAGAGAGAGAGAGAGAGAGAGAGAGAGGAGAGAGAGAGAGAGAGAGAGAGAGAGAGAGAGAGAAGGGGCAGGGAAGAAAGGGTGAGAGCTTCAAACCCTTTAGAGGAAACATGATAAGCCGTCCCAGTTGTTTACTTTGATGTGGGTGATAATGCCTAGCTATCCCCCCACCTTCCTCCTCCTCCACAAACCCCTCCCCAGTGCTTCTTAAAAAGGATTAGGAGGTCATTATGGCCCTCAGCTGGAATTCTTGAAGCACACTAAAAAGGAAGGGAGAGAGGAAGAGGGTG
>JACEEZ010026012.1:596035-601035 GCA_016584305.1 Chionoecetes opilio
AAAAAATTAGCGTAAAAAAAAGGGGAAAAATGAAATTTTTTACATCATTTAGTACAAGAAAATTACTATACGGAGGAGGACACGGAGACGGAGGCAGAGGAGGAGAATGAGAAGAGGGAGGAGGAGGAGGAGGAGTAAGACGAAACAGGCGGAGAATAAAACTGGAACAAAACCAAGATCTAAAGAGGAGAGAAAAGGAAGAAGAAGAGAGAGAAAAGGGATAGAAAAGGGCCCCTCTAAAGGGGGCCTCCGGTACCCTCTTTCCCTACCCCTTTAAACATAAAATTCGTGGAGCCGCCTGGACAAATTTCATTGTCCCCGAATAATTTACCTCTTTTTTTCCGAAATTGGGGCTGGCCGAGGGAAATTTCCCCCTGTGAAATAAGGCATCCCAGACGTGATTACCGGGGAGGTCGCCTCGCCCACCGCTTTTTGCAAAAATTACCAACGTACCTGATAAAGGAGGGAAAAGGTTTTGGGGGGGAGAAGGTGAAAGGGGGAAGTTAGGTTAGTGAGAGGGGAAAGGAGAGAGAGAGAGAGAGAGAAAAGGGGAAAGAGAGGAGAGAGAGAGAGAGAGAAGAGAGAGAAGAAGAGGAAAATGGGCGACTCATCCTTTCCTTATCCCCCCCCTCTCTCCTCTCTCTCTCTCTTCTTCTCTCCCCTCTCTCTCCTCCCCCTTCTTCTCTCTCTCTCCCCCCTCTCTCCTTCTCTTTCCCCTCTCTCTCTCTCTCCTTCTCTCTCCTCTCTCTTTCTCTTTTCCCCCCTTTCTCTTTCTCCTCCCCTTTTGCTCCCTCGTCTTTCTCAAGATCACTGCGTTTGTTTGCGTATACTGTTTTGTTACTCCAGGGCCTTCACTTTTTTTTTCTTTGATTCTCTTTCCTTCTTCCCTTTTTCTTGTTTCCTTCTTTTGATCTCTCTCTCCCCTCTTTTCCCCTCCCTCCTCCCCTTTTCCTCTCCCCCCTCTTCCTCTCTCCTCTCTCTCCTCTCTCTCTTTTTCCCCTCTCTCTCTCTCTCCCCTCTCTCTCTTTCTTTTTCTTCTTTCCCCTCTCTCTCTCTCTTCTCTCTCTCTCTCTCTCCTCCCCTCTCTCTCTCTCCCCTCTCCCCTCTCTCCTCTTCTCTCTTCTCTCCTTTTTCTCCTCCTCTCCTCTCCCTCTCTCTCTCTCTCTTCTCAAGCTTTTATCCTCACGTCATGTCTCGCTCATCTTTCCGCCTCCATTCCTCCCCTTCTCTACCCTGCCAGATTCAACTTACCTTGATATAACCTAATTTTCCCTACGTTTCATCTACCTTAGCCGTGGCAGGAGTTTCCCGGACCCACCCAGGCTAGAACACACCAGTTTCCCTTAGCAGAATAAAAACTAAGAGTCTGTGTAAAGGTATTAAGGGACAGCGAACAACCCTCGACTAATGTGCTTATCTTTGCGGATGAAAAAAAATGAAGCGTTTGAATCCTCAGCGTAATACGGAGGAAAGCTTGGAGAAGCATGCTTGGGTTGGGACCATGCAAATTTGTGGAAAGTAATTTAGAGATGGGGGGGTGTATGAATACAGAAAAAGGAGAGAGAGAGAGAGAGAGGGGAGGAGAGAAGAGAGGAGAGAGAGAGAGAGAGGAAGAGAGAAGAGAGAGAGAGAAGAGAGAGAGAGGGGGAGAAAAAGAGAGAGAAAAAGAAAACAAAAGATACAAAGTAGTGCCCCATAAAAATTGCAGTGTGTGGGAGCAGTATAATAAGGGGCGGGGGGGTGATGGGTTTAAGTTTTCAATTTTTTATTTTCGTTGCTATTGTTATCATTAATTTATCATTATTATTATTCCAATAATTGTTATCATCATTATTGTTATTACAATTACCATCATCATTATTTTTTCCAAAGCGCAGCATGGGAAAATTTTACAGAATTTATTAAGGGAACGATATAAGATAAAAAATAAATTATATATATATATATACTAGATATATATATACCACCAGCAATACTACTACCCGAGGGACACAAGCAGTTCAAGACCAACAATAACAAATGGAGGAGGAAGGAGGAGAATACATAGGAAGAACAGATACCAGGAGACCTTTTCGTCTACAACGAGGGTATCTGCTGAACTACACACTACTACTAACAAACTACATGTAAGAGAACAGTTGGAAAAGGATACCATGCACCTAAAGAAGATAGGAACATGGAAATTAGTTGTTCTTGTAGTTGAAGTAGTAGTAGTAGTAGTAGTAGTAGTAGTAGTAGTAGTAGTAGTAGTAGTAGTAGTAGTAGTAGTAATAGTAGTAGTAGTATAGAAGAAGAGTAATAGTAGCAGCTGCATCAGCCCAGCAGACCCCTTTGGCTCCCTGGTATAATTTTATCCTTCACTGACTCGGGAAATTGGTGTTTTGTGCAGCCTATTTAGTGATACACAGGCTGCACAGCGCGGCCTAGCAGTGTGCCACCTGCAACCGTGGCTCTCCTGCCGTGACGCTCGCCATCACTCAGGCACCAATCAAGAAGCGAGCGCAGCAAGAAAAAAAAAAATATATATAAAGATGTTCGAGGTTCCCAGAAGGTAACCGGATCATATAGAAAGTTTATAAGTGTTTGTTTAGCTTAACAAATATGATTTTCGAACCTGTGTTTGGGGAGTGTCTGATATACACAGAAGAAGAGGGTTTGAGGAAGTGGAGAGTTACTGCCTCCGTACCTTCCTCTTCCTCCCCTATTGTTACATCATCATCCCATAAGTAACTTTTGTCCTCGTCGTCTTCCTACTCGTCCTCTTTACCATGCAGACGCCAGTGCTACTTGCTGCGTCTTTTATATTCATTCCGCAGCCTTTCCCCGCGAGTCTCCGGTGTGCGCCAAGCGTCGACAATCAACCTCGAAATAATTACGTTGTCTGTGAGCGGGAATGAAAATGAGGGAAAAGAATAATTATTTCGTGTTGAATTTTATATGAAAAAGGGTTGCATTACCCCTACCCCTTTTTACAAAACAATATTTTAATATATATATTATTATATATAATATATATATATATATATATATATATATATATATATATATAAAATATATATAATATATATATATTATCTATATATTTATTTTTTATAGATAATATATAATATATATTTTATTTATCTATTTATTTATTTATTTATTTATATATATATATATATATATATATATATATATATATATATATATATATATATATATATATATTTATATTTATATTTATTTATTTATTTATTTTTTTATTTATGTGTGTGTGTGTGTGTGTGTGTGTGTGGTGTGTGTGTGTGTGTGTGTGTGTGTGTGTGTGTGTGTGTGTGTGTGTGTGTGTGTGTGCGTGTGTGTCATGTGTATACCTATAATACACATTCTAAAAGACAGTTAACATATGATTCCCCACTTCTGGAGATTATTTTTCTAGAGTTTTTTCATACCTTGATTACAACGTGCTGTAGTGATGGCTACCACCACAGCGCCTCTTCATACCAGCCACCACTACACCGACTCTTCATACTTTAGGGTGTCTTTGTATGATCGAAAACTGTTTTGCCCCTTCTTGCCCTTGGATGCTTGGCGACGCAGCATCACATGGCGGCCCTTTGTAGGCCTCCACTGAGAATTGTTTACCTGTGGTTGCCATGGTAACGAAGCCTAGAGTTAACAAAGCAGGCCTAACAACCTCCCCTCTTCCTCCCCTCCATCTCACCATTCCTCCCTGGCCTTCTCTTTCTCTCCCTCTTTTACTCACAACCTATGCCTCCTCCCCTCTTGCCTCCCTTCAGCTTGACCCTCTACCCGTCTCCCCCAGGCAATTACGGGAGAGCCATGAGTATTGTTCAGAAATGGGGGAAAAGGGGAAGGGAGGTAAATCTATAGTACTACGTATGCTACTTCTTCCGTCACCGAGCTCCTCCCATATCTCTCTCTCTCTCTCTCTCTCTCTCTCTCTCTCTCTCTCTCTCTCTCTCTCTCTCTCTCTCTCTCTCTCTCTCGCGCGCGCGCGCGCGCGCGCGCGTCTCGCCAATCCTCTTTCAACCATTGGCAAAAACAAAGACAACGAAATCTTGGTGTGGAATAGAAACATGGCGGTATATATTTGTGCAAGAGAAATTGAATATATGGAAAAGAGATCCGGAGGACCACAGAGATAGAAAATCGAAAATAAATGCGAAGAAGAGTAAGACAGGTAGAAGTACGGAGGAGTTAAATTAAAGGAACGTGACGACAAGAAAAAATAATGCCATCCGGCTGAAAGGAGAGGAGGGGAACGGAGAGAGAAATGAAGCCATTTAAAATGGGAGGGGATTAGAGAGAGAGAGAGGAGAGAGAGAGAGAGAGAGAGAGAGAGAGAGAGAGAGAGAGAGAGAGAGAATATTAAGCACAAAAATCGATTCCCTCAATGAATGGACGAGCAGGGAGATGGTCGGCGGACACGCCAAGGTAATGACGCAACACAATCATTACCGTGACGGCGAGGGTAATGAGGTCGTGGCCGCCTGTTATGCCCTATACTACGCCCCTTGTTGTGCCTGTTACCACGGTGCTGGAGAGAGAGAGAGAGAGAGAGAGAGAGAGAGAGAGAGAGAGAGAGAGAGAGAGAGAGAGAGAGAGAGAGAGAGAGAGAGAGGTTGTGAGGCTGTGGCTACTATGTTTCCATGACAACGGCAAACAACACACCTGAGGAAGCCCACACCTGGTCACCTGTCACTCTAGGGAGGGGAGAGGACACGGGACGGAAGGGAAGAAGAGGGGAAGGGAGCAGAGAAGAAGGAAAGGGCAGAACCTATTGTCGAGGAGTGTGAGGGGCGATGTTGAGCTGCTTTGGATTACAGGCCAGAACTTGCAGTGCAAGTGTGTTTATAGAAGGGGTGAGGGAAAGTACCCTCGGATTTGCTAGTAAGGGGAAGGTGGTAGGAACAGAAGGTAAGGAACAATGTTTCTTTCCCTTAGGTGTTTGTTGCCTTAGCAACAGAAGACCGTCGCTACCAACAAGATATCAACAG
>JACEEZ010026012.1:606035-611035 GCA_016584305.1 Chionoecetes opilio
TTTTTTTTTTTTTTTTTTTTTTTACATCACAAGGAACTGGCCAAGGTCGCAACAAAAATGGGTAACACAAAGCCCGCTTAGTTGCCAGTCCCTATAAAGAAGACAGTAAGAGAATAATATAAAAAAGAGGGGTGAGCCAATTTAGTTCGGGAGGTGTCTTGTTACTCTTCTTTTGAAAAGATGTAAGTCATAGGAAAGTGGAAAAATAGAAACAGGAAGAGAGTTCCAGAGTTTACCAGTGAAAGGGATGAAAGAGTAAGGATATTGATTAACTCTTGCATTAGGAAGATGGACAGAATAGAGATGAGAATGAGTAGAAAGTCTTGTGCAGCGAGGCCGCGGGAGGGGGGGAGGCATGCAGTTAGCAAGTTCTGAAGAGCAGTGAGCATGAAAATAACGGTAGAAGAGAGCAAGAGAAGCAACATTGCGGCGGTGATTTAAAGATTGAAGACAGTCAGTCAGAGGAGAGGAGTTGATGAGACGAAAAGCTTTTGACTCAACCCTGTTTAGGAGTGCTGTATGAGTGGATCCTCCCCAAACATGTGAGACATACTCCATACATGGGCGGATAAGGCCCCTGTAGAGAGCAAGCAATTGGGAGGGAGAAAAAAAAGGACGCAGACGCCACAGCACACCTAACTTCTTAGAAGCTGTTTTAGCAAGAGATGAGATGTGAGATTTCCAGTTCAGATTTTTAGTAAAGGATAGTCCTAGAATGTTCATTGTAGAAGAAGGAGACAGTTGAGTGTCATTGAAGAAGAGGGGATAGTTATCTGGAAGGTTTTGTCGAGTAGATAGGTGAAGAAATTGGGTTTTTGAGGCATTGAACAAAATAAGGTTTGCTTTGCCCCAATCAGAAATGATAGAAAAATCAGAAGTTAGGCGCTCGGTGGCATCTCTCCGTGAATCACTTAGTTCCTGTTGAGTTGGACGTCTAATAAACGACGTTGAAAAATGCAGGGTAGAATCATCAGCGTAGGAGTGGATAGGACTTTGAGTTAGACTTAGAAGATCATTAATGAATAATAGAAAGAGAGTGGGTGATAGGACAGAACCCTGGGGAACACCACTATTGATAGATTTAGGAGAAGAACAATGTCCGTCTACAGTAGCTGCAATAGAACGGTTTGAAAGGAAACTTAAGATGAAGGTACAGAGAGAATGATAGAAACCGAATGAGGGTAGTTTGGAAATTAAAGATTTGTGCCAGACTATTAAAAGCTTTTGATATGTCATTGGCAACAGCAAAAGTTTCACCGAAACCCCTAAAGGAGGATGACCAAGATTCAGTTAGGAAAGCTAGAAGATCGCCAGTAGATCGTCCTTTACGGAAACCGTACTGACGATCAGAAAGAGGATTGTGAGCAGATAGATGCTTAAGAGTCTTCTTATTAAGTATAGATTCAAAAACTTTAGAAAGGCAGGAAGTCAAAGCTATAGGACGGTAGTTTGAAGGATTATAACGGTCACTCTTCTTAGGAACAGGTTGGATGTGAGCAAACTTCCAGCAAGAAGGAAAGGTGGAAGTAGATAGACAAAGACGGAAAAGTTTGACCAGGTCAAACATTTTATATAATATATATATAATTATATATATATAATATATATATATATATATATATATATATATATATATATATATATATATATATATATATATATGTATATATATATATATATATATATATATATATATATATATATATATATAATATATATATATATATATATATATATATATATATAGTGTATATATATAGTATATATATATATATATATATATATATATATATATATTATATATATATATGAATAACCTTTATCTAGTACATATATATATATATATATATATATATAAATATATATGAATAACCTTTATCTAGTACGCTCTCCCTTTACATATACAGTCACCTTCCCTTTTGGTCAAGTTTTTTTTTTTATCTAAGATCGTTGTTCATGTTTTCCTTACATTTTACCGTTGCTTCACCTCAACGATCTTTACATTTTCCGTTTTCCTTTAAAGTTTCCTCTACACCTCATTTAACATGTTTTCTTTCCTTCACTCTTTTCCGACACATCTCCCAAGGTTTCCTCGCCTCATTTTGTAGACTTTTTGCACCCAGTATCTTTCTCACACCCTTCCATTACCCCACTTTTTCCTAATTTTGCGCATCACAAACCTTCTCACCTTTTTTTCCACTACCTGGTCGTGACTCGAGGCTCTAGTGTCAAATTATGAGAAGGAGACGTGACTGTCCTTGGGTGCCTCATGGCGGCCGGGAACGACACACTCATACCTGCGTCGGTGATCCTATAGGGTCATGCATGCCCTACATTCACAATATATCACACGAAATCTTGAGACGAGAGACTGGACGGTCTGCTAACAAATTTAAGGATTCTGTAGGTCACGGCAACTATTCGGGGGTGGCTATGGGTCATGGATTTATTAGTATGGGTCAACAACATAAGGTTACTAAATGTGCAGCAATCTTTGGGGCAACTCTCACCCTAAGGACATAGGGGTTAGGAAGGTCAAGTTAGTTCTTCGCTTGTATTTACTATTTCCTTATTTTTTTACCTGTTTTAATTCACACCTCCCAACGCCTTTCAGAATAATTATAACACCTGCATTGCTTCGTTTCACGCCCTGTAACTGCATTGTTTCTTCCTCTTTGGCATTCTGTCACCTCGCTTTCTTTCTTCCCTCCTTGGCCATCACACCTCCTCAACATCTCCGCCTCCGCTCCCCGCCCCATCACACCTCCTCAACATCTCCGCCTCCGCTCCCCGCCCGCGTCACCTCTGCAGCACCTCTGTCCCACCCTGTTAGCATAATCTGGGATGAACGTTACCGAGATCAGGACTGCGCTGAGGAAATGTGTGGTTTGCAGGAGAGGAAAGGACAGGGAATGGGAAGGGAGAGACAAGGAAGAAGAAAAATGGAGATTGAGGAAAAGGTCACGTTCTCATTTTCTTGTGTCGTATTATGTTGCAATGCTTCTGTGGTTGTTCTGTGTGTTTTCTCTTTACGAGTGGGGATGTTTAATGCTGTTGTTTTTGTTGTTGTGGCTGATGTTATTGCTGTGTGAATGTGTGTGTGTGTGTGTGTGTATGTGTGTGTGTGTGTGTGTGTGTATGTGTGTGTGTGTGTGTGTGTGTGTGTGTGTGTGTGTGTGTGTGTGTGTGTGTGTGTGTGTGTGTGTGTGTGTGTGTTTGTGTGTGGGGCTTGCAAGACGAAATTAGTTTAGTTAATCCTCGAGTGAGAGGAATCCTACCACATCCACCACCACAATTTTTCCTTTTCCTCTTATTTTTTCTTCGTGCTGCCCCACCTCGTAGGTTATTCCCACTTTTTCTTTCCCTTCCTCCACAGTTTTGCAGGAATGTCCTTGTGGCAGCTTTACGTAAGGCGCCATCTCCTGTATTACCTCACGTCCACAGCAGTATTCATGCCACGCCTTCTTACCTCTTCCGCGGTAAGGTTGGGAGCCACCGAGAGGAATGTTTAGTTGCTTGGAAAGTTGGGGGCGTTATGTCGACACGAAGAGTGGGCACGGCGACACTCGACACATTCTTGCTCCCCAGCTTTACAAGTTTGAGTCCGTTGAGGCCACACAAGTTTCCCCCGCGGTGGCTCCAAGACCCCGGTAAGTAACACCCAAGAGACAGGCAGCGCTGCCAGGGGTCCTTGAGATGCATTTTACTGCAGGTCGATCGGAAGATACAAGAGGGGTCGAGCCAGCCATTCTATTCTGGTGGGCGAGGGAGAGCAAAACAAAAGTGAAGGATGACTGCAGGGCGGGAGCAAAGGACCCTCCCAACCTCGTTTAGGGGAGCCGGGCACGACCACCTCACCGCTGGGGAGTCGTTTCCGGCATCAAGTGACTGCCGATAACACGATCCTCCCGGCCTTGTAATGTCGTGCAGATGGTGATGGCAGGAAATTATCAAAACAAAGTGTCGTTTAAATATCCTTGGTGATGCTAGCGATGGGTTTTGTGTAGAATTTGAGCACAAATGTGGGGATAAAGACATTAAAGCGAAAGAGGAGAATGAGGTAAAAGAAAAGAAGTGAAGGGTATGATAAAGAATATTCGAATATACATAGCAAGGAAAATATAAAGAAATTCTTCCTACCATAGCAAAAGATATCAAATATACGATCGTCACATAATACACACGGTAATGATACACGACTTTCCCCTCGGCAATGCACGCAGTAACACAACGCAAGGAAGTGCAGAGTGGAGCAGTAGGGCGTGGAATGGCGGAAGGGGACCCGTGTTGGGAAGCAAAGGAAGCGGAGGCCAGTGAATAGAGTGAAACAGGGTTTGGGGCAGAAGCACAAGGGGTGAGACAGGCAGGATCGGGGGTTTGATTGAGGGGTTATTAACTGGAGCAGAAAGAAGGAAGGGGTTACCGTGAGGAGGGTAGACTGAAAGCGGACGTGAGCGGGTCATTCATGAGGGAAAGCAGGGTAGAGACATCGACCAGCGACTGATTGTTCGACCTAACGGGAGGCACCGGAGGCAGTGTTCCCCTCCAGTGCCCCTGTGATAGCCAGGTGTCTCCCCGCCTCGCCACGCCTCACCCCACCCAACTGCAAGCCAACTTTAGCCCTAACCCAGCCCAACATTGCCCCACTGATAGCACGGTAGTAGGCCTGGTAGGATTTTTCATGAAGAAGAAAAAAGGAAGGAAGGAAGGAAGTATAGAAAGGAAAATGAGATGGCCTGTAACAACAATGACCTCCACCAATCATCCATTTATATACTCCTATCGAGGCGGGGCGGAGCTGCTGTGGCTCCTGTTTCAGCTTGTGGTCAGGGCCAGTGAGCGGTGGGTCCAGGGGCTCGTGTCTTGCGCCTGATCGTGTGTCTCCTGCGGTGTGGTGGTGGTGTAGTGTGGGTGCGACGAACAGACAGATGGCCTTGGCTGTGTTTGCCTGTATATTTGCCTATCTGTCTCAATGCCTGTCTGATTCTAGGTAGCTTCTT
>JACEEZ010026012.1:618535-621035 GCA_016584305.1 Chionoecetes opilio
CCTCTGTCTTATACTATACTTCTCCTTTCTTTTTCCAAGTCTTGCTTCCCGTCTACCTCATTCTCTTGCTTAATTTCATGTGCAAGCAAAGGTTGAAATAGTGGACGTGTAGCGGCGTGATGGACAGCCGCCGGACTCGTGCCCTGATGTCTGATTGACTGACCGCCCCCCGCCAGCCTGACTGGTTCACCCGCTTCCTAACTAACACACCGACAGCCTGTCGGAGAAAGTGACTGACAAACTAGCGTGGTTGGGCCTCTGTAGCCCGACTGCTCTACTTGCAGGGCCGCCAAGTGGATATTCGGTTAATTAGTGAAGATACCTGAGAAATATACAGTTGATGAATTTTGAAAGTGCCTGACTGCCTAACTGGCCGTCTAAGTGTGCGTGGATTAATGTGTGATAACTGGACATGTAGCTTTTAATCCCGTTGACTGGTTGTCCTGATTAACCTGATTAACCAACTTTGAATCCACCAAGTTGCGGTGGCTGTGTGTGTATGTATGACTGGATGTGTGTGTGTGTGTGTGTGTGTGTGTGTGTGTGTGTGTGTGTGTGTGTGTGTGTGTGTGTGTGTGTGTGTGTGTGACCCAGTTCCTCCCTGACGGACTCTAGCCATAGTAGTAATTTTCATTGTTGTTGTTATTATTTAAGGTCTGAGTGACTGGTTAGTTGGCTGGCTGGCAGAGTGTAAGAGGCTGACTGAGTTGGTAAGTCTCTAGGGGGGGTAAGTGAATGGCTTGCTGGTTACCTCGCTGGTGGCAAGGGAGGGGCGAGCGAGGTACTGTAAGTCCACCTTGTTTATGTGTTGGCACTTTGCAGTAAATACTTCGGGCGGACACTTTTATGCGATTATTGGTGGTGATCGAGAGGGGGCGCCGGTAGACGTCTGGATCCCTGGCCTTCATTATCTCCGACAGTTTTATAATTACCGGTATTGGTTATGACCGCCTGGCTGAATGTGTTACAGCAACCGGCAAGGAGGAGGAGGTGGTGGTGGATGGAGATAAGAAAGAAGACGAATAGTGAGGAGGAGAGTAGGGATAAGGTTGGAGGTAAGATTTATGGAGAGTTGCAGGTAAAAGGCGTATTAGACAGAAGAAAAGTAGAGGGTGAGCGTTGAAGGAAGAAACGAAGCGAGGGTGTGGCGGGTGTGTGTGCTGGTTGTATGGAGGATTTGACGAGCAGGAAAGAATGTGCTTAGTGTGTGTGTATTGTGTGTGTGTGTGTGTGTGTGTGTGTGTGTGTGTGTGTGTCTGTGTGTGTGTGTGTGTGTGTATTTGATATGTTGCATGTATGTATGTTGATGATAGTGTGGGGTACATGGTGTGGACAACCAGCGACTGATGGTAAGGTGGTGAGCCGCGACTGGGCGATGGATTAAGTGAGGTGGAAGGTAACGAGAAGGCTTACGAGTACTGGTGTTCATGTCAGGTGGTCAGCAGCCCGCTAGGTTTATCGTGTAAATCAATTCCTGGATGAACCACAACCTACAGAGAGAGAGAGAGAGAGAGAGAGAGAGAGAGAGAGAGAGAGAGAGAGAGAGAGAGAGAGAGAGAGAGAGAGAGAGAGAGAGAGAGAGAGAGAGAGAGAGAGAGACGCCCACATACTAACAATGTCTGTGTAGAGGCATGAAATTCAACTCACGCTACCAAGCAAAGGTATCATTGTTTGTTTTCGTTTACGTTTACTGAGGAAAACGAAGATGAAGATGCAGGAGACATTGGCGGTGACTGTGGTACAGCACGATGAGGATGGATGGTGCGGTGGGGATGGTACTGTGCCGATGATGGAGTTGGTGGCGGCGATGTTGGTATGTTATTACTATTGCGATGAAGGGATTAGTTGCAGTGGTTGGCAGCGATAGTGGTCGTGACGAAAGCAGGATATGAGGGCAGTGGTGAGAAAAACTGTACTCCTAGGTATTTAGCAATAATAATTCATAAACGGCTGTCAGAGGTGGTCAAGAAGGGTGGGGTGCGGCTTAGGACGGGGAGGACTTGGGATGGATAAAGGCGGGGTGGGGCGGTGGATGGGAAATATACATAAGGTCTACCTTTTAATAACTGCTGAATAGGTTCTAGTGCAAAAGCGGCGATGACGTAGAGATGATGATTAAGTAGGTGAAGCCCAGGTAGTCGAAAGGGAGGCATGGAAGCTTGCTAGAGAGATACAAATATATATTTTAGTAACAGTATTATAAAAGAAGCCGCATCTTTCCGTCTCTTTTTGTCAGTCTGTCTACCCGTATGCTTGTCTTTGTTTTAAGCATATGAGATAAGGTATACCTACTGTAGCCAACTAGCTATTTGTTTTCTTTTTTGCCTTACAGTCCTGCATAATTTATATTACTCGCCATCTTAATCTCTCATTTTTTTCCGTAACAGTAAATGATAGTAATGATATTTCCTGTAAACCTCACATCACTGGAGGGAGAGAGTAATTCAGTAATGTAGAAAAGGAAATGAATATAAGGTGTTAGTGTAAGTGATAATAATAA
>JACEEZ010026012.1:633535-635484 GCA_016584305.1 Chionoecetes opilio
CAAATTATATTGATTAGTCATGGTGCGCGGAACTCTGCCCCTCTCGACGTTCAAAGAAAAATTAATGAACACCCGCGAAAAAATGGGATTTGTTTGAATGAATACAGATTTTCTCTTTTTTTCCATACCACACAGTTGCAAGTCATTTATTCATCTTTTTTTCAAAACTTTTATATATCATGAATTTAGGGGCTATAACTGCATGAGAGAGAGAGAGAGAGAGAGAGAGAGGGAGAGAAGAGAGAGATGAGAGAGAGAGATGAGAGAGAGAGAGAGATGGAGAGAGAGAGAGACGAGAGAGAGAGAGAGAGATTGATATTGATATATTTATTGACCTCTTGTTACAATTGTTAAACAAATATATTTACAGTACATACAGTATATCTGAGGACCAGGTCCGTTGAACCGAGGCTCTTGTACAGACCTGTGCTAGTATATATTTTAAACCTTAAGACGTCATATCTTATAGTCCTAAATAATTTATATAAATAAACATAGATCTAAATTTCCCATATAAAACCCAACACTTTATTTTATACAGAAACAAAATATAATAAGTAAACTAAAGGGTGTGATCCTAAAAAAATACTTCAAATGGGCAATTTTTTGGGTTTTTATGGGGAAAAAAAAAAAATTTTTTTAAAAATATTTTTAGAAAATATTAAAAAAAAAAAAAAAAAAAAAAAACAAAAAAAAAAAAGCAAGTTACATATGTGATATATCACTACTCTCGATTGGGGTTTATTTTCCCCCCAAAAAGAAAAAAAAAATTTATTAAATTTAAATTTTAAAACAAATCAACCCTAAATGTTTTAATGGGTCAAAAAATAAATAGTTTTTGTTTTTTAAAAATTTGGGGTACTTTGAAAGTGTAGTTTGGTTTTTAAACAACTCCTTTAAGAATTTGAAAAAAATTTTGTTCCAACTCTTAAACATTTTCTTTTTTTGGTTTTAAAAAAAGCTTTGGGGGGAAATGCCCCCCCCCATAAAGCTAAAAAATTTTTGTCAAAATTGCTAATTAAAAAGCTAAGAAGAGGGGGTATTTATCGTTTTTTATGCTAGAAAAAAAGGGGGAAGGGAAAAGGGGAAAAAAGGGGAAAGACTAAAAAAAGGTGGGGGGGGTGGGGAAAAGGTGCGGGGGAAAAAAAGAAAAAGGGGGGAATTGAAAAGGAAAAAAGGAGGGAAAAAACCCCAATAAGAAAAAAAAAGGGGGAAAAGGGGAAAATTAGGGTAAGAGAGGGGAAAAGTAAGACAGAGAGAGGAGAGGGGGGAGAGAGAGGGGGAGGAGGGGGGAAAGAGAGGAAGAGGGGGGGGAGGGGGCCAAAGAGAGGGGAGAGAGAGAGAGAGGGAGGAGAGAGGGAGGAGAGAGAGAGAAAATTTTCAATATTTGAGAAAAACCCACGGGGCTTCTGCGTTTTCATTTGGTTCCAATTGTAATTGTCAGTAGGACGAGATCGAACTTTCAAGGGAACATCACCACTTTTCAACGATATTTATCTATTCATTTATCTATTATTTTTAGGGATGGTGCGTTCTCCACCAGTTTTTTTATTTTACCTCATGGCTCTCTATTTCTATCTTTTTATCCTTTAACCGTTATTCAATACACTTTTTCCTGCATCTGTTCGTCTCGGTGCATTTCAGGGCAATCGTGCGAAGGCTGCCCCAGGGGAGAAAGAGGCAGCCAGAATCCACGAACTCGGACAGAGAGCGAATTAATTATAACTTTACGAAAAAGAGTGAATTGGTGGCTACGAGGTGGTGGTGATGGAGGGAGGGAGGAAGGGAAGAAGAAAGAGAGGGGGGGGGAGAGGGGGAAGAGGAAGGGGAAAGGGGGGAGCATCTTGGGGGGGGGGGGGGAGGGAGGGGAAAAGGGGCAAAAAAAAAACGGGTTTCCCTTAAAAGGGGATATTTGGGGAAAAAAAAGGGGGTTTAGAAAGGGGGGAAAG
>JACEEZ010026013.1:0-13607 GCA_016584305.1 Chionoecetes opilio
CCCCTTTTAAAAGGGGCTTGTAAAAAAAAAAAAAAAAAAAGCAACCTAATTTTTGGGGAGGAGAAAAAAAAAAAAAAGGGGAAAACCCCCCAAAGAGAAAAATGGGGGGGAAGGGGACCCCCCCCAAAATTCTTAGAAGCTGTTTTTAGCAAGAGAGGGAGATGTGAGTTTTTTCCCTTTTCAGATTCTTAGTAAAGGTTTTTCCCCCAAAAATTTTGTACTTTGTAGAAGAAAAGGAATAGTTGAGTGTCTTTGGGGAAGAATAGGGGAATTGTTATAGAGTAGTAAGTTATCGAGTAGATAGGTGAAAAGAAAAATTGGGGGCTTTTGAGGATTGAAAAAAAAACAAGGTTTTGCTTTTACCCCAATCAAAAATTATAAAAAAGATCGAAGTTAGGCGCTCGGGGCAAATCTCCGTGAATCACTTAGTTTCTGTTGAGTTGGACGCAAAATAAAACGACGGTTAAAAAAATGCAGGGTAGATAAATCAGCGTAGGAGAGGATAGGGCTTTGAGTTAGACTTAAAAGATCATTAATGAATAATAAAAGAGAGTGGGGTAAGGACAGAACCTGAGGAAATCACTATTGATAGAATTAGGAGAAGAACAATGCCCCCGTCTACATTTTTGGATAAGAGTGGCGTCTGCAAAAGGCTAATCATATGTAAAGCATTTCTTAGTAAATTTTTGTTTTTAAATTTTTCATAAGCAAAATTTTTTACTATACACGCACGGAATTTCTTGGGGAAAAAATCTTGGGTATTAAAAAAATTTTTCAACCTTTTTTTTATATCATTTAAAAAGTAAATAATCAATGGGAATATATTTTAGGGGACGTCTATAGGGCGCCAGGTGGAAAACCGCCCCTTTTAGTTGGTCAGTGGGGCAGTACGTACGTGAAAAGAATTTAGTATGGTTAAAAAAACCAAAAAAAAACCCAAAACCCCGGTTTTCACATTAAAAGGGAAACCCCAATTTTTTAAAAATTTAATTTTAAAAAAGGCTTTTTAAAAAAAAACAAATTTTTTGGGCCCCAAAAAAAAATCCTGTTGGCCTTTTTCCCTTTTTTGGGCCCATTTTCCCAGGGGGAAAAGGGGCCCCCCGGTTTTTGGGGGATTTCCTTTTTTAAAAATTTTTTCCAAACCCAAACAAAAACCCTTTTTTCCCCCCCTATGGTTTTTTTTTAAATATAAAATTTTATAATTCCCCCTTTTTTATCCCTTTGTAAAAAGTTTTTTTCTATAATATTATTTTAAAAAAAAAAACAGTTAAAAAAAAACACCCCAAAAAAAAAATGCCCCCTATGAGAAGTGAAAGGGAAAATAAGCCAAAGAAACCTTTTAAAAAAATCACTTGAACCCCCAAACCCCCCATTTTTAAAAATTTTTTTTTGGCCCAAAAAAAAAAATTTTAAAATGAAAAACAAAAAACCCAAAAAAGGCTTTTTATTCCCTTTAAGCCTTTTTTCCCTTGGGGTATTTTTTCCCCTATTCTGAAAAAAAATGAATCCCGGGAACCCAAAAGCATAAAATTTTGCCGTTTTAAAGGAAAAAAAAATTTTCCAAACTCTTTTCGGGGGGAAAAATTCCCATTTTATGGGTTTTTTTTTTTATTTTGTTTAAAGCCAAATTTTTATGCATGGGGTTTTTTTTAATTTCATTTATCCAAAAAAAAAAAATTTATAGCCCCAAAGGAAAGCTTAAATTTCAATTTCCCCCCCCCCTTTTTTTTTTGTAAATGTTTTACGCCCTGTAAAAAAAGTTCCCCCCCCCGCGCAAAAATAAATTAAAATTGGGGGGAAAAGAGTTTTAAGTAAAATATTGAGGCCATGCCATATTTTTTCCCCTTCACTCGGGTCCCCTAATGGCCCCCTTTTTTTTTAGTGGGATTTTAAATGGTTTTTTTAAATTTTTTATAATATTAAAATAACAAACCCCCTTTTTTCGAAAAATAACCCCCGGGGATAAACCCAAAAATAAACTTGGGGGGGGAAACCTTAGGAAAGGGAAATGGGGTTGGAAAATTTTTTCTTTAAAAATTTGGGAAAAAAAATCGCAAAAAACTGGCCCCCCAACCCGGTTTCCCCTGGGCGGGGTTTGGGGGGCGGGGGCCAAAGAAATTAAAAAAAGTCCCCCGTTTTAAAAGTGTTCCCCTTTGGGCCCCCCCCGGAAAACCCCTAAAAAATTTGTTCCCCAAAATTGGAAAAATTTTTTTCCCCTTTATTTAAAAAATTTGGGCCCCTTTTAACATTAAACCCCAAAAAAACGATTTTAAATTTTTAAAGTAAAAAATTTTGTAAAAAAAACCCCGTTTTTTTTGTTTTGTTTGTTATGTGTTAAAGATAAAATTTGGGTTTTTTTAATTTTTTTTTAATTTTTTTTTTAGTTTACAGAATTTTGGTTGGGTTTTTTTGGGGGTGTCCGGGGGGCCGAAATTGGTTTTTCCAAATTTTAAAATTAAACCCAAACCCCAAAAAAAGTGGGGGAAGGGAAAAACAAAAGGAAATAATGAAAATTAACCCCCCAAAAAAATTAATTTTTTTCAACAAAACAAATAAGGTAAAAAAAAGGCCCTTTTTCCCCCCCAAATAAAGGGCCCCCCAAAAAACCCCAAAGCCCAAAAAGAAAAGCCCGGGTTAAAGTCCCCAATTTGGGGAAATTCCCGGGAAAACCCCCAAAACTTTTTTAAGAGAGGGGGGAATTTTCCCGCTTTCAACGTCAGCACCGTAGAAATAAAAAAATAAAATCTTCCCTACAGCCCCTTTTGGGGAAAACCCTTAAATTTTGGTTTGGGACAAAGGGAAGGAAAACCCCCTGGTAAAGGGAAACCCCTTAAGTAAAGGCCCCCCCTTTTAGGGATTGAGAACAGCCCGCTTGGTAGTAGAAGGGTTTTTTTTGCCCGGGAGGGGAGAGCCTTTTTGGGGCCCGCCCCCGTCCCCTTAAAAAGTGGGGGGGGCGAGGCTCCGACATCAACCCTTGGGGTAGAAAAAACCCCCCCCCTTTCCCTGGGAAGAGGGGCCCCGGGGAAAATTTTTTGACCCTGGAGAAATCCCCAGTTTGCGGCCCCCCTTTGAAGCTCCCCCAAAAACACGCCCCCCATAGCCCAAGGTTTAAAGTGGGTTTAAAACCCCCCCCCGTTACCCCGGGGCGGAAAAAGGGGGGGGGGGGGGGGTTTTAGTTTTTTGGTTGGGAAGTTTTTTTTTCAAAAGTGTTGGTTTTAAAGAAAAAAAAACCCCCTATGAGAGGTTCTCTGTGAAAAAAATAGGTTTTTTATTTTTAGTTTTTTTGTAAATTTTTTTTTTTGTTTGTGCTTGTGAAAAAAACTTTAAAGAAAAAAAGAAACTTTTTTTTTATTGTTTAAAAACCGGGTTTTCAGAATAAAAAAAAGATATATTTGGGGTTTTTTTTTATTTTGAACTTTTTAAAAATTTTTAAAAAAAGAAGGGAAAGGGGGGGGAAAAATTTTTTAAAAAATTTCCTTTTAAAAATTTTTATTTTTGGGGTTTCCCCAAGACCCCTGAAAAAAATTAATTTTTCCCAAGGGTTTTTCCCCAAAGGGGTTAAAAAACCGGTTAAAAAAAAACGCCCAGCCCCTTTGATGGGGTTTTGGCCCCGCTTCCCCTTCTTTGAAGGCTTTTTGGGGTGATTGCCCCTCGGGCCCCCCCGGGTGGGAGCAGGCCTTTGGGTTTTTTTTAAAAAGTGACCCCCTGGGTGGGGTTTATGGGGGGAAGGGGCCCCCCCTTTTTTTGTTTTATGGGGGGGGGACCCCCACCCCCCTGTTTTTAAAAAGTTTTAAAATTTAAAATTTTTAAAAAAACAAGGGGTACTGGGGGGGAAACCCCCCCGATTTTTTTAAAGGGCCGGGCCCTTTTTAATGGGGCCCCCGGCCCCCCCCCTTCCCCTTTTTACTCTAGCCCTGGCCCCCAAATTAAACAAGGGGCCCAAAACCCCCCCCCAGTAAAATTTCCCTTTTTTTAACCCTGTAAAATAAAAAAATTTTACGGGTTTTCCTTTTGGAAATGTTTTTTTTTAAAATAAGAAAATTTTCCAAAAATAAAAAAACCCGTAAAAAACATTAAATAAAAAGTCCCTTTTTGAACTCCTTTAAAGAAATAAAGCCCCTTTAAAATTAAAATTAGTTTTAAACTCCCCCTCCCTGAAAAAAAATTTTGGGGGGGCAAAAATTTAAAGAAGGAAAAATATCAAAATTTGAAAAACCCGAAAAATTTTTTAAATTTGGGGGTTTCCCCTTGAAGGATTTTCCTTTTTTTTCCCCATAAATACCAAATAAACCCCCATGCCCTAACCCCTTAAAACCGGTTTAAATTAAAAAAAAAGTTTTTTCCCCCCCAATTTAAAAGGGGGGTTTTTTAAAGGGATTTTTAGCCCCCCCCCGGGGGCCCCCCCCCCCCCACCCCCGGGGGAAACCCCCCCAATGGCGAACCCAAGGAGACCCCCTTTTTTTTTTTCCTTTTTAGGGGACCCCCCCTATCTTTTCCCTGCGGGAGGAAGGGGGGCCCCCGGGGTTGGTTTTTCCCCCCCCCTGATTTAAAATTTCCCCCCAAAATTCCCAAAAAATAAACCCCATAAAATTTTTCAATGGGGAAAACCCCCATTTTCCCCAAAAAAAACCCCTTTTTAAGGTTTTTTAACCCACGTAAAAACCCATTTTGGCCCCCCCAAAAAAAAAAAGTTTACGGCTCGGGGAACTGAAAAATTAAGGTTTTTTTTTTATAATACAAAATTTTAAATTTTTTCCTGGGCCCTCCCCCTTTTTTTATCAGGGTTTTTTACGTAATGGAAAAATTTTCAATGGATAGCCCGGGATAAAAAAAAAAACGAAAGAAAAACATGGGGGGACTTTTTTTTTTTTTTTTTAAATTTTTTAAAATTTCAAACCAAAAGGGCCCTATGTTTTTTTTAAAAAAATAATTTTTGGGGAAAATTTTTTTTTAATTTTTAAAAATTTTTTTTTTTTTTTCATGGAAAAAAGGGAAAAATAAAGGGAAAAAAAAACCCCAAACCCCCACCAAAACCCCTTTCCCCCTTTTTTAAGAGAAAAAAAATTAAAGGTTTTTAAAAAAAAAAGGGGGCCCTCAATAATTCCCCCCGTAAGTTGAAAGCAATTTTTTAAACAGCCCGAAAATTTTTCCCTTTTTTTTTTTTTTCACATTTTTTAAATATTTTTTCCAAAAAACTAATTTTGGCCCCGATTCCGGAAAGAAACTTTTAAAATTTTTTTTAAAATCCCCCTACTTAGCTCTTTTTAAAAACTCCAAATTTAAAATTTTGAAAAAAAGATCCCCATCAATAAACAAAATTTGGGTTGGGGGGGGGGGGGTCCCCCCCCCCCTTAAAAAAGCATGTTAAAACCTTTTTTTTTTTATCAAGGGGACCCCCACCCCCCCAGGTTTTGGCTCATGGGCCCCCCGCCCCTTAAGGTGCTCTCCCCGCCGCACTTTTTAGTCCCAGTGGAAGAAAAATAGGGGGAAAAACCCCGCAAAGCCGGGGTTTCTTCAAACCCCCCCCCACTCCCAAAGATGGAATTTTTTTCAGTTTTGGCTCCTTTTGGGGGGGACCCTTGGAAAAATCCCGGGACCCTTGGGGCCTTTACCCCCCCAAAACTCTTTTTTTTGAAACCCCCGGGTTTAAAAAAAATGGGGGCCCACCCTTTTGAAAATTTTTTTCCTGCCCCCCCCCGGGAAAGGGTTCCGGGAAATCCGGGGGAAAAATCAGCCCCACCAAATCCAAGACGCCCAACCCTCCCCCCATTCCCCCTCCCCAAAAAAAACCCCCTTCCTTCCTAATTTTTTCCCCCCTTTTAAAGAAAATGGGGTTTTTTTCTTCCTCTTTTCCCCCCCCCATTTTTAAAAAAAAAACAAGAAATTTTTTTCCCGTATTTGGGCCCCAAGGAAAATGTTCAAAACAAACCCCCCCAAAAGACCCTTTTTTTTATTCAAAAAATTTATTTTTTTAACCCTTTTGAGAAAACCCAACTTACTTTTTTTTTGAAGCAAACCCGGGGCCCAAAAATTTTAAAACCCCGGGGGGGGCCCCCCTTTTCCCTTTGGGGGTTTGGGCCCCCCCCACTTTTCCCCCAGGTTTTTAGGGCCCCCATTTCCTCCAGGTTTCCCCGGGGCGAGAACCCCCCGACGTGGAATTTTTTTGGGGGAAAGGAATTGGACCCCCTGTGGGTTTTTCCCCTGCCCTGGGAAAAAAGCCACGGGCCCCAAAAAAGGTTTTTTTTGAAATTTGTTCCCCCTTTAAAAAAATATGTCCCCTTTTTTTCTTTTTTTTTTCCAAACAAAAGTTTTTGGGGAAGGGTTTTTAAGTGCTTTATTATTTTGGCCCTGTTTTGGGTTTTTTCGGAATTGGGGGTTTTTGGAAGGGGTACCTTTTTTTCCCCAATTTTTTTTTTCTTCCCCCCCTTCCCCTACTCCTTCCCCCTTCCCCCCTCTGCCCCCTTTTCTCTCTTTTTCCCCCCTTTTCCCCCCCCCCCTCCCCCTTCTTTCCCCCTCTCTCCCCGGTCCCCCCCCCTCTCTTCCTCCCTACCCCCCCTCTTCCCCCTTTTCTCCTCCTCTCCTTTTACCCCCCCCTCCTCCTCCCCCCCTCCCCCCCTTTTCCCCCTTTTTCCCTTCCCCCCCCCCTTTATCCCCCCCCCTTTCCCCCCTTTCCCACCCCCCTTTTTCCCCCCCTTTGCCCCCCCCTTCCCCTGTTTTTTAACCCACTCTTTCCCCCCCCCCCCCTTTTTATTCCCTGGTTTTTCTCCACCCTTCCTTCCCCCTTTTTTCCTTCCACCCCCCTTTATTCTTTTCCTCCTCCCCCCCCTTTTTTTTCCCCCTTTTTTCCCTTAACCTTTAAATTCAAAAAAAAAAAACTTTAAAACCCCCCCCCTAAACTTTAACCGGCCAAAAATTTTTTTAAAACCAAATCCACCCCCGGGAAAATTTAAAATTTAGAAAACCCCCTTTTTTTTTTAAAATTGGGGGGTTTTTTTTTTTTTTTTAACCCCCTTCCAAAGGAAAAAAAGAAAAAAAGAAACCAAAGGCAAACCTTTTAAAAAAAAATTAAAACCCCCCAAAAAAAACTAAAAAAAAGCCCCTCCCATCCCCAAAAACCCTTTAAATCCCCAATCCCTTAAAATTTCTTTTTAAAAGTCCCCAAATAAAATTCCCCTTTTCCTAGTTTTTTCAAAGGTTAATTTTTTATTTTAAAAAAGGGGGTAAAAAATGCACAGACCCCCTCCCCTACCCCCTTTTCTCCCCCCCCCCCATCTTTCCCTTTTCCCCCCCCATTTATCGTTAAATTTTAATACTTTTTTTCCTTTTACCCGTTTTTCCCCCCCCCCCCCACCCCCCCAAACCCAGGGATGGGGAAAATTTTTAGCCCCCCTTGTTCCCCCCTACCCGGGGGCCCCCCATAAAAATTTTCCCCTATTTTTTAAAAGAGAAAATTTTCGTACAAAAAATTTTTGGTTAAAAAATAGATAGATGGGGGGCCAAACCTTTTTTTCCGCACAGAAGAAAAGGGAAGGGGCCCGAAAAAAAGAAGGTTCCTTTTTAAATGGAAAATTTTTCAAAACCCAGGGAAAGGCCCCCACCTTAAAAAAGGACTTTTTCCCGCAAAATATACTTTGTAAAAAGGTTTTTTTATTGGCCCCCCCCTTTAACCCCCCACTCCCAATTAACCCAAAGGAAACCCAAATTTTTTTGCCCCCCGGGGGAAACAAAGGGTTTTTAAAACCCCCCTGCATGAAAAAAACCCCCTTGGGGGCCCCCTTTAAGCTGGGAAAATGGGGGGTCGACCCAAAGGTGGCCACCCCCGATGGGCAACCCCCCAAGGACGATTTTTTTCACGTTTTCCTAGGGAAATTCCGGGGGCTTTGGGCCCCCCCTTAAAAGGCAAAAAAACCCTAAAGGGAACGAATGGCGGGGCCCCCCACCCCTTTCCCGTGGGTGCACTCTTGCCGGGCGCTCAAAGGGGGGGAAAAGCCCCTTTTTCCCCCCCTTAAAACACGAAGAAAATTCCCCCCCGTTTTTTTCCCTTTTTGGGGGGCGGTTTTTTTTTTTTTTTTTTTTTTCGCACACTTCTCCCGGCCCCTCCCAAAAAGGCATAAAACAGTTAAATTTTGGGGTTGCAATTTTATGAAGTCTGGGGGGTGTTTCCCCCTCCTTCCCGGGAGAAAATTCAACCCCCGGGCAGATCTACGCCACACCACCACACAAAAGCCCCCTTCAATCGGGGGTTTCCCCCCTAATTGGGGGTTTTTTGGGTCAACCCTCAAAAGGGAAAGACCCTCCGGGCCCATTCCCCCGGATTAAAAATTAAATTTTAGTAAATGAAATTTTTTAAAACCCCATTGAAAAATTCCCAAAACGGGGTTTTCCCCCATGTTAAAAATAAATTTTCCCCCTTTTTTACCAAAATAAAAAAATATCAAATCTTTGGACACAAAATTTCCCCCAAAATCCCCCCCTTTTTTTTTTTTTTCGAAAAAAATTAAATTAAAAATAAAATAAAAAAAACAATAAAAAATAATGCCCTTCCAAAGAAAAACCCCCAAAAAAAAAACCCCCTAAAAAACTCCAACCCGGGTTTGCTATCCAAACCCCCAAAAGAAAAAAAGGGAAAATTTCCCGGTTTTTTTCCTCTTTTTTTTTTTCCCCCGAAAAAAGCCCTTTTCCAAATTACATAAATGTGGGGCAGTTTTTCCCCTCAACCTTAAATCATATTTTGTAAAAGGAAAAGTAAGTAACCAATCCCCCCTTTTTTTTCCCCTTTCACCAACCGGCGCCCCTTTCTGGAAAAGAAAACCGGTTTTTTTTTGGTTTTCCCCCCCGGGCAGAAAATTTTTTTTTTCCTTTTCCCTTTTTTTTTGGTTTAAAAGGGGTTTTAAACCCCCGCTAAATTATCCTTCAAAAATTTTTTGCCCAAACCCCAAATGCCAGCAAGCAACGCCCCAAGTCCCCAAAAGGGTATTTTTATCCTTTTGGTTTTTCCCCCAAATCCCCAAACCCCCAAAACCCAAAAAAAAGGGGCCCCCAAAAATTCCCTAAATCCCCCAAACCAAAAACCCCCTCCTCTTTTCCCCCCTTTTTCCCCCTCCCCCCCCTTTTATCTCCCTCTCCTTCCCCCCCCGTCTCTTCTTCTCTCCTCTCTCCCCCCCTCTCTCTTCCCCTTTTCCCCCCCCCCCTCTTTTTCCCCCTCTCCCTTCCCCTCCCCTCCCCAACCCCCTCTCCTCTCTTCTCCCCCTTTTCCCTCCCTCTTCCTCTCTTTTCCCTCTTTCTCTCTCCTTTTCCCCCAAACCCTCCCCTCCCTCTCCCTACCTTCTTTTCTCCCCCCCTCTTTTCCCCTCTCCTCTAACACTCTCTCCCTCTCCCCCCTCCCCCTCCCCTCTCTCCCCCTCTCCCCCTTCCCCCCCTCCCCCTTTTCCCTCCCCTCCCCCCATTTTTTTTGATACAAAATTTTTTTTTTAATTTTTCTTTTCCTCCCTTTCCCCCCCCCTTTCCTTCCCCTTCTCCTTGCCCCCCTCCTTCCCCCTCCCCCTCCCCTTTTCCTTTCTTAATTTCCCTCTTTTCCCCCCCTCCCTCCCTGCTCCCCCCCCTCTTTCCTTTTTTCCTTCCCGTCCCTCTCTTTCCTTCCCCCCCCCCCTCTCCAACCTTCCCCTTTTCTTCTCTCCCCCTTCCCTTTCCCCGCCTTTTTTTTTTGGGGTTCAAACGATAGTTTTTTTTTTTTTTTATATTTTTTAATAATGGGTTTCCCTTTTTTTTAATTTCTTTTTTTTTTCGATTCTTAAAATTTCTAACCCAAAAAGTCCCCAAAACTTTCTTTTTGTAATTTTTAAAAGTCATTTTTTTTCCCGCCTCCCCTTCTCTTGGCCCCCAAATTTTCTTTTTTCCCCCCCATAAATACCCCCTTTTTAAAAACTTTTTTTTCAACCCCCAAATTTTCCCCTTTTCCTTTTCGCCCCCCCTTTTTTCTTTTTTCACCATTTTTAGCCCCTTTTCCCCCCAAAACATTAAAATTCAATTTTTTTCTGCCAGGGATTTTTTGAAAAAAAGTTTTTTTAAACAAAAATTTTGGGGCCCCAAAGTTTTTTTCCGGAAAAAACAGAAAACCAAAAGAAGGCCCCGAACCAGAAAACCCCCTTTTAAATTTGTGGGGAAAAACGGAAGTTTTGGGAAAAGGAACCCAAATTAAAAGGAAGATGGAGAGAACACCCCCCCCCCCCCCCCGAAGAGAAAAGAGAAAGAGAAAAGGGGGAAAAAGGGGAGAGAGAAAAGGGGGAAAGGAGTGGAGGGGAAAAAGAGGGGGAAAAGAGGAAGAGGGGGGGGAGGGGAAAAGGGGAGAGAGAGAAAAGGGGGGAAGAGAGGAAAAGAGCCCCCCAGCAAAAGCCCCCCTTTTCCCCTTTCCTTTTAGTGTGGCCGTGGAGTCAAAAAGTATTTAGAACCCTAAAAAAAGAAACCATTTAGATAAAAAAAAGATCCCCCAAATTTTTTTTGGGCTTTAAGGAAAACGTTTAAAAACCTAGGGAAAATAAAAACAAAAGAAGAAATTGGGGAATTCGAAAATATATCCCCAAAAGAACACACCCCCAAAAGGGAAACAGCGAAAAAAAAAAAATTAAACAATTTTTCCCCCCCCAAAAAAACAAAAAAAATCCCTTTAAACGTTTAATGAAATTTTTTTTTTTGGGAAGTTGCAGCCCCAAACCGCTATTAAATTTTTGGGGGGAGAGAAGAGAGGGGAGAAAAGAGGAGAGAAGAGAGAGATGAAAAAAGGAGGGAGGGGAAAACCCTAGAGAGGGGAAGGGAGAGAGAAGAGAAGAGGGAAAAAGAAGAGAGAACGAGAGAGAAGGAAAAAGAGGGGGAAAAGAGAGAGAAGGAGAGAAAGAGGAAGAGAAGAGGGGAGAGAAGAAGGGGAAAGAGAGAAGAGAATGTTTTTTTAGGGAATGGATGGGAGGGGAAAAGGGGAAAAGGGTTAGTAAAATTTAAAAAAAGAAAATATTTAAAAAATTACATCCTGGGGTGCCAAATTTTTTCTTTTTGGTTTCAAAAAGAGACAAGAAAAAATGGGAGTAAGAAAAAAAACGGGAAAAAGGCCAATGGTTTTCATGAGAAGGGTTTTTAAACGGGAAATGTGTTTTTGGGGGGGGGTTAAAATATTGGCGAGGCCCACCCGGTTTTTGGTTTTTTTTTAAGTTGCTTTCCTGGTACCCCCCCCCCAAAATCAACTGGCCCAAAAATTTTGTTTTTGGGAACCCCCGGTTTGGGTGGGGTTTTTTTTAAAAGGAAAATTTCGGGAATGTTTTTTTTTTTGAATTTTTGTAAATTTTTTTTTGAATCCCCCCTGATGCAATTTTTTTGAAAAACCAAAATGAAAGGAGGAAAAGGGTTTTAAAACCCAAAAAGGTTTTTTTTTTGGGCACCCTGAATTTTGGGGTTTTGATGCATTAAAAAATGTAAATTTTTTGGGCCCCCATGGGGGGGTGTTTTTTTTTGAGTCCAAACATAAATTTTGGTTTTTTTTAAAAGGGAAAAATGATTTAAAATTTTTTTTGGCAAATTTCCCAAGGGGGGGGGGGGTTTTTTTTTTTCCCCGGGGGACGAATTTTTTTTCAACTTTTTTTTTTTTGGGTGCCAAACCCCAAAAAACCCTCGTTTTTTAGTCATCCCCAAAAATTTCCCTTTTTTAGTAAAAAATGACCCCACTTTTTTTGGGCAACTGATAAAAGGTTTTCCCAAAACAAGGGGGAATTTGGGGGTTTTTTGGGAATCATGGGGGGTTTTGTTTTTAAAAGGTTTTTTTTTATGTAATTTTTTTGAAGGGCATTTAATATGTTTTTTTGAGTAAAAATTTTTGGAAGTCCTTTTAAAGTAAACTAATTTTGCCCGGGAAATTTTTTGAATCCCTCAAAAAGGAGTTCATTTAAAAGTTTTTTTTGAAAATAGTTTTTAAAGGGGGTTAAACCCAAAGGATTTTTCCCCTTTTTAAAGGGGTTTATTTTTTAAAAAGCCGCCTTTTTTCCTTTAGTTTTTTTAATATTTTTATTTTTTAGTCATCTGTGGGGCCCCTTTTTTTGAGTTTTTCTGGGGGAAATTTCCCTTTAGTTTTAAAAAATAATGTAGTCCCGGAAAATTTTTCAATTTTTTTGTAAAATTTCCAAGTGAAAAGAAAAATTCCCCCCCTAAATTTTTTTAAAACAAGGGTGAAATTCCCTTTTAAAAAAACTAAAAAATTTTAAAGGGAAAATTTTACCCCTTTTGGGAAAAAAATATATTTTCGCAGAGACCTTAAAATTTCATGAATTGGTATTACGTCATGTTTGTACTCGGACCGCGTTGTTTGCTTGGTTCTGAGGTGTCAAGGCGTGCTACAGTGTGTTGGGTTACGTGATAGTAGCACGTGTTTAAGTGGCGTGGACAAGGAGGAGTCAGGCGATTTAAAGGTGTATTTGGTTTTGTTGAGACGTGGTTATACAGATAAATTATTAAGCGAAGAATGTAGACACCACTTAAACCTAAATTAAAACATGCCATCATATCATCAATTTTGGGGAGGCGGTAGCGGAGTAGGTTAGCGTCTCCGACTGGCGTTCTCGGTGACCCCGAAGTTTCGATCCCCGAAGAAACCCAAAACCTTTTCTGCCACGTCGAGTGGCCTAAGAACACTCACTGCCCTGCCCATCACCTCTACCTTCGATTGCGAGTGCATCGGAGGACACAAGGGGGGGTGGCATGAGCCTCTAATACAAGGCGTCACTATAAGAATCCTGCCTGCGCCCCACGGGCGAGGACCAAACCATCAGAAGCCCTCAAGTGAAACCTCCACAGCCTACCATCCGAGCCCTGGGTCACCACTGCCTACAGGCGCTTATAGGCCCACAAATGTAAAAAAAAAAAAAAAAAAAAAAAAAAAAAAAAAATTACTAACTGCGTTATTTAAAAAAAAAAAAAATCACAAATACAACAAACAAGTTTAGGCTGAAATTGTACGAGTATTTTATATATAACTTCTTAATAAGCTCCCAGTTTACCAATAATAATGCAGGTCAATGTAGACATACTAAGCTTAAGCAGTCTTTTATAAAACTTATCACGTGCGGTGTTTAGCTGTTGAATATACCATATTTACCATATATCCATACTTCACAACCCTACCAGCATTGCAGGCATTACAAGTTGGTCATACAGATCAAGGCATATAGTAATCCAAAGGTACTAGATTAAGCTTATTTAATTTTCCCTAATAGCCAATATGCCCCTCTTTGCAATGTATGACTTGCTCAGTTTAGGCTTTATGCAACAGTCTACTGAAACTAAACTTCACTCCTAGATACACGCAGTCATCAACAACATCAATTTAATTTTCACCATACAAAAAAATTCATATTTCCTAACTTTACCCCTAGAAAATACAATAACCTATATATATATAGTTTCATTTACATTTTTTTTGTGGCGATCACACATTGCAGTAATCATGAGCTGCATCTATATTCATTGAGTCTGTAATGCACACTGTAATGAATTACTATTTTTTGGCAAGTTTATTGTATCATCAGCATATATCAAAATAAACTTATATACAAAAAAAGTCTTCATCATAA
>JACEEZ010026014.1:0-15000 GCA_016584305.1 Chionoecetes opilio
GGGGGACAAATAAAACTGTGATTTGGAATTTTGGGCCGAATCCGAAATATTTTTCATGATAAACCGGGGAAAACAAATTTTTGATTCTTTAAAATTGTGGGTAAGTGTTCTTTTGAAAAACCAATTGTGAGTGAACGCGTTATAGTAAATATATATGTTTAAAATTTTCAGAACCGTTCATGATAGGTCAGTGTATACAGAGACCATTGTTGCACCTCAGTGAGGGAAGGACTAACTCTAATGATTTTCACGCATAGTAATATTCATATTTTTAGTTTGAAGCAGTTTTACTTGAAAATCGCAATAGACTGAACTGAAAACAAAAATAGAATTGCTATTTTATAACATCACATACTTACATACATACATATATACCTTAAAATTCCATTATACGTTTAATACCTTCATATAGAATATAAAGCTGAAATATATTAGAGTAAAACGTTCTCCGTTCGCCTCTATGAAGACTTATTTATAGTTTGGTTTGTGATCGATTATAAACTAGGTAATATGGACTCTGCTCAGCCTTCCTTCGTGATGGGGAGTGATAGCAACGTTGTGGGGAAGCTACTTAAAGACTTTCTACGTGCACAGTAGCTAGATATTCAGTAACTGGTGAAGGCAGGAGTTCTTACTTTTTGAAAACGTATTAAAGAAGTGCAAAACGAGAAGACAGATTAAAATTAAGACGATTATTTCCCATCAACTTGATATAAATGATACATTTCCCAAATTATAAAATGATACTTTCCCATCAATTTAATATGATACATTTCAATCTTGATAAAGATATATGATTTTCCTCAATTGATAGATGATACTTCCCCATCAATTTGTAAGATGTTTAAGTCCAATTGGTTGTTTGGAGCATTTTACCATAAGGAAAAATGATACTTCCTCTGATAAAGCTTCCATTTCCCGTCATGGGATAATATGATACATTTGAATCTATTATAAAATTGATACGTTTCATAAATGATAAAGAGATACTTTCCATCATTGATAAGGATGAGGATTAATTGCTAGATGATCATTTCCCCCATTAAAGAATGAGAACCGAGGTTCCAAATTAATTAAGACGATACATTTCCCATAAATTTGATAAAGACGATACATTTCCCATCAATTGATAAAGATGATACATTTCCCATCAATTGATAAAGATGATACATTTCCCATCAATTGATAAAGATGATACATTTCCCATCAATTGATAAAGATGATACATTTCCCATCAATTGATAAAGATGATACATTCCCCATCAATTGATAAAGATGATACATTTCCCATCAATTGATAAAGATGATACATTTCCCATCAATTGATAAAGATGATACATTCCCTCAATTGAAATGATGATGCACTTTCCCCATCAATTGATAAAGATGATACATTTCCCATCAATTGATAAAGATGATACATTTCCCATCAATTGATAAAGATGATGCATTTCCCCATCAATTGATAAAGATGATACATTTCCCCATCAATTGATAAAGATGATACATTTCCCATCAATTGATAAAGATGATACATTTCCCATCAATTGATAAAGATGATACATTTCCCCATCAATTGATAAAGATGATACATTTCCCATCAATTGTGATAAATTTTTCCCCATCAATTGATAAAGATATACTATTTCCTAAATCATTAAGATGATACATTTATCAATTATAAGATATAACATTTTCACATCAAATGATAAAGATTACATTTCCCATCTATTGATAAAGATGTATCATTTCCCATCAATTTAAAGATGATAACTTCCCCATCAATTGATAAAGATGATACATTTCCCATCAATTATAAAGATGATACATTTCCCATCAATTGATAAGATGATACATTTATCAATGATAAAGCATATCTTTCCCATCTATTGATAAAGATGATACTTTTCCCCATCAATTGATAAAGATGATACATTTCCCATCAATTGATAAAGATGATACATTCCCATAATTGATAAAGATGATACACTTTCCCCATCAATTGATAAAGATGATACATTTCCCCATCAATTGATAAAGATGATACATTTCCCATCAATTGATAAAGATGATACATTTCCCCATCAATTGATAAAGATGATACATTTCCCATCAATTGATAAAGATGATACATTTCCCCATCAATTGATAAAGATGATACATTTCCCATCAATTGATAAAATGATAACTTTCCTTCAATTGATAAAGATGATACATTTCCCATCAATTGATAAAGATGATACAGTTTCCCATCAATCGATAAAGATGATACATTTCCCCATCAATTGATAAAGATGATACATTTCCCCTCAATTGATAAAGATGATACATTTCCCCTCAATTGATAAAGATGATACATTTCCCATCAATTGATAAAGATGATACATTTCCCCATCAATTGATAAAGATGATACATTTCCCCATCAATTGATAAAGATGATACATTTCCCCACCCAATTGATAAAGATGAAAATCACTTTTGTCCCCATCAATTGATAAAGATGATACTTTTCCCCTCAATTGATAAAGATGTACATTTCCCCTCAATTGATAAAGATGATACATTTCCCCTCAATTGATAAAGATGATACATTTCCACCAATTGATTAAGATGATACATTTCCCCATCAATTGATAAAGATGATACATTTCCCCTCAATTGATAAAGATGATACATTTCCCTCAATTGATAGAGATGATACATTTCCCTCAATTGATAAAGATGATACATTTCCCATCAATCGATAAAAGATGATACATTTCCCATCAATGTAAAGATGATACATTTCCCATCAATTGATAAAGATGATACATTTCCATCAATTGATAAAGATGATACATTTCCCATCAATTGATAAAGATGATACATTTCCTCCAATTGATAAAGATGATACATTTCCCCATCAATTGATAAAGATGATACATTTCCCCCAAATCAAAAAAACTTTATCATGATAAAGATACATTTCCCATCAATTGATAAAGATGATACATTTCCCATCAAGTGATAAAGATGATACTTTCCCATCAATTGATAAAGATGTTACATTCCCATCAATTGATAAAGATGATACAGTTTCCCCAGCAATTGATAAAGATGATCATTTCCATCAATTGAAAAAGATGATACATTTTCCCATCAATTGATAAAGATGATACATTTCCATCAATTGATAAAGATGATACATTTTCCCATCAATTGATAAGATGATCATTTCCCTCAATTGATAAAGATGATACATTTCCCATCAATTGATAAAGATGATACATTTCCCATCAATTGATAAAGATGATACATTTCCCATCAATTGATAAAGATGATACATTTTCCCATCAATTGATAAAGATGATACATTTCCCATCAATTGATAAAGATGATACATTTCCCATCAATTGATAAAGATAGACATTCCGATAAAGATTCATCCATTGATAAAGATGATACTTTTTCCCCATCAATATCGCAAGAAACAATTTCACACTATTGATAAAGTTTAGATCTGTTTCCTTTTACTCTACATTTTCCTCATAGTTAGTATATACATTTCCCATCATTGTTATTATTTCATTTCCCTTATTTTATAATAACACGTTAATTTCCTCCATCTATTATTATTTTACTCTTTCCCATAAATAAACGTTAATTTCCTTTCCTTCCATTTGATAATCTTTACTTTATTTTCCATCAATAACACGTGATTTACTTTTATCCCCGTAATTATAACTTTTACCATTTCCTATCAATTGAAAAGACGTGATTCTTCCCTCCCGTATATATCTTTTTACTGTATGTTCCTATCATTAACAGTGATTTCCTTTTCCCTATTATTGTCTAAAGTGATCTTTTTTCCCCTATCAATATAAATTTGATTTCCTTTCATCTTATTAATGATTTATCATTTTCCTATCAATAACAGTTAATTCCTTCATTCCCGTATTATTATTTACTCTTATTCCTAATATAACACGATAATTCCATTCATCCCCTAGAAATCTTTACTCGTATTTTTCCATTAACGGTTAATTTCCTTTCATCCCCGTATATTATCTTCTTACTCTTATTTTCCTCTCGATCCTTTGTTTTCTTTCATTTCCCTTATTTTTATCATTTTACTCTTAATTTCCTATTCATACCACTTTTAATTTCCCTTTTTACTCTATTTTATCTTTTACTCTTATTTTCCTATTCAATACCGTTAAATTTCCTTTCTCCTATTATTATCTTTACTCTTTTTCATAAACACGTTATTTCCTTTCATCCCACGTTATTATTTTCTCTTACTCTTATTTCCTATACAAACCGTTATTTCCTTTCCATCCCCGTATTATTATCTTTTTACTCTATGTTCCTATCAATAACACGTTGATTTCCTTCCATTCCCGTATTATTATCTTTTTACTCTTATTTTCCTATCAATAACACGTTAATTTCCTTTCATTCCCGTATTATTATCTTTTTACTCTTATTTTCCTATCAATAACACGTTAATTTCCTTTCATTCCCGTATTATTATCTTTTTACTCTTATTTTCCTATCAATAACACGTTAATTTCCTTTCATCCCCGTATTATTATCTTTTTACTCGTATTTTCCTATCAATAACACGTTAATTTCCTTTCATTCCCGTATTATTATCTTTTTACTCGTATTTTCCTATCAATAACACGTTAATTTCCTTTCATCCCCGTATTATTATCTTTTTACTCTTATTTTCCTATCAATAACACGTTAATTTCCTTTCATCCCCGTATTATTATCTTTTTACTCTTATTTTCCTATCAATAACACGTTAATTTCCTTTCATCCCCGTATTATTATCTTTTAACTCTTATTTTCCTATCAATAACACGTTTAATTTCCTTTCATCCCGTATTATTATCTTTTTACTCTTATTTTCCTATCAATAACACGTTAATTCCTTTCATCCCCGTATTATTATCTTTTACTCTTATTTTCCTATCAATAACACGTTAATTTCCTTTCATTCCCGTATTATTATCTTTTTACTCTTATTTTCCTATAATAACACGTTAACTTTACTTTCTTCCCCGTATTATTATCTTTTTACTCTTATTTTCTATCAATAACACGTTAATTTCCTTTCATTCCCTATTATTATCTTTTTTTTCTATTTTCCTATCAATAACACGTTAATTTCCTTCATCCCCGTATTATTATCTTTTTACTCTTATTTTCCTATCAATAACACGTTAATTTCCTTTCATTCCCGTATGATTATCTTTTTACTCTAATTTTCCTATCAATAACACGTTAATTTCCTTCATTCCGTATTATTATCTTTTTACTCTTATTTTCCTATCAATAACACATTGATTTCCTTTCTTTCCCGTATTATTATCTTTTTACTCTTATTTTCCTATCAATAACACGTTAATTCCTTTCATCCCGTATTATTATCTTTTTACTCTTATTTTCCTATCAATAACACGTTAATTTCCTTTCATTCCCGTATGATTATCTTTTTACTCTTATTTTCCTATCAATAACACGTTAATTTCCTTTCATTCCCGTATTATTATCTTTTTATCTTATTTTCCTATCAATAACACGTTGAATTTCCTTTCTTTCCCGTATTATTATCTTTTTACTCTTATTTTCCTATCAATAACACGTTAATTTCCTTTCATTCCCCGAAATTATTATCTTTTTACTCGTATTTTCCTATCAATAACACGTTAATTTCCTTTCATTCCCGTATTATTATCTTTTTATTCTTATTTTCCTATCAATAACACGTTAATTTCCTTTATCCCCGTATTATTATCTTTTACTCTATTTTTCCTATCAATAAACACGTTAATTTCCTTTCATCCCCGTATTATTATCTTTTACTCTAATTTTCCTATCAATAACACGATTTAATTTCCTTTCATTACGTCTTATTATCTATTTTTCTTATCCTAATAACCGTTGATTTCCTTTCATTCCCGTTATTATCTTTTTACTCTTTTTCCTATCAATAACACGTTAATTTCCTTTCATCCCCGTATTATTATCTTTTTACTCTTATTTTCCTATCAATAACACGTTAATTTCCTTTCATCTCCGTATTATTATCTTTTTACTCTTATTTTCCTATCAATAACGTTAATTTCCTTTCATCCCCGTATTATTATCTTTTTACTCTTATTTTCCTATCAATAACACGTTGTTTTTCCTTTCATCCCCGTATATATTTTATTTCTATTTTCCTAATACTTAATTTCCTTTCATCCACGATTATTCCTTTTATCCTATTTCCTATCTATTTAACTCGTTATTTCCCTTTCATCACCGTTAATTCCTTTCATTTCCCTATCAATAATCCTTTAATTTCTTTTCTATCATAACCACGTTTATTATCTTTCTACCTTATTTATTTTTCTACTACACGTTAATTTTCCTTTCATCCCCGTATAATTTCCTTCATTACTCTTATTTTATCCTTTCAATACACTTGATTTCCTTTCAATTCCCGTATTTTTCTTTTTCCTTATTTTCCTATCAATACACTTATTTCCTTTAAATTCCCGTTTAATTTCTTTTTCCTATTTTATTTTTCCTATTCCAATAACACGTTAATTTCCTTTTTCCCCTTATTTTATCTTTTTACTCTTATTTTCCTATCAATAACACGTTAATTTCCTTTCATCCCGTATTATTATCTTTTACTCTTTTTTATCATAACTAATTTCCTTTCATTCCTATTATATCTTCTTACTCGTATTTTCCTTACATATAACCTTTAATTTCCTTCATTCCGTATTCTTTATCCCGTATTATTATTTTTATACTACACTTTAATTTCCTTTCATCCCATTATTTCTTTCTACTTTTTCCTATCAATACACGTAATTCCTTTCATTCCGTATTCATTTCTTTTTACTCTTATTTTTCATACAATCAGTAATTTCTTTCATTCCATATTATCTTTTCTCTATTTTCCTATAAAAAATTTATTCTTTCAATTCTTTTAATCTTTTCTCTTATTATTTTTACTCTTATTTCCTTCAATTCTTTTTACTTTTTCTATTATACTTTAACTAATTTTTTCCTTCCTAACACTATTTTTTTTATTCTATTTTTTCTTTCACTTATTTTTTCTTCCCTATTATTACTTTTACCTTATTTTCCTATAAATACCCTTAATTTTTCATTTCCGTTTTATTATTTTTTTCTTTATCTCTATTATTTCTTATACTCTTTATTTATTCATATTTTTTTTTCCTTATTCCTATAAATTTAATTTCCTTTCATCCCTATTTATTTTTATTTACTTTATCTTATTTCTTAACCCTTAAATTTTCCTTTTTCTTTATTTCTTTTTTCTTTATTTCTTTAATATTATTTCTTTATTCCCGTTTTTATTCTTATATCTCTATTTTCCTTTCCAATTAATTTCCTTTATTTCCTTTAAATTTTCCCTTTTATCTTTTTATTCCTTATTTCCTTTATATTTCCTATCAATCCTTATTATTCTTTTTTCCATATATTTTTTCTTCTATTATTAAACTTTTTTTTTCCCGATAATTATTTTATTATTTTACTTCATTATTTTTTACCGTAATTTTTCATCCTTATTTATTTTTCCTATTATCCTTTATATCTAACTTAATTTCCTTTATCTATTATTTTTTACTTTATTTTCCTATCAATAACACGTTAATTTCTTTTTCCCGTATTTATCTTTTTACTCTTTTTTCCTATCAATAACACGTCTAATTATCCTTTCATTTCATTCCTTTATTTTATCTTTTTATCCTTAAATTTTCCCTTCATTACCTATTCTTTTTTTCTTTTTTCTCTTATTTTCCTTACATACATTATACGTTGTTTTCCTTTATTTTCCTTATATCCTTTATTTCTTTTTCCTATTATCTATTTTAATTTCTTTCTCTCCTATTATTTTTCTTTTACCGTTTTTCCTATCAATAAACTTAATTTCCTTTCATCCCTATATATTTTTTTTACTCTTATTTCAAACAAAAACCCTTTTCCTTTCATCCCGTTATTCTTTTTACTTTTTTTTTATAAACTTAAATTCTTTCTCCCCTTATTCTATTTTATCTTTTTTCCTTCAATAATACTTATTTCCTTTCATTCCCGTATTATTATCTTTTTCTTATTTTCTATCAATATTAATTTCTTTCCTATTTTATTATCTTTTTACTCGTTTATTTCCATCAATTTATTTTTTCACCTATTATTATTTTTTACTTTATCTTCTATTAATTTACTTATTTCCTTTCATCATATTTTATCTTCATTCCTTTATTTCCTTTATTTATTTCCTTATCCCCTAATTTCTTTCTCTTTTTCTTTTTACTTTTTATTATAACTTTTTCCTTTTCAATACACGATTTTTCTTTTACTCTTATTTTCTATTCAATAAACTTAATTTCCTACCGTATTTATCATCTTTCTTATTATTTCTTTTATCTATACCTATATTCTTTACCCTCGTATTATTATCTTTTTACTCTTATTTTCCTATCAAACACGTTAATTTCCTTTATCCCGTTTATTTCTTTTTACTCTTTTTTCCTATATAACATTAATTTCCTTTTCCCGTATTATTTCTTTTTATTTATTTCCTATCAATAACTTAATTTCCTTTCATTCCCGTATTATTATCTTTTTCTTTTTTCCTATAAATTACACGTTAATTTCCTTTCATTCCCGTATTTTTCTTTTACTTTATTTTCCTATAAATACACTAATTTCCTTTTCCTAATTATTTTTCTTATATTTTCCCTAATTCATTTTCTTTTCCTTTTATCCTTATCTTATTTTCTTTTACCTTTTATCCTTCATTCGTAATTTATTTTTACCCCTTTTTTCCTTTTACCTATTTTTCTTCCCTATTTCATTTCCTTTATTTCCTTTATTTTTTCTATATTAATTTATTATTTCCACTAATTATCCTTTTTCTTTTTTATTATCTTACTTATTTTTTCATCCTATAATTATTTTTCCCTTTTTCCTATAAAAATTTTTTTTTTATTCCCTATTTCTTAACCTTATTTTACTTTATCTTCATATTTTATATTTTTCCTTTCATCCCCAATTATAATCCTTATTTTTTCTAAAACTTAAATTTCCTTTTCCTTATTTCCTTTACTTATTATCCTTCAAAACCCTTTCATCCATTATTCTTTTTTCCCCTATTATTATCTTTTTCTCTTTTTCCTATCAATAACCCTTATTTCCTTTTCCTATTAATTATTTTTTATTCTTATTTCCTATCAATACTTAATTCCTTTCATTCCTTTTTTTTTTTACTCTATTTTATCCTACAATAACTTAATTTCCTTTTCCCCGTATTATTATTTTTTTTCTCTTATTTTCCTATCAAAAACACGTTAACCCTTTTTCATTCCCGTTTTATTATCTTTTACTCGTATTTCCATAAATAACACGTTTTTTTCCTTTCATTCCCTATTATTATTTTTTTATTTTTTTTCCTACAAAAACACTTTAAATTTTCTTTCACCCCCGATTTTTATTTTTACTTTTTTTTCCTTAAATAACACGTTAATTTCCTTTCATCCCGTATTATTATTTTTTACTCTTTTTTTCCTATAAATAACATTTAATTTCCTTCATCCCGTATTATTATCTTTTCTCTTATCTTCCACAAAAAAACCCTTTTTTTCCTTTCATCCCCGTATTATTATCTTTTTATCTTATTTCTACAAAACACTTTAATTTCCTTTCTTTCCCCGTATTATTATCTTTTACTCGTATTTTCCTATCAAAAACGTTAAATTTCCTTCATTCCGTTTATTATCTTTTACCGTATTTTCTAAAATAACACTTTAAATTTTCCTTTCATTCCGTTTTATTATTTTTTTATTCTTATTTACCTATCAAAAACACTTTAATTTCCTTTCACCCCCATATTTTTCTTTTTCTCTAATTTTTCCTACAATAACCTTAATTTCCTTCATTCCCGTATTATTATTTTTTTACTCAAATTTTTCCTATAAATAACACTTTAATTTTCCCTTTCATTCCCTATTTTTACTTTTTTACTCTTTTTTCCTAAAAAACGTTAATTTCCTTTCTTTTCCCTATTTTATTTTTTTTACTCTTATTTTCCTACATAACACTTTAAAATTCCCTTTCTTTTCCCGATTATTCTTTTTACCTTATTTTCCTATAAATAACACGTTAATTTCTTTCTTCCCGATTATTACTTTTTACTCTTTATTTCCTATCAATAACACGTTAATTTCCTTTCTTTCCCCGTTATTTTATCTTTTTACTCTTATTTTCCTATCATAACACTTTGATTTCCTTTCATCCCCCGTATTTTACTTTTACCCTTATTTTTATCAAAAACACTTTTAATTTTCCCCTTTCATTCCCGTATTATTTTTTTTTACTCGTTTTTCCTATCAATAACCGTTAATTTTTCCTTTTCATCCCGATTATTTTTTTTTACCTTTTTTTTCCTATCAATAACCTTTTAATTTCCTTTCACCAGTATTATATCTTTTACTCTTTTTTTCCTATCAATAACACTTTAAATTTCCCTTTTCACCCCCGTATTATTATTTTTTTACTCTTATTTTCTATCAATAAACTTTGTTTTCCTTTTCTTTCCATTATTATCTTTTTACTTTTATTTTCCTTCAATAACACGTTAATTTTTTTCTTTCCCCGATTTTTATTTTTTTTACTCTTATTTTCCTATCATAACACTTTAAATTTCCTTTCATTCCGTATTATTATCTTTATCTCGTATTTTCCTATCAATAACACGGTAATTTCCTTTCATCCCCGTATTATTATCTTTTTCCCCTTATTTTCATCATAACACTTAATTTCCTTTCTTTCCCGTATTTTTATCTTTTAACCTGTTTCCTATCATAACACGTTAATTTCCTTTCATTCCCGTTTATTATCTTTTTACTCGTTTTTTCCCTATCAATAACACTTTAAATTTTCCCTTTCATCCCCGTTTATTATCTTTTACTCTATTTTCCTATCTTTAACACGTTAATTTCCTTTCATTCCCGTATTATTATCTTTACTCTTATTTTCCTTAAATAACACTTTAATTTCCTTTCATTCCCGTATTATTATCTTTTCCCTCGTATTTTCCTATAAATAACACTTTAATTTTCCCTTTCATTCCGTATTATTATCTTTTATTCTTTTTTTCCTATCAAAAACACGTTTAATTTCCTTTCATCCCCGTATTATTTTTCTTTTTACTCTAATTTTCCTATCAATAACACGTTAATTTCCTTCATTCCCGTTTTATTATCTTTTTACTCTAATTTTCCTATCAATAACACGTTAATTTCCTTTCATTCCCGTATTATTATTTTTTTACTCCTATTTTCCTATCAATAACACGTTAATTTCCTTTCATTTCCGTATTATTATCTTTTTACTCTATTTTCCTATCAATAACACGTTAATTTCCTTTCATTCCCGTATTATTATCTTTTTACTCTTATTTTCCTATCAATAACACGTTAATTTCCTTTCATTCCCCGTATTATTATCTTTTTACTCTTATTTTCCTATCAATAACACGTTAATTTCCTTTCATCCCCGTATTATTATCTTTTTACTCTAATTTTCCTATCAATAACACGTTAATTTCCTTTCATTCCCGTATTATTATCTTTTTACTCTTATTTTCCTATCAATAACACGTTAATTTCCTTTCATTCCCGTATTATTATCTTTTTACTCTTATTTTCCTATCAATAACACGTTAATTTCCTTTCATTCCCGTATTATTATCTTTTTACTCTTATTTTCCTATCAATAACACGTTAATTTCCTTTCATTCCCGTATTATTATCTTTTTACTGTTATTTTCCTATCAATAACACGTTAATTTCCTTCTATTGCCGTATTATCCTTTTAATTTCTCTTATTTTCCTATCAATGGCACGTATTACCTTATTATCCTCTTCTATTTCCCGTATTTTCCCATCAATAACACGTTAATTTCCTGTCATTCCCGTGTTATTATTATCTTCTTCTATTCATATATTTTCCCAATCAATGCCGCGCCAATCAGCCCTGCCGCCAGTATCACATCGGAAAACCAATCCCTGCCCCGTCACAATAAGGGGCTTAGGCAAGGCGGCCGCGGTGAGCCTATCTCAGGGTGGACGAGAAGCCCGGTATACATAGGAATACATAGGAATACATAGGAATACATAGGAAGAACAGATACCAGGCTAGCTATTGGTCTATAACGAGGGTATCTGCTGAACTACAGACTACTGACTATCAAACTACATGTAAGAAGAGGAGGAATACATAGGAATACATAGGAAGAACAGATACCAGGCTAGCTATTGGTCTATAATGAGGGTATCTGCTGAACTACAGACTACTGACTATCAAACTACATGTAAGAGGAGGAGGAGGAGGATGAATACATAGGAATACATAGGAAGAACAGATACCAGGCTAGCTATTGGTCTATAACGAGGGTATCTGCTGAACTACATACATGCTACTGACTATCAAACTACATGTAAGAGGAGGAGTAGGAGGATGAATACATAGGAATACATAGGAATAACAGATACCAGGCTAGCTATTGGTCTATAACGAGGGTATCTGCTGAACTACATACTACTGACTATCAAACTACATGTAAGAGGAGGAGGAGGAGGATGAATACATAGGAATACATAGGAAGAACAGATACCATGCTAGCTATTGGTCTATAACGAGGGTATCTGCTGAACTACATACTACTGACTATCAAACTACATGTAAGAGGAGGAGTAGGAGGAGGAATACATAGGAATAGCTAAATAGGAAGAACAGATACCAGGCTACCTATTGGTCCATAGCGAGGGTTTTGCTAACTACTACTACTGACTTCAACTAATGTAAGAGAAGGGAAGGAAATACATGGAAAAAAGGGAAAAAGATAAGGCTTATTGGATGCGGGGGGGAGGAAACACATAAGAAAAAATTACATGTAGAAAGGGGGAAAAGGAAATGAAGAAAAAGGGATTTGGAAGGAGAAATAGGGAAAAGGGGAGAAGGGAGGAAGAGGAAGAAAAAGAAGAGGGAAAAGGAAAAGGGGGAAAAGGAGGGAAAAGGGGAGGGATAGTGTGGGGTGGGGTGGGAAAATTTGAGGGAGGAGCAAAGAACAGGGAAAGGAAGAGGGAAAGGGGGAGTGAAGGGGGGGGAGAGAGGAGAGAGGAGAGGAGAAGAGAGAGAGAGAGAGAGAGAGAGAGAGAGAGAGAGAGGAGAGAAGAAAAGAAGAGAGGGGGCACATTTTTGCAGGTTCCTCGTTTTATTATCTTTTGTAACTAGGCAGGCTGGTGTTGTGTTGTTTTGTGTGTGTTGTGTGTGTGTGGTGTTTTGTTTGTGTGTGGTGTGTGGTGGTGTTTTTTGTGTGGGTTATTCACCCATGGTCTTGTCCACGCGAGTCAAATTTTCCAAAGGGGCCATTTTCACCGCCCCTGAAGCGACTTGAGCTCATTATGACCGATCTTTGGATAATGCGAGCCCCACACACCCACACCCCACCCCTTGCTCAAGGGGGACAGTAACCGCTCAAATTTTTTGTCAGTGAAAAATCATGGGGAGGTTCGAACCGGCAAACCCATAAAATAGCGCCCCCCCCCCCCAAAACGCTTTAAATCCACTGTCCACGTGGCGGTCCGGGTTGTGTGTGGGGTTTGGGGTGTTGTTGGGGTGTGTGGCTACAAAGACATGTCACCACCCATCAGGGAGGACTGTCTCAAGTGTTGCTAGACGCGCGGCATAAATGTATCCGCTAGCGGTAAAGTGATCCTTTGTTACGCGCGGTGGCCAGGGTTTGGCCCCGGCGCGGCGGCGCGGCAAGGACGCGGGAGAAAACTCTGCGGTGACGCCTTGCCGCGTTTCACTAACTCCGTAGAGGGTTATGCGGCCTTATGCCTTAACATTATAACCTCTACTAAGGAGGTTGTGTGATCGGTTTGGTTTGTTTGTTTGTCTGTCTGTCTGTGTGTCTATTTGTTTGTCTGTACTAGAACATGAGAACATAAGGAAGCTACAAGAGGCCGTGAGACCTACACGAGGTAGTTCCTGTTAATTACAGAAAGATACACGGAATTAAGAGCTTTGTGAGGCGAAATGTATATTTATTATTGATAGAGCCGATATTATTATTATTATTATTATTATTATTATTATTTTAAACAGATGGGCTATTTTTCAGCCTTGGTGGAGGTTACGACACTGAACTGATCTTGTCTGTATCATTTTCTTGTGTGACTTCTTATTTGTGGCAAAAAGAATCTATTATTATTATTATTGTTATTATTTTTATTATTATTGTTATTATTATTTTGATTATTATTGTTATTATTATTATTATTATTATTATTATTATTATTATTATTATTATTATTATTATTATTATTATTACTAGCAGAAGTTATCGGGAATAAGTATGATGCTCTGAAAGACAAATGAATGGCTTTGTACATTACATATATTTATAATATCTCTCTCTCTACTCTTCTAATTCTCTCTCCTCTCTCTCTTTCTTATCTTCTCTTCTATCTATCTATCACTATCTATCTTCCTTCTCTCTCCCCTCTCTCTCCTCTCTCTCTCTCTCTCTCTATCTCACATCTACATCTACACACACACACACCACATACTCACTCCTCCCTCAACAAAATTTTTCCCTAATTATTTCCACACATCACTACGATATCTCTCTCTCTCTCTCTCATCTCATCCTCATCTCTTCTCCTTTTCACTCTACTTCTCCTCTTCTCTCTATTTTATCTGTCCATTACTGATTTTATGTTTTTATGTGTCTGTTTTGTGCATTATCTATTTATTTTTCTCTCTCTCTCTATCTCTCTCTTATCTCTCTCTCTCTCTCTCTCTCTCTCTTCTCTCTCTCTCTCTCCTCTCTCTCTCTCTCTCTCTCTCCTCTCTCTCTCTCTCTCTCTCTCTTCTCTCTCTCTCCTCCCCATGTTCTTTATTTATTTTTTGACTAATTT
>JACEEZ010026014.1:20000-40000 GCA_016584305.1 Chionoecetes opilio
TAAAAGATAGGACCATGGAACTAAAAGATAGGACCATGGAACTAAAAGATAGGACCATGGAACTAAAAGATAGGACCATGGAACTAAAAGATAGGACCATAGAACTAAAAGATAGGACCATGGAACTAAAAGATAGGACCATGGAACTAAAAGATAGGACCATAGAACTAAAAGATAGGACCATGGAACTAAAAGATAGGACCATGGAACTAAAAGATAGGACCATGGAACTAAAAGATAGGACCATGGAACTAAAAGATAGGACCATGGAACTAAAAGATAGGACCATGGAACTAAAAGATAGGACCATGGAACTAAAAGATAGGACCATGGAACTAAAAGATAGGACCATGGAACTAAAAGATAGGACCATGGAACTAAAAGATAGGACCATGGAACTAAAAGATAGGACCATGGAACTAAAAGATAGGGACAATGGAAACTAAAGAAGACATGCTAAAATAGGACCATGGAACTAAAAGATAGGACCATGGAACTAAAAGATAGGACCATGGAACTAAAAGATAGGACCATAGAGACTAAAAGATAGGACCATAGAACTAAAAGATAGGACCATGGAACTAAAAGATAGGACCATGGAACTAAAAGATAAGGACCATGGAACTAAAAGATAGGACCATGGAACTAAAAAGACTAGGAACCATGGAACTAAAAGATAGGACCATGGAACTAAAAGATAGGACCATGGAACTAAAAGATAGGACCATAGAACTAAAAGATAGGACCATAGAACTAAAAGATAGGACCATAGAACTAAAAGATAGGACCATGGAACTAAAAGATAGGACCATGGAACTAAAAGATAGGACCATGGAACTAAAAGATAGGGCCATGGAACTAAAAGATAGGACCATGGAACTAAAAGATAGGACCATGGAACTAAAAGATAGGACCATGGAACTAAAAGATAGGACCATGGAAGTTAAGAATGAGAGTTTGTGTTGAGCGGTTTTGTGTTGACAAGATTGATGTTGGTAATAATGAGGCAAAAGTTTGTTGGATCAGTGTGTTCGAACGTCGTGTTATTACGTGAGTGAATTTTGTGCAAGGTTTCGGATACGTGTTAATCCTTGTGTTCCTTCCTACTCCTTCCTATCATAATCGAGAGGAGCCTTCTACTTGCCTATTCTTTCTCTCTTATGATTTAGTGAAGTGTTATGTAGTTCAATCAAACAGCCATGTAAGGTCCTAATGGTCTGTTGCTGTTTGTGTTTCCTTTGTATTCCTTTGTATTTCTCCTTCCTTCCTCTTATTACCCACCACCTCCTCCTCCTCCTCCTCCTCCTCCTCCTCCTCCTCCTCCTCTCTCCTCCTCCTCCTCCTCCTCCTCCTCCTCCTCTCCTCCTCCTCCTCCTTTTCTTTGATTTCTCTCTCCTTTTTCCTTCCTTTCCCTTCACCACCCTTCTTCCTTATCCTCCTCCTCAATATTCCTTCCCCTCCTTTCCCTGTCCTTACTCCACTCCTCTCCCTTCCTTCCTTTCTTCCTTCCATCCGCTCCTCTTCCTTCCTTCCCTCCCTCATTTCCTTCTCACATTATCTTCAATCCCCTCCTTCATACCTTCCTCTTCCTTCCTTCCTTTCATTCCCTTACACCCCCTCCCTTCCTCCCTCCTCCTCCTCCTCCTCCTCCTCCTCCTCCTCCTCCTCCTCCTCCTCCTCCCTCCACCCCTGCCACCCCGTAAAGGCCAAGGGTAAGAGACTAAGAATACATATAATAAGCCGCGTCTGGTGGTGGCTGCGGCCCTGACCTGGTTCCTGACCCTCCCCGACCCAGTCCCGACCCGACCCGACCCGACCCGCCCCAACCCCGACCCGACCCCGTCCCGAAACCCCGACACGACCCCTCCCCTCCCCCGTCCCGACCCGACCCAGCCCCGACCCGACCCGACCCGACCCCGCCCTGACTCTTACGACTCTTGATATTTACTTCATATATTTACTTTACTATGATTTTATATTTATGTTTTATTTCTTACGACTCGATCTTTTTGAGGTTCAAGGAAATAGATTCACGCTGAAGTAAATAGAGTAAATAATACATACATAAAAATACATGAATACTTAAAATATATAAAAATACAATATTGTCATTAAAATATTGTCATTGTCGCCTCCATGGTGTAGTGGCTAGCGTGCCTGGCTACGAATCCACGGACCCTGGTTCGAATCTGGGCCAGGGCAGTCGGCGTGCAGCCCAACCAGGTGATCATCCTTCCATTTGGGGATGGTTGATAAATGGGTACCTGGGGAAACCTGGGGAAGGTAACTGTGGTAACCCGGATGTCACATTAGCCCTGTGTCCCGGGTAACGGGTCCTCACCCACCACAGGCTCAAGGGCTAATGCAACGGAGATGAGCACCGAGGCCACGCGCAGCATAGCGGTCGCCCCCATCTTTACCTTTACCTATAAAAACAACCGTAAAGGCACATGTAGTTTCATATTTCTCAAATAAAACCAAGTAAAACTAACAAAAGTTGGTAAACAAGATAACATTACGTTCACGAGACTTTTAAAACTACTAACTCACTTAGGTGCTTTTAGAGGCGGCTGTTTTCGGCGTGTGATGGGATTTGCAAACCTAATATAACTCACTTTAGAAAGTAGAAAATTTTATATCACACGCGGCCTTCTTTGCACTCTAATACATTTTTTCGCATTTAGGAGAAGGTAAAAAAAATACATATCCGACGCGACTACTTTGCACTTGGTATATTTTTTCCGCATTTTGGAGAAAGTAAAAAAAAAAAAATATCAGACTTAAAATATCAGAAAATAAACATTCTTTGCCCAATAAATAATAAAAAAAACTGAACTTCGTAAGTAATAAAAAAAAATTATATCATTGCGCACACTACATTTTTATTACATATAGGAAGCCCAGGTGTGAGTAACGGAGCTATTTCTGCAGGGTGTTATTTGCAAACTTTCCATTAAAACTCACTTCAAAGAGTTGTAAAAATTCCTTATCAGACGCGACTTTTTTGAATTCTGATACATTTTTCTCGCATTCAAGAGAAAGTAAATAAAACCATTCATATCCTTTGCACTCTAATAAATTTTCCTTATATTTAGGAAGCACAGATGTGAGAAACGGAGGTATTTCGGAAGGATTTAATTTGCAGACTTTCCATTAAAACTCACTTTAAAGAGCTAGAAAAATTCCTTATTAGACGCGGCTTCTTTGCAGACTATTTTTTTCGCATTTAGGAGAAGGTAAAAAAAAAATCGCATCAGACTCGGGTTCTTTGCACAATCAATAAATTTTAATAAAACTCACTTTAGAGTTAAAAAATATATATATCAGACGCAAATATATCCTTTGCACTCTAATATATTTTTTTCGCATGTAGGAAGCCCAGGTGTGAGAAACGGAGGTATTTCTGCAGGATGTGATTTGCAAACTTTCCATTAAGACTCACTTCAAAGCGTAAAACAAATCCCATATCAGACGCGGCTTCTTTGAATTCTGATACATTTTTCTCGCATTTAGGAGAAAGTAAAAATAATTCCCTATCAGACTCGGCTCCTTTGTACACCCAATGATTTGTCCTGCATTGAGGAAGCACAAGTGTGAAGAGAAACAGTTATATATCTGGCGCCGCGAGAGCTTGGTAGCGCCTGGACACACCCCCGATAGGACAGAGTGAGACCTTAGTCTATAGATATTACCCAAGTCACTTTGAGTGAGGCTGTTGAAGAGTTGTGAGTTCGCACCTTGTCTAGAGGGGAATATGTCCAGAGAGGAATCTGTCAGGGGGAAAATGTCAGGGGGGAAAATATCAGGAGGTAAATGTCAGGGGGGAAATGCCAGGGGGGTAAATATCAAGGGGGAAAATGCCAGTGGGGTAAATATCAAGGGGGGAAATATCAGGGGGAGAATATCAGGGGGAGAATATCAGGGGGAGAATATCAGGGGGGAAACTGTCCATGGGGGAATTATGAGCGTGCCCTGTGAGTAGCACCTTGACAAAAGACTCATCTCGCACACTTGGCAAAAATGATCACAGCGTCACGAGACCCCAGTGAGCTGATTCAGGCAGAGGAAATGTGTTGATACGCCTTGCACGTTCTTCGACTGCGATCCCTTGAAGACAGATACCACGAGAAGGGAGGTTATGCTTGAGGTGTAGGCGGAGACGTGGGAGTAATAAGAGGGGGGAAATAGGATCAAATTTGAGAATACGAGAACATATGATAAAATTTGGGAATAAGAAGAAAGATTATCATCATAGAAGCTTAAGAGAAGACGTGGGAGTAATACGAAGGGGAAACATGAGGTCAATTTGTGAGGGTATTTATATGATGGTGCGAGGGGAAACAAGGGGAAAATAAGACCAGATAAGAGGCAAAAGTGAGATATGAGATAACATAACAATGACCTGCCAGATGAAAGGGGAAAGTCAAGTCTCCTATGGCTTGCTGGGGCAGGTACAAAAAAACACGTTCCCGGGATGGAGTTAGAATACTTAGAATGCAAATACCATCAGTTTTACGACACTATTTTTATTTCAGTGAGATACATTTAAGAGTAACTGAATGTTTTTAAGTCTAACTACTAGTGGATTCAGATGTGAGTTTACGAGAATGTGTTTTTTACATCCATACAGACAATCAATATATCCTTCATCTGTATATCAATAAAATAATTACTCTAACACTATTATCAAGTTACTAATATACTATGATAGCAGCATCGAATCGTCGTGTTTAGCAGGGTTTTTGTGGTAATCTTGTGTCTGTGAGTCATTAAGTGTTGATAGCAAAGATTGTGGTTCTCTCATTGTAGCCTTGGGCCTCCTCTCACCCTTTGCCTAACCTCTAACGGTGTCTAACCTCTAACCCTTTTCCTAAACTCTAACCTCTAACCCTTCTACTAACCTCTGCCGTAGATAACAGTCAAGTCGCCACCTGCACTAATGTCGCCAGCCGCCAAATATTACGAATTATAGCCTCACTACTGATTTTTATGTGCCACTGAAGATGATACACAGTAGTTTATATCATGACTGTATAATCTACACTGTTTCAGCGTTGTTTTATGCTTTGTAGCTGCAAGTATAACTGTTGCGCATTTTGCTTCTCAAGTTTTTCTTGGCGCGACAACAGACAGTAGCTCATCACCTTGTGGGCGGCAGGACACAGACTTGCCAGATCTTTCAAACTTGAATAGAATTTGCTTTCACGTTGGCAGAGGAATTTTTATATATCCAAGCATCTTCCGCAGCTAATATATATAGAGACTTGTTTTACTTTACCTCTAATTTCCCTGAATTCCCCAGAGTGGCGACTCAACTGTTGGGTTAAAATATTAGCTGGCAACTTTACTGTAGTAGGTATAGCAAGGTCGCCACTCGGTTTTATTTTTGTAATTTGTTCATTTATAGCCCTAATATGACACAGATGAAGACACAAAATGACACAGACTTTCCAGATAGCCCCTTCGAACTTTCCTGAAATCATGGATGTAGAAATGTAAGTATTAACGCCACCACACGTCTGTACATAACAAAGAAACGTTGAACTGGCGACTTCACTGTTATCTACGGTAACCCTATTCCTTATCTTTAACCTCTAATTCGTTTCCTAACATCTAACCACTAATTATTTTTCTAACCTCTAACCTCTAAGTATTTTTCTAACCTCTAACCTTTAACCTTTTTCCTAAACTCTAACTTCTAATAACCTCTCCTTCTTTTTCTTTTCCTTAACCTCTCAGTCCTCTCTCCTGTTCCCCTTTTAGCCTTGACTTTCCCCTTGTATCTGGTAAGTCATTGTCTCTATCTCTTATCTCTCTCTTCTCTCTTATCCTGCCTGCCTTCCCCTTGTCTCCCCTCGCACCATCAGCTAAATACCACCACAAATGTATCTCATATATTCCCTGCGTATTACTCCCACGTCTCTTTTTAAGCTTCTGTCATTATCTTGCCTCTTATTCCAAAATTTCTCTCAGATGTTCTTATTCTCATATTTGTATCATATGTTTTCCCTCTTATCACTCCCACGTCTTTAAGTTTATATCACAGCCTTCCTTCTTTTTCCCCTTACGTCTCCCTCTCCTTCTATCTTTTCTGATACATTTTTCCCTCTTATTACTCTTGTCTCCTGGTTTCTATCAAAGCCTCCCTTCTTTTTCCCCTTACGTCTCCCCTTATACCATTACCTACCTTCATTTTTCCCTCGTTTTCCCTCCTATATTATTATTGAATATCTTTCTATATATTTTCTGTATTCTAAAATCTCTCATGTTTTCCCCTTCTTATAGTCTTTCTCCTTTCTTCTATCTTTCCTTACCTACATATTACCCTCGTTTCCCCTCATGTATTGATCTTATTAAGTTTCTATCTATATCTTTCCTCTTATTTCCAACTTCTATCATATTTCCCCTTTTTTATTACTGTCTCCTCCTAAGTTTCTATCAGAACCTCCCTTTTTTCCCCTTACGTCTCCCCTTATACCATTTCCTACCTACATTCTACCCTCGTTTCCCCTCCTTTATTGTTCTTATTAAATTTATATCTATATAGTTTCTCTTATTTTCAAACTTTATTATATTTTCACTTGTTATTACTTTCACGCCTCCTACATCTCTATCATAACAGCTCCCTTCTTGTTCCCCTACACACCTCCCCCTTCCTACCTTTCCTTGCCTACAGTGTACCCGGGTTTTGCTCCTGCACTGATCTCCACGCTCCTTTCTTTTCCCCTCACATCTCCCTCGCCTCATATTTTCTGACCTACATATTACCCTCGTATTCTCTCCTTATAGTGGTCTTATTGAGTTTCTGTCATTATATTTCCTCTTGTTTCCAACTTTATGTAATACTAGCCGCAAAGCCGACCTCCGGGCGGACTTTTTGGCTAGCTCCTGCGGAGGGCTATTGGTGGGCCTTCGGCCCACCAAACACAGACTCTCCAGATAGCCCCTTCTAACTTTCCTGAAATCATGGATGTAGAAATGTATGTATTAACGCCAACCCATTCACATCACCCCCAACCCATTCACTCACCCATTACCCATCACCCCCCACCCATTCACTCACCCATTACCCATCACCCCCCACCCATTCACTCACCCATTACCCATCACCCCCCACCCATTCACTCACCCATTACCCATCACCCCCACCCATTCACTCACCCATTACCCATCACCCCCCACCCATTCACTCACCCATTACCCATCACCCCCCACCCATTCACTCACCCATTACCCATCACCACACACCCATTCACTTACCCATTACCCATCACCCCCCATCTATTACCTCACCCATCACCCCCCACCCATTCACTCACCCATCACCCATCACCCATTACCCATCACCCCCCACCCATTCACTCAGCCATTACCCATCACCCTACATCAAGGTTTCCTCAATTCTCGCAACCCACTTTTTTCACAATTATCGCTAATAGGCTGCTAAAAAAAAAAAAAAAGTGATCGGATCATCTCATAAGTAAGCTTAAAACCTTCCCCTGGTCAACCTGGTTCCAAAACTGTGCCATATGATAGGATTCCGCCACGGGGGGCGGAACCTATAGCCAACACACAGACAGACAGACAGACAGACAGACAGACAGACAGACACACACACACACACACTTTCGCTTATATTATTATAGATTTTCCCCTCATATTACTCCGTCTCCTCTTAAGTTTCCATGACAGCCTCCATTTTTCCCCTTACGTCTCCCCCTTCTCCGATATTTTCTTACCTACATTTTCCCCTCTTATTCCCACGTCTCCTAAATCTCTATTATAACCTCCTTTCTTTTCCCCTTACGTCTCCTTCTCTTCCCTTTATTTTCCCCTTACGTCTCCTTCTCCTCCCTTTATTTTCCCTTTACGTCTCCTTCTCCTCCCTTTATTTTCCCCTTACGTCTCCTTCTCCTCCCTTTCTTTTCCCCTTACGTCTCCTTCTCCTCCCTTTCTTTTCCCCTTACGTCTCCTTCTCCTCCCTTTCTTTTCCCCTTACGTCTCCTTCTCCTATCTTTTCTTAACAAAATGTTACCCTCGTGTTCCTTCTAACATTAATCTCCCCCTTCCCTTCAGCCTCCCTTGGTCACTCACGCCCTCTGTTCCCTCCTTCAGGTGATGGGGTTGAGGTTCTGCAACGAGGCGTGTCTGCAGGCGCAGCAGCTGTGGCCGCAGCAAGACCAAGACCCAGGCCACGACAACAAGAACCTGTCGCCCCTGCAGGTGGGTTGTAAGGCGGGTTTTGTAGCGGCATAAAATGTTACACTTTGAAGGTCCGACCACTTTTTTTTTTTTACTGTTTTCATCGTACGCTTTCTGGACTTTTGTGTTATAGTCAATTTTATTTAATGTGGTCAAAATGCGCAGTGGTCCCGTGCTGTTGTGTAATGGTGATGGTGTGTTGGGTAGTGATGATGCTACGAGTAATCTGTACACAGGTTGAACATTGAGTGCACCAATCAGCTGCCCCGGAGAAAAGGGGGGGGGGGGGGCAGGGGGCGTGGCCTTGTGACCATAGTAAATAAAATAGACTATAGTTATAAATGATAGTTTAAAAAAAATATAATTTTGTGTGGGCTATGAGTGATATTGAAGGAAGAAAAATAATCAAAGAGTAATGTAAATATTAACTATCATGATGTTATGAATGGGGTTTATTTTTCATCACATCTATCATGGCATTATAACGGATCTTTTTTCATCACATCTATCATGGCATTATAACGGATCTTTTTTCATCACATCTATCATGGCATTATAACGGATCTTTTTTCATCACATCTATCATGGCATTATAACGGATCTTTTTTCATCACATCTATCATGGCATTATAACGGATCTTTTTTCATCACATCTATCATGGCATTATAACGGATCTTTTCATCACTCTCTGATATACGATCTTTTTCATCACATCTATCATGGCATTATAACGGATCTTTTTTCATCACATCTATCATGGCATTATAACGGATCTTTTTTCATCACATCTATCATGGCATTATAACGGATCTTTTTTCATCACATCTATCATGGCATTATAACGGATCTTTTTTCATCACATCTATCATGGCATTATAACGGATCTTTTTTCATCACATCTATCATGGCATTATAACGGATCTTTTTTCATCACATCTATCATGGCATTATAACGGATCTTTTTTCATCACATCTATCATGGCATTATAACGGATCTTTTTTCATCACATCTATCATGGCATTATAACGGATCTTTTTTCATCACATCTATCATGGTGTTATTAATGTTGTTTATTGCGTCATTGAACCTATCAGGACACGTTGGTCATGACAGTCCATGTATTGTTCCCCCCGTCACCATCCACCTTTCATCCCCATCCATAACACTGTCCAGCCTCTTTTTAAAACTCCCTATTGACTCCCCACTAACTACCCCACGACTGAGTCCATGCCAATCATCTACCACCCTAAATGTGAACCAGTTTCTCCCTATTTCCTTTATAAATCTACGCTCTTGAATATTGAAGTGATTTTATAAGTGATATTGATGTTAGCAAGAAAATCAAAGAGTAAGGTCAATATTAACTATCATGGTGTTATTCATGGTGTTTATTTACCCCTATCAGGACACGTTGGTGAAGCGTCTAGGGGTGGGCGCGGTTCCCTTCTCCTTCACGGTGTCCAGCCTGGCGCCCCCCTCCGTCACCCTGCTGCCCGCCCGCTCCTACGCCGGGGCGCCCATCGGTACCAACTACGATCTGCGCATCTTTCTGGGTGAGTACCTACCTGGGTGTGGGGGGGGGGGTATGTGGAATGCGGTTCTGTCTGATCCTCTCTCTCTCTCTTTTTATTATCTTTATTTATTCTCTCATTCTCCCTTTATTCCTCCCACTCCTCCTTTTTGTCCATATTTTTATGATCGTAACTTTTACTTTGCCACTAATGGATTCACGGCCAACAACTCCACTATAAATAAAAGAAAGAAATACAAAAGCCATGACCACAACGCCGTCAAGAGTGAAGGCTAGAAGTTGCCTTAATGTGGCCGAGGTCTTTTTCTCTCTTTTGTTTTGTTTTGTTAGGGAAGGAAGCATTTGGCCTGCGTGTTTGTCTCTGTCAGTCACTGTACATCTGTCTGTCTGTCTGTCTGTCTGTCTGTCTGTCTGTCTGTCTGTCTGTCTGTCTGTCTGTCTGTCTGTCTGTCTGTCTGTCTGTCTCTCTCTCTCTCTCTCTCTCTCTCTCTCTCTCTCTCTCTCTCTCTCTCTCTCTCTCTCTCTCTCTCTCTCTCTCTCTCTCTCTCTCTCTCTCTCTCTCTCTCTCTCTCTCTCTCTCTCTCTCTCTCTCTCTCTCTCTCTCTCTCTCTCTCTCTCTCTCTCTCTCTCTCTCTCTCTCTCTCTCTCTCTCTCTCTCGTTGTCTGTCTGTATGTATGTACGTATGTATATATGTCTGTCTGTCTGTCGAGGTTTCTCTTTGTCATCTGATCAATATGTGTCTGTCTCTCAATCTGTCTGTTTCCTCTCTCTCTCTCTCTCTCTCTCTCTCTCTCTCTCTCTCTCTCTCTCTCTCTCTCTCTCTCTCTCTCTCTCTCTCCTCTCTCTCTCTCTCTCTCTCTCTCTCTCTCTCTCTCTCTCTCTCTCTCTTTTCACACTAATAAACGCGAGTCAGTGGCCGCGAAACACTTGGCGGAAATAACAAGTCACTGGACGTGTGTGACTGTGTGACTGTGTGACTGTGTGTGTGTGTGTGTGTGTGTGTGTGTGTGTTGTGTGAGTGAGTGATGGCATGTCCGTTTGTGTAGCTCTTCCTCTCTCTCTCTCTCTCTCTCTCTCTCTCTCTCTCTCTCTCTCTCTCTCTCTCTCTCTCTCTCTCTTCTCTCTCTCTCTCTCTCTCTCTCTCTCTCTCTCTCTCTCTCTCTCTCTCTCTCTCTCTCTCTCTCTCTCTCTCTCTCTCTCTCTTTTTCTCTCCTTCTCTTCCTTCCTTCCCTCTTTCTCTTTTTTCCTTCCTTCCTTCCTTCCTTCCTTCCTTCCTTCCTTCCTTCCTTCCTTCCTTCCTTCCATCCATTCACCTATCTTTCCTCCTCAACTTTTTCTTCTCGCCCTCCCCGCAAAACACCTACTACTACTACTACTACTACTACTACTACTACTACTGCTACTATACTACTACTACTACTACTACCACTACTAACTACTACTACACTACTACTACTAACTACTACTTACTATACTACTACTGCTACTCTACTCTACTACTACTCTACTACTACTACTACTACTACTACTACTACTACTACACTACTATACTACTACTACTACTACTACTACTACTCACCACCATATTACTACTACTACTACTACTACTACTACTACTACTACTACTACTACTACTACTTACTACCACTACTACTATTACACTACTACTACTTACTACTACTACTAACTACTACTACTACTACTACTACTACTACTACTACTACTACTACTATACTACTACTACTATACTACTACTACTACTACTACTACTACTACTACTACTACTACACTATTACTACTACTACTACTACTACTACTACTACTACTACTACTACTACTACTATTACTGCTACTACTACTACTACTACTACACTACTACTACTACTACTACTACTACTACTACTACTACTACTACTTTTTTTTTTTATAAAGATACCTCCACCGCTTGTTTATTTGCGGATTCCATTAACTGGAGGCCAGTAGCCCCAACTCTGATCGCTACTGACTGTGGCCTCCAACCATAGGCTACTACTATTTATCTACTACTTACTCTCCTCTCTCCGTCACCTACACTAATATGCCGCTCTCCACTACAGTGGCCTGGTAGTTCAGGCCATCTAAATCGATGGTTGTGGGGGCGGAGTATCTAGTACCCCTGAGACATAGGAGGGCAGACCTTAGCAGGGAGAAGGAGAGACGGCATCTCATCCAGGCGACAACGTGGCTCCTTGGCTGGTGCTTCTTTTCTGCCATTACATCTGCTAGTCTTGAATAGAAGCACTTGGCCTTGGGGCCCATCCCGCCGGACGTAGTGAAGACCAGGGGTGTGAAGCTGCCGTGGTCAACATTTCGGATCCTATCTCCATAACTCCTGATTTTTTCCCGTTCATTCTTTTGGTGGGCAACTTCCAGTGAGATCCTCCGGTGGCAGGCGGCCATCGGATCGAAGATTCTGATGTCCATGAACGCTCTCTGTCCTCTGGTCCAGAAACCCCGAGCACTTACGTCCACTCGGGCCTCGTTCGTGGTGTTGGCCGTCCTGTACTGCACGTGTTCGCCATTTAGGGGAAGGAGAGTTGGTTCGGTGGTGACGTCGCGGCACACCTCCCTGAGCATGCTGGCCGTCAAATCTCTCACCTCATCGTGTCTGATGCACACGAATCCCCCCTTTTTACATGTCATTGTATGGTCGACGTTGTTTGGATCTCCACATACACAGGTTTTGGGAAGCCCCTCCACTGGCCAGCCATACCTCAGAGCAACGGCATCTACGAATTCTTGTTTGTTGAGGCTGAAGCAGCTCTGACAGGCAAGCATGTTAGCCAGTTGGACGCTCCCGTTTCCTGTGCAATGTGAATTTTCTTCACGGTTTCGACTGGCATGACGTCTTTTAGGCGTTCCAATCTTTCCACTTGTGCATTTTGTCTCTACTACTACTACTACTACTACTAATACTACTACTCCTACTACTCCTACTACTACTACTACTACTACTACTACTACTACTACTACTACTACTACTACTACTACTACTACTACTACTACTACTACTACTACTACTACCCACAGGACTCTCCTCTACTTTCTTCTCGCTGTCCCCGCAACACTACTACTACTACTACTACTACTACTACTACTACTACTACTACTACTACTACTACTACTACTACTACTACTACCCACACAACTCTCCTCTACTTTCTTCTCGCTATCCTGGCAACTCAACTACTACTACTACTACTACTACCTACTACATCTACCGCCACCATCATCACCACTACTACTACTACTACTACTACTACTACTACTACTACTACTACTACTACTACTACTACTACTACTACTACCCACACAACTCTCCTCTACTTTCTTCTCGCTATCCTGGCAACTCAACTACTACTACTACTACTTCTACATCTACCGCCACCATCATCACCACTACTACTACTACTACTACTACTACTACTACTACTACTACTACTACTACTACCACTACCACTACCACCCACACAACTCCTACCTTCCTCTCGCCGTCCCCGCAACACAGTCACAAGCGCGTCTTCCCAGAGCCAGTAATGTGCTCAGCTCAGAACGCGCCATGACTTGTCTGGCTCAGGCGGGGGGGACGCCTTTTTTTATGAGGGGTGGAGGAAGGAGAGGGGGTAAGTGGATGGGGGGTAAGTGGAGGGGGGGTGGGGGTAAGTGGAGGGGGGAGGGGGGTAAGTGGAGGGGGAGGGAAGGAGGAGGGGAGTTTAAGAATGTTTCCCAGTAATGCAGACAAAAATACGTCTTCTTCTCCAGTAAAACCTTGTTAATGGTTGAAGTTTTATTTGGTTTAGTTTTGTTTTATTGTTATGTTTTATAGTTTTATTTTGCTAAGACTTTGGGAATGTTTATAACTTTTTGTGTGAAATTATCTTTTCTGTTTTTATAAGTGGTCTGAATTTTTTCTTTTCTTTTCTTTTTGTATTTTGTTGCAGCTTTTTCAATTTTTCAATTTTATATTTGTATTTCCCTCTGACGTGTATATTTGTATTTTATTTACCTACTAGCAGAAAGGGTGTCCTCCGGGTACCTTTCTCCTAGATCCTGCGGAGGGCTCTGGCTGTTTTTAGGTTGTTTTTGCTTGCCACGCCCACCGGGGTCGGACACGCCCTTCAAAACATCTTCCATCCCCCTAAGTCGATCACGGCCAACAATTTTGGACTACAGTGTCAAGTCTGTATCTCGCACGGTTTAGCAGCCACAGCCGTTTTCAGGTTGTTTTTGCTGGCCACGCCCACCAGGGTCGGCCACGCCCATCGAAACATAGCCTATGTTCTTCGCTGGGTCATGAGGATTCTAAATATGTGCGGCATGTGGGGTTTTGGCCATCTGTAGCCGAGTCTATAACGAACATACAGACACACAGACAGACAGACAGACACACAGACAGACAAATTTTGAGATTTATATATATAGATATATACATATATATATATATTTTTCTCTCTTTTTCATACTCTATATTTTCAGATTTTTCCTAATTGACGTGTGTGTCTGTATGTCTTGCTTGGCGTCGCTTCATATTTTCTTTTTTTTCAGTGTCCCCATTTTTACGTTTTTATCGGTTCTGTTTTTTTCCATCCTCTTTTGACGTTTGGGGTTTCCTTTCCTTGACCATTTATCTCTTATCGTCCTATCATACATCATAGCAGTTATCACAGCGTCTGTTTATCGTGGCAAGATCCATTTGTCATTTTCTGCGTCAATATTTCCATTGTCGTTTTGTTTCACAGCTCTCTCTCTCTCTCTCTCTCTCTCTCTCTCTCTCTCTCTCTCTCTCTCTCTCTCTCTCTCTCTCTCTCTCTCTCTCTCTCTCTCTCTCTCTCTCTCTCTCTCTCTCTCTCTCCCTCTCTCCCTCTCTCCCTCTCTCTCTCTCTCTCTCTCTCTCTCTCTCTCTCTCTCTCTCTCTCTCTCTCTCTCTCTCTCTCTCTCTCTCTCTCTCTCTCTCTCTCTCTCTCTCTTAACTTATTAATTTTTATCTAAATATCTATCCTATAACATATTATTTCTGATTACTAAGCTTATTCCATTCATCCCAACTCAACTCTGTAAGTGTGTGTGTGTGTGTGTGTGTGTGTGTGTGTGTGTGTGTGTGTGTGTGTGTGTGTGTGTGTGTGTGTGTGTGTTTTCGTGCGGGGGTATCGTTTTACTATCTCTGGGGTGCGTCATTCCCACTCTACGATCACCGCTCCTTATAGCCAACGATCAGCCATCAGCCATACGATAGCCGCTGCGTGACGGTGCTTCCATGTCTTGGGGTAAGGTAAGGGCCGCTACCTTCCTCCCTCCGCCGCTGTATTGATGGGGGAAGTTACGCCCCCCCTCCCCTTAAAATTACGCCCCCCTCCCCAAAATTACGCCCCCCTCCCCCAAAGTTACGCCCCCCCTCCCCCCAAAGTTACGCCCCCCCTCCCCCCAAAGTTACGCCCCCCCCTCCCCCCAAAGTTACGCCCCCCCTCCCCCCAAAGTTACGCCCCCCCTCCCCCCAAAGTTACGCCCCCCTCCCCAAAAAGTTACGCCCCCCCTCCCCTTAAAGTTACGCCCCCCCTCCCCCAAAGTTACGCCCCACCTCCCCCAAAAAGTTACGCCCCCCCCTCCCCCAAAATTACGCCCCCCCTCCCAAAAAGTTACGCCCCCCCCTCCCCCCAAAGTTACGCCCCCCCCCTCCCCAAAAAGTTACGCCCCCCCTCCCCTTAAAGTTACGCCCCCCCTCCCCCCAAAGTTACGCCCCCCCTCCCCCAAAGTTACGCCCCCCTCCCCCAAAGTTACGCCCCCCCCCTCCCCAAAAAGTTACGCCCCCCCTCCCCAAAAAGTTACGCCCCCCCTCCCCAAAAAGTTACGCCCCCCCTCCCCAAAAAGTTACGCCCCCCCTCCCCTTAAAGTTACGCCCCCCTCCCCCAAAGTTACGCCCCCCCCTCCCCAAAGTAGTTACGCCCCCCCTCCCCCAAAGTTACGCCCCCCCTCTCCCCCAAAGTTACGCCCCCCCTCCTCCAAAGTTACGCCCCCCCTCCCCCAAAGTTACGCCCCCCCTCCCCCAAAAAGTTACGCCCCCCTCCCCCTTAAAGTTACGCCCCCTCTCCCCCAAAGTTACGCCCCCTTCCCCAAAGCTACGCCCCCCCCCTCCCCAAAAAGTTACGCCCCCCCTCCCCTTAAAGTTACGCCTCCTCTCCCCCAAAGTTACGCCCCCCTTCCCCAAAGTTACGCCCCCCCCTCCCCAAAAAGTTACGCCCCCCCTCCCCTTAAAGTTACGCCTCCTCTCCCCCAAAGTTACGCCCCCTTCCCCCAAAGTTACGCCCCCCCCTCCCCAAAAAGTTACGCCCCCCCTCCCCCACCATCATCGCTTCTGTACATGTTGTTCAGTACGATAAACTTTTTTTTCTAAACTGCTTCAGTTATTTTCATCATTGTTATTATCCATTGTATGGCCAGTACTCTCAGCGTCACCCAAGCTGTCATCACTATTGCAAAGGCGAAATTAAATAGTGAAGCCTTGAATAGAATTTGAATTGAACGTGAATTCGTCCCCATGAAGAAAATAGGAAAGAAATACTAGGGCTATAAAGGGTAAACAGTTAGGCAATGTAATAAATATGGGGGTATGTAACGAAGCACTATTTTTTTTCTATATACTTTCACTGTGGACCTGTAGACAATGTTATAAAAAAAGTAAAAACGTAACAAAAATCCCCCTTATTGTCAGTCCCCATAAAGAAAATAGGAAAAATCTAGAGTAAATAGTGTTTAGCCAATGTAAAGTATAGGGGCTTTATTTCTCCATTACAGAGAACTGAGCTCAAGTAGAAAAAAACACTTCACAAAAAGCTGCTTACTGCCAGTCCCCGTAAAGAAAATATCAAATAAATAAATGGAATAGCAAGAGCAAACGGTTATGCAATGTAATAAATGTGGGCGTATGTAACGAAACAATATTATTTTCTATATATTGTTTTGGCTATTATACTTAATTGGCGGCAGATGTCTAGAGGCAAAGCTAAAAATAATGCTGCTGTGTGAGTATTCTATATTCTTTTATTCCATTTTTTATTTCTTATATAACATCATATGGAACTGTCGTGGATAGAAAAAATAATGCGTCACAAAAACTGCCTACTGCTATAGTCTATTCACTTAAGCTGGATTCTTGGGAGCTGCTCGATGCCTACCTGAGTATGTAAGGACGTCGCTGATTGGCTGAGGCTACCAAAATACCACCACCATCACCACCCAGCCCGCGTGCATCAGCCAATCAGCGACGTCCTTACATACTCGGGTAGGCATCGAGCAGCTCCCAAGAATCCAGCTTAAGTGAATAGACTATAGTCCCCATAAAGAAATTAGGAAATAAATAATAGGAACAGAAGCGCCAAACGGTTAGGCAATGTATTACTAACCTAACCTAACCTAACCTAACCTAACTAACCTAACCTAACCTAACCTAACCTAACCTAACCTAACCTAACTAACCTAACCTAACCTAACCTAACCTAACAGTAACGAAGCACTATTTATTTTACTATATATTGTATATTGTCTCACTGTGGACCTGTAATGAATGAAACGTTTGACTTCCATGACACACGCTGCGTTGTTTGTCATAGCGTAAAGCGTTAATATAACACATGAGTCAACGTTAACAATGTGAAACTCATCAATCACGCGTGTATTGACTCAGCCGTGTCATAGCGTAGGAGTATGATGAATAGCTACCCACGTATGAGTGTGTGTAACCCCTTCACGCCCAGATCTTTCCTTAGCTATATAAAATTGTCTGTTGTTAGTCATAGCATTACGAAAAGTAGCTTAATATACCATATTAGTTAGTGGACAAGGCTACTAAACAGGTCATATCTATAAAAATATTGCTTATATCTTTTGAAATCGTCTAACGGTACCCAAATTACAATGAAAATTACGTTCTGGGTCTCAAGGGGTTAAGGACCATATGTTGACATGACAGACGTGGAAATAACACATCATCTTAAATGTCATAGAACTCGCGATAGGTATAAGTTTTTTTTCATGATAAGGAACTGACTAAGGGCAAAACAAAAATAACGTAGGATTATGATGAATAACAACCCACGTATGAGTATTGTAAGGATCATACCTAGACTTATGATAGACGCGGAAATATCACATAGTCTTTTATGTCATAGAAATCGCGATAGGTAGTTTTTTTTACATGATAAGTGACTGACTAAGAGCAAAACAAAAATAACGTAGCAGTATGATGAATAGCTACCCACGTATGTCTAGATATTGTCAAGACTATACCTAGACTTATGACAGACGCGGAAAGGAGATAATTTCTTTCTTATAATATCATAGAACTCGCGATAGGTAGTTTTTTTTATACCTCATAAGTGCCATCATCATCATCATCATCATCATCATCCTACCAAGGGCAAAATAAAGGAGTAATAAAAAGCCCGCTAGCCGGAAGCCCCTATATATAAAGTAGAAATTGAGAGAATTAAGAACAATTGTGAGGTCTAATTGAGTGGTTTTAGTGAAGGTGATATATCGAATTGTTGTCACTTCTTTATTTCTTCCTATGTTTTTATATACACTAGAAGATACAGGTCTCTTTCATGCACAAAAAGTGACTATGTGTACTTTGGAACATCTGTGTTAACCCCTTGAGGCCCATAACGTAATTTCCATTGTAATTTCGGTACCATTAAACAATTTTAATTAATATGAGCAACATTTTAAAAGATATGACCTGCTTAGTATCCTTGTCCACTAGTTAATTTGGTATATTCAGTTACTTTTCGTAATTTTATGGCTAACAACAGACACTTTTATATAGCCAAGATCTGGGCGTGAAGGGGTTGAGGGAATGTATAGCCTTATTAGCTATCACATGAAATACCTGTTTAGCTTTCGAGTCTGACCTTTGTACATCAAGGCTTTTTCATGCATAAAAACAGACTATGTATACTATGCAACGTTCTTTTAAGCCTAAGGGAATATATTGCCTTATTAGAGTCCACATAAGGTACCTGTTTATCTTACGAATCTAACCTTTAGTAATAACGTATTTTTCTTGACGTCGAGACATCTTTTTTTTTAAGTAATCGTCCAGACCCAATTTTATTTTGCCTAATTATGTTGAATGCACATTCAAAACACCTAATCCACCAAAAATAATTGATTTCCAGGCCTTATTTCCGTAAAAACACGACTTTTGTAAAAAGCGCGCGAAAAAAAAATCTTCCCTCCAACAGGGCTACGCATGTTATTGATGACGTCACGAGAGTAACGCTCCAATGTAAACAACACTCGTCTGCCTCTGTGAGACCGGTCGGCAAATGTTATGATGAGCGATTGTACTTCGGTGTCAGACAGTGAATCTGTCGCTGTGATAGATCTAGAGTACGATGCTCAATCTGAGACCAAACTAAATGACGCTGCTCGTGTATATGAGGAAAAGGAACCTCAGATTGTGATGGGAGCCCAACCCTATATGTTTGAGCCAGAGTACGAGGTGGATGAACAGGTGTTAGCGGAGCCTGCTGAGGTTCAACACTACTACACACACACACAAACACTACTACACACACACACAAACACACACAAACACTACTACACACACACACAAACGCTACTACACACACACACACACACACACACACACACACACACACACACACCACACACACACACACACACCACACACACACACACACACACACACACACACACACAAACACTAACTACACACCACAAACACTACTACACACACACACAAACACTACTACACACACACACAAACACTACTACCACAACACACACAAACACTACTAACACACAACACAAACGCTACTACACACACACACACACACACACACACACACACACACACACACAACACACAACACCACACACACACACACACACACACACACAAACACTACTACACACATACACAAACACTACTGCACACACACAAACACTACTACACACACACACAGCAGCGCGGGAAGAGGAGCCTTCCTTTTGTTACGTCACCGAGCCGTGGCGCATCGTCTGCCAGTTGCCAGCAGCGTTTTTGAAGCTCGGGGAATTTACAGATTTTGATTGCGGATTATTCAAAAACGGCTGACTGGATGCAAAAAGTGACAACATATTGTTGATACACTCGATAATGGCTATACTTTAACTACATCAAATCAGGAATGATGAAATGGTCTGGACGATTACTTTAAGGGAATAT
>JACEEZ010026014.1:45000-47500 GCA_016584305.1 Chionoecetes opilio
TTATTTTCTTAATATATTTCCGGCACGCACTTCTCATATTTTTTTTTTTTTTTTTTTTACTGTTTCAACATTAGCCTCACTCGCTCACTGTGCTCCTCGAGTTTTCTCTACCAATAGGTGTCTTGCACTGACGTCACGACCCAGCATCTTCAAGCCAAATGCCGCCCGTCGGAGCGAGCTGGAGACCAACAAAACCACTTTCCGCCCGTGTTTCCCAGCTTATGATAATTTCCCCTACCAAAGATATGTTTATCAGTATAAAAGATATACTGTTGTCTTCGGAAATGTTTGTACTATAATATTATCAAATAAAAAACCGTAAAAACACTAAAGAAAGGCCATTATGAGACTCAAGAAAATGCATGAAATTAATATTCACCAACTCCAGCTCCCATTTAATATTTTGCTGGAAAACTTTTTACATGGACAATGTCAATAGAAGCGGAATTTTTATTAGCTTTCCATTGATATAAATTTTGTTATCTGATAAAAGAATTAGAACCATGTATAAATTAGCGTTAACTAAATAAATAACCTCATCAATCGGGAAAAATTACCCCATATCATGATGTTATTTATTTTTGTTAACGCTAATTTATGCATGGTTCTAATTATTTATCAGATAACGAAATATATCAATGGAAAGCTAATGAAATTCCGCTTCTATTGACATTGTTCATGAAAAAAAGTGTTCGAGCAAAATATTAAATGGGAGCTGGAGTTAGTGAATATTAAGTTCATGCATATTTCTTGAGTCTCATAATGGCCTTTCTTTAGTGTGTTTTACGGTTTTTTATTTGATAATATTATAGAACAAGCATTTCCGAAGATGACAGTATGTCTTTTATACTGATAAACATATATTTGGTAGGGGAAAATTACTAAGCTGGCAAACACGGGCGGCAAGTGGAGTTTGTTGATCCTCCAGGTCGCATTTCCCGCGCCTGTCGCAGCCACAACAAGGGCTGTGATGTCACGTGCAAGACACCTATATACTCATAAGTTGCATTTTTCTTAAATTTATCCATTTACTCTTTGCTTTTTATTTCCCACAAACATTCAGTTTCTATATAATTGGATGAATTCTGTCCAAAAGTGCTTCTCATTAAAGAAACAATATTCATCTTGGTAGTCCTCTCGCGACGCTGTCAGTGGCGAAACTGACGGCTGGCCTCACGATCAGCACACTCACGGTGCGATCCGGTCTGAACCGGATGATCTGTCGGATCTAAAAACCAAACACTGCTTGGTCGCATCCGACCAGCTGTCAGTCGGTCGGACAGACCAAAATCACCCCACTCACGATCCAATCTGGTTGGATCCAACCAGATCTGTCCGATGGTCGTACGACCAGATCGCACCGTGGATGGGGGCCTTTAACCCCTTCACGCCCAGATCTTTCCTTGGCTATATAAGATTGTCTGTTGTCGAGCCATAAAATTACATAGTCACTGAATATACCAAATGAACTAGTGGACAAGGATACTAAACAGGTCATAGCTATAAAATGTTGCTTATAGTCACTAAAAATCGTCTAATAGTACCCAAATTACAAGGGAAATTACGTTCTGGGCCTCAAGGGGTTAAGTCACTTCCAACACTTTCCATTAGAATTCAACACTTTATAAATTCCCTTCAAACTTCACTTTCTTCTCGCTGTCCCCGCAACACACCCACTACTACTACTACTACTACTACTACTACTACTACTACTACTACTACTACTACTACTACTACTACCCACACAACTCCCTACTTTCTTCTCGCCGTCCCCGCAACACACCTACTACTACTACTACTACTACTACTACTACTACTACTACTACTACTACTACTACTACTACTACTACTACTACCCACACAACTCCCTACTTTCTTCTAGCCGCCCCCGCAACACACCTACTACTACTACTACTACTACTACTACTACTACTACTACTACTACTACTACTACTACTACTACTACTACTACCACCACCACTTTTCAAGCCCTTTACCTCCATTTTTTAGTGTTTTTCGTATATATATTTATTTTGCATCATTCAGTAATTGAGTATATTGCCATGTCACTCACCGTTTTTTCCCCATATCCTAATTTCCCTGTCACACACATGGCAGTCGCTGATGTATGGAATTTAAATAGAATCTTTACTCTTTTATATTTAGGCGAGGGAAAGTGGAGTAGTAAAACGCTATGGCCAGAACGGTTAGATAGATAGATAGATAGATAGATAGATAGATAGATAGATAGATAGATAGATAGATAGATAGATAGATAGATAGATTGATTGATTGATTGATTGATTGATTGATTGATTGATTGATTGATAGATAAGTTGATAGATAGATACTAGATAGATAGATAGACAGATAGATAGATAGATAGGTACGTAGATAGGTAGAGAGATTGATTGATAGATATAGAGATAGATAGATAGATAGATAGATAGATAGATAGACAGACAGATAGATAGATAGATAGACAGACAGACAGATAGAC
>JACEEZ010026014.1:55000-62500 GCA_016584305.1 Chionoecetes opilio
TTAGCCCAAAACCCCCTTCAAAATTATTCAATCGACATGGGACCAAGCCGCTTACCACCTACGATTTATTTGCGATTGTTTGAGCCTACTCCCATCAAAATTGAATTTACAGTTTCGGCTACCCAAAACAGACAGACAAACAGACACACACACACACGGCTACTCCTATAGTATATTAGATATAATCAAACTGGAGAGAGTACAAAGAAAAGTTACTAAAATTATTCCGCGCTTGCGAAACAAGCCATACGAAGAGCGATTGAAGGAACTTAACTTTATGATATAATATATCTGGACTTTAGTAAGGCATTTGACAAAGTACCACACGAGCGACTCTTAAATAAGGTTAGGGCTCATGGTATAGATGGGAAGGTTCTTCATTGGATCAGAGCTTGGCTAAGTAATAGGCAACAAAGGGTTACAATTAATGGTTCCAAATCTGAATGGGGACTCAAGCCCATTATTATTCAATCGAACTCAACAAGTGGAGTTCCACAAGGGTCTGTTTTGGGCCCATTACTATTTTTGATTTACATCAATGACTTGGATAGTGGGATTAGCAGTGATATCAGCAAGTTTGCTGATGATACTAAGTTAGGTAGGATTATTGGATCACAGTCTGACGTAAACATATTGCAGGGAGACTTAGATAAACTTAACGAGTGGGCTGACTGCCCACTCGTTAAGTTTATCTAAGTCTGGCAGATGGAATTTAATATTGATAAATGTAGCGTTATAAATGTTGGTAGAAAAAACCCTGGTAATAGATACACCATAAGCAACGTATCGCTGAAAAGATCAGAAGGTGAAAAAGATCTTGGAGTGAGAGTGAGCCCAGACCTCCGACCTAGGAAACAATGTATTGAGGCCAGAAATAGAGCTAATAGAGTATTAGGATTCATTACCAGAATTGTTAAAAGTAGAAGTGCGGAAGTTATTCTAAAGCTTTATTTGGCTCTAGTCAGGCCTCACCTAGACTATGCAGTTCAGTTTTGGTCTCCATATTACAGGATGGATATAGTGTTGTTAGAAAAAGTGCAGAGAAGGATGACCAAAATGATACAAGGGATGCGTAACTTTAGTTATGAGAGGAGATTGAAGTTATTAAAATTACACTCACTCAAGAGACGCAGAGTAAGGGGCGATCTGATAGAAGTTTTTAAGTGGATAAAGGGATTTAATAAAGGAGAGGTAGGAAAAGTTCTTATGGCTTTTAACCAGGGTAGAACAAGAAGTAACGGATTCAAGCTGGAAAAGAGTAGATTTAGAAAGGAAATAGGGAAAAACTGGTTCACAAATAGGGTGGTGAATGAATGGAATGGTCTCAGTAGACAGGTAGTTAATGCTGAGTCATTGGGGAGCTTTAAAGGGGAGCTGGATAGGTTCATGGATGGGGATGAAAGGTGGATGTAGGTAGTGTTAGGTGACAGGAACTACCACGTGTAGGCCTCGCGGCCTCTTGTAGCTTCCTTATTTTCTTATGTTCTTATGTTCTTATGTTCTTAACTTGTTCAGTTTGTCAAAACGTAGATTGCGAGGAAACTTAATAGAATTGTTTAAAATGTTCCATGGCTTCGATAATGTTAACATAAACGACTATTTGAATATTGATTGGACAAGCACTACTCGTAGTAATGGATACAAGATCATTGGTAAGCAATTTCGGTCACATGAAGCGAAGCACTTTTTCTTTAATAGAGTTGTTAATATATGGAACTCTCTTCCAGCACAAGTAGTTAATAGTAACACGGTGGAGGCGTTTAAGAACAAGCTAGATAAATACTTGGCAACAACTGCCACACGCCATCACTTCGGCCCGGCGTAAACTCTTTTTTTTTTGTAGCGTTAGCTTTAGTTTAGTCTGTCTCGCCTTCAATATTTCCTGTAAAATGCCATGGCAGTTTTTCTATGCTGTATGGTGGGAGTTTTTTCTCACTTTTTTCTGCCGGCCTCGGCCGGAGGGAGAGGTGGGTGGGGAGGAGCCTTCAACTTTACTATTCTTTTACCTCTAACACGTAGAAACTATAGTGGTAGAAAGTAGTCACACAGACAGCCTCGTTTGGCCCAGTAGGGCTGTTGCTGTTTGTTCTTCCTTTGTATTCCTTTGTATTCCATCCCTTCCCTTCCCTTCCCTTCCCATCCCTTCCCTTCCCTTCCCTTCCCTTCCCTTCCCTTCCCTTCCCTTCCCATCCCTTCCCTTCCCTTCCCTTCCCTTCCCTTCCCATCCCATCCCTTCCCTTCCCTTCCCTTCCCTTCCCTTCCCATCCCTTCCCTTCCCTTCCCTTCCCTTCCCTTCCCTTCCCTTCCCTTCCCTTCCCTTCCCTTCCCTTGCCTAGTAATTACAACAACAAGGGTTACTCCTCACTCGCCGTCTACACACACTCACAATATAGGTCACCGCGGGCACACGTACAAATGGCTCTCTACACGCCCCATAAACAAGGCTGACGGCAGGGAGGAGGCTACTATACTTGTTACTTGTTACTTGTTGCTTGTTACTTGTTGCTGTTACTTGTTGCTCGCGGCCTCACAGCTCTTGTCTGGATAGTGTTACCTTCTAAGGGTTGGGAAAGCGTTATATTGTGAGGGTTGAAGTTGTGTGTTTCTCTGTAAGGGGGTCTGAAAAGATAGGTTTTTTGAGAAGCGGCACTTTATTTATGGGTTTTAGTCTAGATGTGGCCTAAAAGTATGTGTTTCTGTAAGATGATGGGCACAGTTAGGCTTTTTATGATTTTTTGAAGGGGGGGGATACATTTTTGGGTGTTTTTTTAAGATATTGCCTGAAATGATGTGTTTTTGTAAAGTTGTTTGTAAAGAAATGTTGGTTTTTTATGAGTTTTTGAAGAAGGGGGCACTATATTTTTGGCTCTCTGTACACACGGCCCATAACCAGGCTGACAGCAGGGAGGAGGCTACTCTACTTGTTACTTGTTGCTCGCGCCTCCCAGCTCTTGTGTGGATAGTGTTACGTTCTGGTGTGAGGGTTGGGAAAGTGTTGTATTGTGGCCTGAAGTTGTGTTTCTGTGTAAGGTGATTTGTGAAGATAGTTTTTTTCTTTCTTAATGTGGGGGTTACTTATTTTGGGGGGAGGTTTTCAAGATGTGGCCTGTGGTTTTTTAATGATTTTTTGAAGAGGGGGGAACTTTATTTTTGGGTTTCCTTTAAGATATTGCCTAAAATGTTGTGTTTCTTTGTGTAAGGTACCTAGTTTGTAAAGAAGTTAGGTTTTTTTTAATGAGTTTTTGAAGAGAGGGGACTTTATTTTTGTTGTTGTTTCGAGATGTGGCCTGAAATGATGTGTTTCTGTGTTAGATGGTCTCGAAAGGTATGTTTTTTTTTTTTTTTGAAGTTTTGAGAATGAGTTTTTGAAGGGGGGGTAATTTTTTTGTTTTAGTTTTGAAGATATTAAAAAAAGTCAAAAGAATTCCCTAAGGTCTCTCTTGTTTGTATGTTGTTCTTGTTTTGTAATTTTTCTGTAAAGCAGTTTGTAAAGAAGCTACACTCTTAGAAAAAAAGGGTAGGAAAAGGGTATTTGTAGTGATGAAATACTGCTACCCTTTTCCTACCCTTACAAATATACCCTTTCGGATCGACGTAAATATACCCTTTTCCAACCCTCTCGTCTAAAAAGGGTAGATAGAGGGTAGATGAAGGGTATAATCGGCAGCATCTACCCTCCAGCCTGGACATAGGGTATAAAAAGGGTAGTGATGGTGTGATGTAACAATTCTACCCTTAATATACCCCTTATTTCTGAGAGTGTAGTATTTTTATGAGCTTTTGAAGAGGGGCTAACTCTTTTTTTTTTTAGATATAGCCCAAAGTGTTTCTAGTTTATTGACGTTTTGTCTCTGTTTCTTGCTCTTCATTTCTCTTGGCAAGTCACGTGGGTGTGGTGGGTGTTATGAGGGTGTGGGTGTGGTGGGTGTTATGAGGGTTGTGGGTGTGGGTTTGGGGTTTTTTGAGGGTTGGGTGTGGTGGGGGTTATGAGGGGGGGTGTGGTGGGTGTTATGAGGGAGTGGGTGTGGTGGGTGTTATGAGGGAGTGGGTGTGGTGGGTGTTAGAGGGAGTGGGTGTGGTGGGTGTTATGAGGAGTGGGTGTGGTGGGTGTTATGAGGAGTGGGTGTGGTGGGTGTTATGAGGAGTGGGTGTGGTGGGGGTTATGAGGGAGTGGGTGTGGTGGGGGTTATGAGGAGTGGGTGTGGTGGGTGTTATGAGGGTGTGGGTGTGGTGGGTGTTATGAGGGTGTGGGTGTGGTGGGTGTTATGAGGGAGTGGGTGTGGTGGGTGTTATGAGGGAGTGGGTGTGGTGGGTGTTATGAGGGAGTGGGTGTGGTGGGTGTTATGAGGGAGTGGGTGTGGTGGGTGTTATGAGGAGTGGGTGTGGTGGGTGTTATGAGGGAGTGGTGTGGTGGGTGTTATGAGGGAGTGGGTGGGGGTGGGTGTTATGAGGGGGTGGGTGTTTTTGAGGAGTGGGTGTGGTGGGTGTTTTTGAGGGGTGTGGTGTGGTGGGTGTTATGAGGGAGTGGGTGTGGTGGGTGTTATGAGGGTGTGGGTGTGGTGGGTGTTATGAGGAGTGGGTGTTATGAGGTAGTGGGTGTGGTGGGTTTATGAGGGAGTGGGGGTTATGAGGGAGTGGGTGTGGTGGGTGTTATGAGGGTGTGGGTGTGGTGGGGGTTATGAGGGTGTGGGTGTGGTGGGTTTTATGAGGGAGTGGGTGGGGGTGGGGGTTAGAGGGAGTGGGTGTGGTGGGTGTTATGAGGGGTGGGTGTGGTGGGTTTATGAGGGAGTGGTGGGTGGGTGTTATGAGGGAGTGGTGTGGTGGGTGTTATGAGGGAGGGGTGGGTGTGGTGGGTGTTATGAGGGAGTGGGTGTTATGAGGGAGTGGGTGTTATGAGGGAGTGGGTGTGGTGGGTGTTATGAGGGAGTGGGTGTGGTGGGTGTTATGAGGGAGTGGGTGTTATGAGGGAGTGGGTGTGGTGGGTGTTATGAGGGTGTGGGTGTTTATGAGGGTGTGGGGTGGTGGGTGTTATGAGGGAGTGGGTGTGGGGGGTGTTTTTGAGGGAGTGGGTGTTATGAGGGTGGGTGTGGTGGGTGTTATGAGGGAGTGGGGTGGTGGGTGTTTTGAGGGAGTGGGGTGTTTTTGAGGGAGTGGGTGTGGTGGGTGTTATGAGGGAGTGGTTGTGGTGGGTGTTATGAGGGAGTGGGTGTGGTGGGTGTTATGAGGGGTGGGTGTGGTGGGTGTTATGAGGGGGTGGGTGTGTTTGGGTGTTTATGAGGGAGTGGGGGTGGTGGGTGTTTGAGGGAGTGGGTGTGTGGGTTTTTATGAGGGGTGGGTGTGGTGGGTGTTATGAGGTAGTGGTGTGGTGGGTGTTATGAGGGAGTGGGTGTGGTGGGGGTGTTATGAGGGGGTGGGTGTGGTGGGTGTTTATGAGGGTGTTTGGGTGTGGTGGGTGTTATGAGGAGTGGGTTGTGGTGGGTGTTATGAGGGTGTGGTTGTGGTGGGTGTTATGAGGGAGTGGGTGTGGTGGGTGGTGGGGGTAGTGGGTGTGGTGGGTGTTATGAGGGAGTGAGTGTGGTGGGTGTTATGAGGGTGTGGGTGTGGTGGGTGTTATGAGGGAGTGGGTGTGGTGGGTGTTATGAGGGTGTGGGTGTGGTGGGTGTTATGAGGGAGTGGGTGTGGTGGGTGTTATGAGGGTGTGGGTGTGGTGGGTGTTATGAGGGTGTGGGTGTGGTGGGTCTCTTTTTAATTAATTTTGTGACCTTTACAAGACGCTTTTTTATTTTGTTTTCGTCCCATTTTTCTGTTATTGGATTTCCAAGACGTCGCCTCCGTGGATCTAACTTTCTTTCTTGCTTTATTTTTTCAGTGTCTTTTATTTGTTGTTTATATATTTATTCTCTCTTCACGCCAATATATTTTTTTTTATCGTCGGTACGTCAAGTTCATTTTTTTTTTTTTTCCCGCGTCTTTTTTGCTCCTTCATGTTATTTCATCCTGTTCTCTCAACGCTCTCCTCCTCCTCCTCCTCCTCCTCCTCCTCCTCCTCCTCCTCCTGCTCCTGCTCCTCCTCCTGCTCCTCCTCCTCTCCTCCTCCTCCTCCTCCTCCTCCTCCCTCCTCCTCCTCCTCCCTCCTCCCCCTCCTCCTCCTCCTCCTCCTCCCCTCCTCCCTTTCTTCTCCTCGTCTCTAGATTATTGCCCTCTTTCTCTCCCGCAATGCAATTTAGCTTCAACACACACACAAAACCCCACACACACACACACACACCCCCACACACACACACACACACACACACACCACACACACACACACACACACACACACACACACACACACCACAAAACCACACACACACACACACACACACACACACACACACACACTATCCTATATGTTTATCTTTTTTATTACTATATTTTTAAATCAGTTTCAGGTTTCTTTCCAGACTGAAATTCCTTTCCTATTTCCTACCTTGACAAAAAAATCATTCTCCTTGAATCAGAAAATTCATTGCTTTAAGAACCAATGTTTTATCGTATATGTTTATAAGAACATAAAAACATAAGGAAGCTACAAGAGGCTGGGAGACCTTCACGTGGTAGTTCCTGTTACTTAACACTACCTACATCCACCTTTCATCCCCATCCATGACTCTGTCCAGCCTCCTTTTAAAGCTCTTTAATGACTCCACACTAACTACCTGTCTACTGAGTCCATTCCAATCATTTTCCACCCTATTTGTGAACCAGTTTTACCGTATTTCCTTTTTAAATACGCTTTTCTAGTTATCCAGTGCTTATTAGAAGTCACGTCAAGAAGCCTTACGGCGGATTGGCATAGCCCACGGTGTTATGGACTCGCTCCGCGGTAGTATTTGGCGTTGTCGGTACCTGTGCAGGAGGACAAAGATCCGGATCTTCAAGTCGCTTGTGATCCCTGTCTTACTCTATGGTTGTGAGACATGGACACTAAATAGTGACTTGAAGAGACGAATCAATGTCTTTGGTAATAAGTGTCTTCGCAGAATCATGGGGTATCGCTGGGATGATTACGTGTCAAATCAGCGATTGCACCGTGAGACTGAATCGAGGCCTATTACCTGCATAGTCCGTCAGCACCAACTTCGGCTATATGGGCATGTGGCACGCTACCCTGAAACCGATCCTTCCCATCGGGTTGTATCTGTAAGAGACAATCCGGCGTGGAGGAGGCCAAGGGGGCGCCCACAAGGCTCGTGGCTGGGGCAAGTTGATGTTTCTTGTCGAGAGCTGCTTGGTATGGGAAAGAAGCCTGCATGGGAACTCGCGCGTGGTGACCCCCGGGAGTGCCGTCGTAGGGTGGGCGAGGCGACGCGCCCCCCGGCGTATGCCCCCAATGATTGATTGAGTGCTTATCCTTAACCTAATATTCTTCCTCCTTATCTTCCAGGCGACAACCCTGAGGACAAGCCCCACAAGCGTTCCAGCATAAGAATGGGCATGAAGCTGTACCAACTGGCT
>JACEEZ010026014.1:70000-77500 GCA_016584305.1 Chionoecetes opilio
ATACCAACAAACGCAATAGAACGCAATAAAAAAAAAAATTACACAGTATTTCAGATGCATCACTAAACAAAGTATCGCAAGACATTAGGAACCACCTCAAATATAACTACTGTAACTACATCTACTAACTATTACTAACTACTACTACTACTACTACTACTAACTACTACTACTAACTATTACTAACTACTACTACTACTAACTACTACTACTACTACTACTACTACTACTACTACTACTACTACTACTACTACTACTACTACTAACTACTACTACTACTACTACTACTACTACTACTACTACTACTAACTACTACTACTAACTATTACTAACTACTACTACTACTAACTACTACTACTACTACTACTACTACTACTACTACTACTACTACTACTACTACTACTACTACTACTAACTACTACTACTACTACTACTACTACTACTACTACTACTACTAACTACTACTACTACTAACTACTACCTACTACTATCTACTACTATCTACTACTACTACTAACTACTACTACTACTACTACTACTAACTTTTACTACTACTACTACTACTACTACTACTACTACTACTACTACTACTACTACTACTACTACTACTACTACTTCTACTACTACTACTACTACTACTACTACTACTACTACTACTACTACTACTACTACCAACTACTAACTATACTACAACGCAAATAAATTTCACCAAGACTAAAATATAACAGATCACGCTAGAATAAATATCAATACAATATTACAAACTCAATAAAACTCAATAGAATGAAATACAACTTTAAAAAATGGCTAGGCGAGGAGGGAGAGTTTATACTAGTAACATTACGTGTGCTTGTGTGTCTATAGCAACCCCTTGAGGCCCAGAACGTAATAACCATTGTAATTTGGGTACCATTAGACGATTTTTAGTGACTATAAGCAATATTTTATAGCTACGACCTGTTTAGTATCCTTGTCCACTAACTCATTTGGTATATTCAGTTACTTTTTGGATTCTTATGGCTAGCAACATACACATTTGATATAGCCAAGAAAGATCTGGGCGTGAAGGGGCTAATGGACACACAGTGGTATATATTGATTTTTATTAATCTGTATATATGACTCGCTGTTACAGGGAGAAAAAATTATTATGGCTGCTATTTTGGTATTGCTAAGTCCAGTGTTGTTATTGATAAGCGGTGACCTGATTGTAGACCACAAAAATAATATTAATAATAAATACATCTGCGTGGGTGGACATGTTGGCTGGGAATACTTTTTTATATATATTTTTAGCAAGCTTCACGAGGCCTTGCAACGTGTCTGTTTAACTCTAATTTATGTAATCTCTATTCCGTCCATCTTCTAATGCAAGAGTTAACCTGTATCTTTACCCTTTCATCCTTTTCACTGGTAAACTCTGGAACTCTCTCGCTTCTTATTTATATTTTTCCACCTTTTTCTACGACTTAAATTTTTTCATGAGAGGACATTTTTTCAAGAGGACATTTTTTCATGAGAGGACATTTTTTCAAGAGAGGACATTTTTTCATGAGAGGACATTTTTTCAAGAGGACATTTTTTCAAGAGGACATTTTTTCAAGAGAGGACATTTTTTCAAGAGGACATTTTTTCAAGAGGACATTTTTTCAAGAGGACATTTTTTCAAGAGGACATTTTTTCAAGAGGACATTTTTTCAAGATGACATTTTTTCAAGAGGACATTTTTTCAAGAGGACATTTTTTCAAGAGGACATTTTTTCAAGAGAGGACATTTTTTCATGAGAGGACATTTTTTCAAGAGGACATTTTTTCAAGAGAGGACATTTTTTCAAGAGGACATTTTTTCAAGAGGACATTTTTTCAAGAGGACATTTTTTCAAGAGAGGACATTTTTTCAAGAGGACATTTTTTCAAGAGAGGACATTTTTTCAAGAGGACATTTTTTCAAGAGGACATTTTTTCATGAGAGGACATTTTTTCAAGAGGACATTTTTTCATGAGAGGACATTTTTTCAAGAGAGGACATTTTTTCAAGAGAGGACATTTTTTCAAGAGAGGACATTTTTTCAAGAGGACATTTTTTCAAGAGGACATTTTTTCAAGAGAGGAGTGACAAGACACCTCCCGAACTAAATTTATCCGGTTAAAGGGAGCTTCGTACTCAGGTTGTTTCGTACCCAGGATTTGTTAGTTGTTTCGTACACTGATTTTGAGTTTTTTCGTACATACCTGGTGTCGCTTCGTAACTCTAGTAGTCAAGTTCAACTCTGAGCTGTCTGTACGAAACGACTATGGTTTCATATAGACTACGAAACAACTGTTTGGTGTACGAATCTACTGGTGTACGAAACAACTTGTGTACGAACTGACTGCACCCCCTTGATCCACCCGTGTTTCTATATTCTCTTACTGTCTTCTTTATAGGGACTGCCAACTAGCGGGCCTTGTGTTACCTCATTTTTGTCTTTGGCCAGTCCTTTGTGATGTAAAAAGGCTCATTGGAAGCTCATTGCGTAGCTCTATACGTCACCAGGTATTGTAGGGGAACACTTTTGTCCCTGTGGAGCGGCGGGTTATTTATCAAGTTAATGACAGCAGTGAAGAAGAATGGACTAGTTTAGGTTCACATGCAAGGCTAGTGTCCGACTGTGTTATATATAGTCTCTGAGTGAGCTCCACACACACACACACACACACACACACACACACACACACACACACATTCACACACACACACACACACACACACACACACACACACACACACACACACCCACATACACACACACCCACACACACACACACCCACACACCCACACACACACACACACACACACACACACAGTCACACACTCTCTCTCTCTCTCTCTCTCTCTCTCTCTCTCTCTCTCTCTCTCTCTCTCTCTCTCTCTCTCTCTCTCTCTCTCTCTCTCTCTGCACATCACTTAATCACTTCTCTGTTTATATATTATTTTTCCCCTTTTTTTCCTTCACGTTCAGCATTCCCCTCGTCGCGCCCTCTCATTCCCTCTTTATCAGGGTTTCCTCTCCACACCTTCTCTTCCTGTCTGCTCTTCTTCCCTTCCTTCTTATCTCGCCTATACATTTAATATATTACCCGGGGGTTTTTTCTCCCTCCATCATTCAACATATTTTTTTTCCCTCCATCAGTCATCCTCTGTTTTTCATTCATATCATTTCTCCTTCATTCTCACTCCATTACTTTTGTCCATCCCTATTTCCTTCATCTTCCTTCGCCTGTCTTGCTGTCTGTATATGTCTGTATATAGGTCTGTCTGTCTGTGTCTTTCTGTCTATCTGTATCTGTCTGTCTATCTGTATCTGTCTGTCTATCTCTGTCTTTCTGTCTTTCTGTGTATGTATGTCTGTCTGTGTCTGTCTGTCTATTTGTATCTGTCTGTCTATCTGTCTTTCTGTCTGTATGTATATGTCTGTTTGTCTGTATATGTCTGTCTATTTGTATCTGTCTGTCTATCTCTGTCTTTCTGTCTGTATGTATATGTCTGTTTGTCTGTATATGTCTGTCTATTTGTATCTGTCTGTCTATCTCTGTCTTTCTGTCTGTATGTATATGTCTGTTTGTCTGTATATGTCTGTCTATTTGTATCTGTCTGTCTATCTCTGTCTTTCTGTCTGTATGTATATGTCTGTTTGTCTGTATATGTCTGTCTATTTGTATCTGTCTGTCTATCTCTATCTTTCTGTCTGTCTGTGTCTGTCTGTCTATCTGTATATGTCTGTCTATTTGTATCTGTCTGTCTATCTCTGTCTTTCTGTCTGTCTGTGTTTGTCTGTCTATCTGTATCTGTCTGTCTATCTCTGTCTTTCTGTCTGTCTGTGTTTGTCTGTCTATCTGTATCTGTCTGTCTATCTCTGTCTTTCTGTCTGTCTGTGTTTGTCTGTCTATCTGTATCTGTCTGTCTATCTCTGTCTTTCTGTCTGTATGTGTCTTTCTGTCTGTCTGTGTCTGTCTGTCTATCTGTATCTGTCTGTCTATCTCTGTCTTTCTGTCTGTCTGTGTTTGTCTGTCTATCTGTATCTGTCTGTCTATCTCTGTCTTTCTGTCTGTCTGTGTCTTTCTGTCTGTCTGTGTCTGTCTGTCTATCTCTGTCTTTCTGTCTGTCTGTGTCTGTCTGTCTGTCTGTCTGTATCTGTGTGTCTATCTCTATCTTTCTGTCTGTCTGTGTCTGTCTGTCTGTCTGTCTGTCTGTATCTGTCTGTCTATCTCTATCTTTCTGTCTGTCTGTCTGTGTCTCTCTGTCTATTTGTATCTGTCTATCTCTGTTTATCTGTCTGTCTGTGTATGTCTGTCTGTCTGTGTCTGTATGTCTATTGATATCTGTCTGTCTATCTCTGTCTTTCTGTCTGTCTGTGTATGTCTGTCTGTCTGTGTCTGTCTGCCTATTTGTATCTGTCTGTCTATCTGTCTTTCTGTCTGTCTGTGTATGTCTGTCTGTCTGTGTCTGTCTGTCTGTGTCTGTCTGTCTATCTCTGTCTTTCTGTCTGTCTGTGTATGTCTGTCTGTCTGTGTATGTATGTCTGTCTGTGTCTGTCTGTCTATTTATATCTGTCTGTCTATCTCTGTCTTTCTGTCTGTCTGTGTATGTCTGTCTATCTGTGTCTGTCTGTCTATTTGTATCTCTGTCTATCTCTGTCTTTCTGTCTGTCTGTGTATGTCTGTCTGTCTGTGTCTGTCTGTCTATTTGTATCTCTGTCTATCTCTGTCTTTCTGTCTGTCTGTGTATGTCTGTCTGTCTGTGTATGTATGTCTGTCTGTGTCTGTCTGTCTATTTGTATCTGTCTGTCTATCTCTGTCTTTCTGTCTGTCTGTGTATGTCTGTCTATCTGTATCTGTCTGTCTATTTGTATCTCTGTCTATCTCTGTCTTTCTGTCTGTCTGTGTATGTCTGTCTGTCTGTGTCTGTCTGTCTATTTGTATCTCTGTCTATCTCTGTCTTTCTGTCTGTCTGTGTATGTCTGTCTGTCTGTGTCTGTCTGTCTATTTGTATCTCTGTCTATCTCTGTCTGTCTGTGTATGTCTGTCTGTCTGTGTCTGTCTGTCTGTGTATGTCTGTCTGTCTGTGTCTGTCTGTCTGTGTATGTCTGTCTGTCTGTGTCTGTCTGTCTATTTGTATCTGTCTGTCTATCTCTGTCTTTCTGTCTGTCTGTGTATGTCTGTCTGTCTGTGTCTGTCTGTCTATTTGTATCTGTCTGTCTATCTCTGTCTTTCTGTCTGTCTGTGTCTATTTGTATATGTCTGTCTATCTCTGTCTTTCTGTCTGTCTGTGTCTGTCTGTCTATTTGTATCTGTCTTTCTGTCTGTCTGTGTATGTCTGTCTGTCTGTGTCTGTCTGTCTGTGTCTGTGTCTATTTGTATCTGTCTGTCTATCTCTGTCTTTCTGTCTGTCTGTGTATGTCTGTCTATTTGTATCTGTCTTTCTGTCTGTCTGTGTATGTCTGTCTGTCTGTGTCTGTCTGTCTGTGTCTGTGTCTATTTGTATCCTGTCTGTCTATCTCTGTCTTTCTGTCTGTCTGTGTATGTCTGTCTATTTGTATCTGTCTTTCTGTCTGTCTGTGTATGTCTGTCTGTCTGTGTATGTCTGTCTATTTGTATCTGTCTGTCTATCTCTGTCTTTCTGTCTGTCTGTGTATGTCTGTCTATTTGTATCTGTCTGTCTATCTCTGTCTTTCTGTCTGTCTGTGTATGTCTGTCTGTCTGTGTCTGTCTGTCTGTGTCTGTGTCTATTTGTATATGTCTGTCTATCTCTGTCTTTCTGTCTGTCTGTGTATGTCTGTCTATTTGTATCTGTCTGTCTATCTCTGTCTTTCTGTCTGTCTGTGTATGTCTGTCTGTCTGTGTCTGTCTGTCTGTGTCTGTCTGTCTGTGTATGTCTGTCTGTCTGTGTCTGTCTGTCTATTTGTATCTGTCTGTCTATCTCTGTCTTTCTGTCTGTCTGTGTATGTCTGTCTGTCTGTGTCTGTCTGTCTGTGTCTGTCTGTCTATTTGTATCTGTCTGTCTGTGTATGTCTGTCTGTATATGTCTGTCTATTTGTATCTGTCTGTCTATCTCTGTCTTTCTGTCTGTCTGTGTATGTCTGTCTGTCTGTATCTGTCTGTCTACCTCTGTCTTTCTGTCTGTCTGTGTCTTTCTGTCTGTCTGTGTCTGTTTGTCTATCTGTATCTGTCTGTCTATCTCTGTCTTTCTGTCTGTGTGTCTTTCTGTCTGTCTGTGTCTGTTTGTCTACCTGTATCTGTCTGTCTATCTCTGTCTGTCTGTCTGTCTGTATATGTGTCTATCTCTGTCTTTCTGTGTCTGTCTGTGTCTTTCTATCTCTGTCTTTCTGTCTGTCTGTGTCTGTGTCTGTCTGTCTATCTCTGTCTTTCTGTCTGTCTGTCTGTGTCTGTCTGTCTGTCTGTCTGTGTTTCCTTCATCTTCTTCTGTCTCTTAATTTTATGTTTCTGTATCATTTTCTTCGTTATTCTGTATGTCTTGATCCTAATCGCTGCGTGCTGAAATGACTGCTGTTTCTATGGCCTTCTATTTGCCTACACATTTTCTTACACTATTTTCTGATTTTCCTTAACTTTTCTCCGTTATTTTTCTCTTATTAGCCCGCTCTTCCGTCGCTTTCCTTCCTTCCTTCCTTCCTTCCATCCTTCCTTCCTTCCTTCCTTTCTTCCTTTCCTTCCTTCCTTCCTTTCTTCCTTACCTTTTATTGCATTTCCTTCCTTCATTCATTCCTTCATTCCTTCCTTCCTTCATTCATTCCTTCATTCCTTCCTTCCTTCCTTCCCTTCTTCCTTCCTTCCTTCCTTCCTTTCTTCCTTCCTTCCTTTCCTTCCTTCCTTCCTTCCTTCCTCTCTTCCTTCCTTCCTTCCTTCCCTCCTTCCTTCCTTCCTTCCTTCTTCCTTCCTTTCTTCCTTCCTTCCTTCCTTCCTTCCTTCCTTCCTTCCTTCCTTCCTTCCCTCCTTCCTTCCTTCCTTCCCTCCTTCCTTCCTTCCTTCCCTCCTTCCTTCCTTCCCTCCCTCCTTCCTTCCTTCCCTCCTTCCTTCCTTCCCTCCCTCCTTCCTTCCTTCCCTCCTTCCTTCCTTCCTTCCTTCCTTCCTCCTTCCTTCCTTCCTTCCTTCCATCCTTCTTCTTTCCTTCCTTCTTCCTTCCCTTTTATTGCATTTCTTCCTTCCTTCTTCTTTCTTTCCTCCTTCCTTCTTTCTTTCTTTCCTTTCCTTTCCTTCCCTTCCTTCCTTCCTTCTTTTGTTTTGGCTCCATTTCTCTGTGTCTGTATTATTACCTCCGCCAACCAAGTTGGAGGGGTTATGTTTTCACCCCGATCTGTCTGTCTGTCTGTCTGTCTGTCTGTCGGGTTAGTGTACAGGATTTCTCAAAAAAGTTACGAATAGATTTGGACCAAACTCGGTATACCAAGTCTATTTGGTATAAGGAAGAACTGATTTAATTTTGGATGAAATCTATTGAC
>JACEEZ010026014.1:85000-95000 GCA_016584305.1 Chionoecetes opilio
CGTCTCTCTCTCTCTCTCATCTCTCGGTGTGTGTGTGTTGGTGTGTGGTGTGTGTGTGTGTGTGTGTGTGTGTGTGTTGTGTGTGTGTGTGTGTGTGTTGTACAGTATTCTCTATCTTTCTTCTCTCTGTCTCTGTTTATGTCTGTATCTGTTTCCGTCTCTCTCTCTCTCTCTTCTCTCTCTCTCTCTCTCTCTCTTCTCTCTCTCTCTCTCTCCTCTTCTCTCTCTCTCCTATCTTCCTCTCCTCTCTCCCCTCCCCCCCTAGTCATTCACCTACTTCCATCCGCTAGCGATTCAGCCCCCTTCCCCCCCTAGGTCGATTCAGCCCCCTTCCCCCCCTAGGTCGATTCAGCCTCCTTCCCGTCCTGCCTTTTAATAACTCACGACAGCCCATGCCACGCCCTGTAGGTCAGGCCTCAGCCAATCCCCTGCGTGCATTGAGAGGGGGGGGGGAGGGGGAGGAGGGGGGAGAGGGGAAGGGGAGGGGGGGAGGAGGAGGATAGGGTAGTGGGAGGGGAAGGAAGGGGGGTAGGGGTGGGGGTAAAGGAAGGGGGTGGGGGGAGGGGGGGAGGAAAGAGTATTCATCAAGTATATTGGAACAGATCTTTTTCACGCGTCATTTCAGCCGTCCTTCGATCATGCCTGTTTATGGAGGGCAAAGCTGCACACACACACACACACACACACACACACACACACACACACACACACACACACACACACACACACACACACACACACACACACACACACACACACACACACACACACACACACACACACACACACACACACACACACACACACACACACACACACACACACAGTCACACACACACACTTACACACACACCACAGGCACACACAAAAAACACACACAGTCTCTCTCTCTCTCTCTCTCTCTCTCTCTCTCTCTCTCTCTCTCTCTCTCTCTCTCTCTCTCTCTCTCTCTCTCTCTCTCTCTCTCTCTCTCTCTCTCTCTCTCTCTCTCTCTCTCTCTCTCTGCACATCACTTAATCACTTCTCTGTTTCTATATTATTTTTCCCCTTTTTTGTATTCACGTTCAGCATTCCCCTCGTCGCGCCCTCTCATTCCCTCTTTATCAGGGTTTCCTCTCCACACCTTGAGGCCCAGAGCGTAATTGCCATTGTAATTTGGTACCATTAGACGATTGTTAGTGACTATAAGCAATATTTTATAGCTATGACCTGTTTAGTATCCTCGTCCACTAACTCATTTGGTATATTCAGTTACTTTTGTAATTTTATGGCTCGAAAGCATACAACTTTTTTTTATAGTAAAGGAAAGATCTGGGCGTGAAGGGTTGATATTTAAAGGCATCCATGTGGTGCACTGTAAGAGGAAAAGAGACTAGATTCTTTAAATAAAAATAATAATGTCAGCTTGGGGCCCCTTGGTGGTTTCGGGGCCCTGTGCAACCAGGGAAGTGATAGATAGAGGAAGAAGCGACCGTGGTGTGAGATGTCAGGGTGGTGAATGATTGGCATGGACTCAGTAGACAGGTAGTTAGTGCGGAGTCATTAGGGAGCTTTAAAAGGAGGCTGGATAAATTCATGGATGGGGATAAAAGGTGGATGTAGGTAGTGTTAAGTAACAGGAACTACCACGTGTAGGTCTCACGGCCTCTTGTAGCTTCCTTATTTTCTTATGTTCTTATGTCAGGCTCACCCAGAGTTCGGTCTTTATATAAGCTCTAAGCTCTTTGTGGGAAGGTAACAGCGGGCAATGATGAACTCTCTCTCTCTCTCTCTCTCTCTCTCTCTCTCTCTCTCTCTCTCTCTCTCTCTCTCTCTCTCTCTCTCTCTCTCTCTCTCTCTCTCTCTCTCTCTCTCTCTCTCTCTCTCTCTCTCTCTTTTACGTATACCGTTTTTTTCTGGTTTCTAATAAATACTCCTCTGAGATCTTTTTGAAAACGTGTCTTGACGTGTTTGTTCTGTGTGTGTGTGTGTGTGTGTGTGTGTGTGTGTGTGTGTGTGTGTGTGTGTGTGTGTGTGAGTCCCTGCCCGCCAAGTGTCGTCATGTACAGTATCTGTGTCGTCGTAGCGTCGTCTCTGTGTTTCTGTCTTGGCTTTGCGTCGCTTCTGTGTTTCTGTGGGTGGCGGGCTGAGGGGCGGCGGAGAAGAACATCAGAAAATAAGGAAGCTACAAGAGAGTGTCCTTATAAGCCTGGGTATATGTAGGTGTGGTAGTGTTGCTGTGTTCCCTGGTGGCGTCAGTGTGTTGGTGTTGTTGTGATGTTCCCACCACGCTTGTAGGATACCTGCAGATGTTGTAGTGGCGTGTGTGTGTGTGTTGTGGAGAGAGAGAGAGAGAGAGAGAGAGAGAGAGAGAGAGAGAGAGAGAGAGAGAGAGAGAGAGAGAGAGAGAGAGAGAGAGAGAGAGAGAGAGAGAGAGAGCGTATGGGATCAATGGATATCTCTCTATTTTTTCCTACCCTGTGTGTGTGTCGTCTTTTTACGCACACACACACACACACAACACACACACTTGACCTTGATAGCCTTGATGTTGTAGTGTTGCTTGTGTGTGTGTGTGTGTGTGTGTAGTAGAAGCCATGGTGTTGTCTGCGCTGCTGGAGTGTGTGTGGCTTACGACTCTATCACTACATTATCCTTTCTCTCATGCATCGTCTTTCAATCTCGACAGAAAATGGTTCCCTCTGTTAGTCTTGTAGTAAACACGCGACAAACATTGGTGACGTATCGTGAAGCAGAAATTGGTGAGCTTTATAAGGACACAGAGCTTGGTGAGCTTATAAGGACACAGAGATTGGTGAGGTATATAAGAACACAGAGATTGGTGAGGTATATAATGACACAGAGATTGGTGAGGTATATAAGGACGCAGAGATTGGTGAGGTATATAAGGACGCAGAGATTGGTGAGGTATATAAGGACGCAGAGATTGGTGAGGTATATAAGGACGCAGAGATTGGTGAGGTATATAAGGACGCAGAGATTGGTGAGGTATATAAGAACACAGAGATTGGTGAGGTATATAAGGACGCAGAGATTGGTGAGGTATATAAGGACGCAGAGATTGGTGAGGTATATAAGGAACGAGAGATTGGTGAGGTATATAAGGACGCAGAGCTTGGTGAGGTATATAAGAACGCGAGGTAGATATTGGGTGGAGGTATATAAGGACGCAGAGATTGGTGAGGTATATAAAACATAAGTAATATGCACAATATATATAGATCATTGTAGCTATATCAAACCTAATGAAATGGTGGTTTAGCCATAGATGGTGAGTTTTCCACGACACGCAATTAGAAAAACTGCAAAATTTCCATCATAAAACCAAGGAAGGTACAAAGGACGGGCTGAGATATACACGAGGTAGTTCCGGTGTGGTATGAGGCAAGGCATGGGGTGAAATAATTGGAAAATGTGAGGAAATGGCTGAAATATGTAGATAAAGCGTGTGTTATTGACTTTAGTGTGGTATATGGACGCAAACAGTCAGGTATAAATGGCGGGGAGGTTTAGAAGCAACTTTTTTTGTGGTTTAACCTAACTGTGAGTACTGAAGCACGGATTGGTAGGTATAAAACAGACTGGTGGGTATACGGCCTGTAATTACGGCAGGTAATAAAGAATGACGAAGTAGTGATAGATAAGCCGATAGGGAGCTTATAAAAGCGAGACTTGGATAATTTATAGACGCATGGTGATTTAAGACCAGAGATGTAACGGATTAAGCTGAAAAGCGTAGTATATAAGACGCAATTGGTAGGTATATAAAGGACGCAGAGATTGGTGAGGTATATAAGGACGCAGAGATTGGTGAGGTATATAAGGACACAGAGATTGGTGAGGTATATAAGAACACAGAGATTGGTGAGGTATATAAGGACGCAGAGATTGGTGAGGTATATAAGGACGCAGAGATTGGTGAGGTATATAAGGACGCAGAGATTGGTGAGGTATATAAGAACACAGAGATTGGTGAGGTATATAAGGACACAGAGATTGGTGAGGTATATAATAACACAGAGATTGGTGAGGTATATAAGGACGCAGAGATTGGTGAGGTATATAAGAACGCAGAGATTGGTGAGGTATATAAGGACGCAGAGATTGGTGAGGTATATAAGGACGCAGAGATTGGTGAGGTATATAAGGACGCAGAGATTGGTGAGTATATAGGACGCAGAGATGGTGAGGTATATAAGAACGCAGAGATTGGTGAGTAATATAAGGACGCAGAGATTGGTGAGGTATATAAGAACGCAGAGATTGGTGAGGTATATAAGGACGCAGAGATTGGTGAGGTATATAAGAACGCAGAGATTGGTGAGGTATATAAGGACGCAGAGATTGGTGAGGTATATAAAAACATAAGTAATATCACTATATATATATCATTGTACATATATCACTAACTAATGAAATGGTGGTTTGCATATATGTGTATTTTCCCACACTGCATAGAAATCACTTGAAAAATTACCATCATAAAAACATAAGGAAGCTACAAGAGGCCGCGAGACCTATACACGAGGTAGTTCCGGTTGTATGAGGCAAGGCATGGGGTGAAATAATGTGGAAATAACGGGAAATGGCGTGAAATATGATAGATAAAGCGTGTGTTATTGACTTTAGTGTTGGTATATTGACGCCACACACTCATGGTTAAAATGGCGGGGAGGTTAGAAGCACCTTTTTTTTTTTTTTACCTAACTGTGTACGTGAAGCAGCGATTGGTTAGGTATAACTAGACTGTGGGTATACGGGCCTTTAATACGGCAGGGAATAAAGAATGACGAAGTATACGATAGATAAGCGATAGGGAGCTTTAAAAGGAGACTGGATAATTTATAGTAACCAGGGTAGAACAAGAAGTAACGGATTCAAGCTGGAAAAGCGTAATTTAAAAAAGAAATTGGGAGAAACTGGTTCACAAATAGGGTGGTAAATGATTGGAATGGACTCAGTAGACAGGTAGTTAGTGCGGAGTCAATAGGGAGCTTTAAAAGGAGGCTGGATAGGTTCATGGATGGGGATGAAAGGTGGATGTAGGTATAGTGTTAAGTAACAGGAACTACCACGTGTAGGTCTCCCAGCCTCTTGTAGTTTCCTTATTTTCTAATGTTCTTATGTTCTAATTACTATAGAACTATCAATAATGACTTATATACTATAATAGCACTATCGAATAATTGTATTTAGTAATAATTGTGTTTCAGTGTTGGTAGTGGCGCCACACAGCCCGGGCGAAACAAGCGGGAGGGCCTTAGAGCACTTTTTTTTTCTTTTTGTGAGCTCCCCGCAGCCGCCGCCCGGAGATTGCCAGCCGATTCTTGAGTGTGTGTGTTGGCGCGCGTGTTGTTGCCGGGGAGGGACTATATTGATAGAGGCGGCAGTGTGTGGCGCAGGTATAAGGCAGAGGATAGCGCCTTACTGGGAGGGTGGGATAGGCTAGGCTCACCCCCTTTCCCACCCCCTTCCTGCCCCGCCCCGCCCCGCCCCGCTGTTGTTGTTGCTGAAATCTAAGAGGGAAGCAACCATGACCAAACAACCAACCAACAGGGAGCTTTAAAAGGAGGCTTGTGTGTGGTTAAGAGTGGTGGTGGTGGTGGTGGTGGTAATAGTCAAGTCTCAGGAAGCCTTCGTGTAAGCAGGAACTACCACGTGTAGGCCCCCGGGTTATGACTAAAACATATTTTTTTCGAATTTTAAAATTCCTGCTATGTTAAGCGATGAGGTTCCATATGCTTACCATATTAGTTATAGTTATTGTTCTTTTGTATGAAAATATTTCCCCCGCCGAGGCACCGAGGCACTTATATTGGTGAATGTTCACTATCTTATGGTGAGGTCCTCTATTTAACATTAAATTTTTAAAAAATCGTAATTTCAATGCAAGTTGTAACTGGTAAAGTCTTCGTTGGGTATATAGCTTCTCCAGACGCACGACTATTTACGGTTACTCGAGTTTAAAGGTCCATAGTGTTATGGCACGTTACTGGCAGAAGAGAAATTGAAAAATACTAGAATTCAACGGATTGTCAATGAATGAACTCAGTTGTGGGAAAAACTCAGCTTTCCCACTCTTGGTCAGCAAGCCATGCATGCACGACTGACCAAACTTATAGCTTTGCATGAGAAGAACCAACGAGGACCGAAAAAAAGACTTTTTGAATGATATAGACAGCACATTTGACATCACTAAAGTTGATGGTGCTTGGCTTTGTCGCGAGGATAAAGAGCTTTATCACAAACAAAAGGAGTCAGGTGGGAAGGTGGGATACACCACTCATAAGCCTGCACCAAATTCATCCGTGCATCCTTCAAAAAGACAGAGACATGTTCCATTACTACATGAGCAGATCGCTGGTATATCCAATACGGAAAATGAATCTGGCACCTCAAGCAACAATGTGAGCAGCGCAACAGAGTGCAGCTCTGATGATGAGCCAGAGCCAACCATGAGAAAGAAACCATCTGCGACATACCAGGCCACAACATTGGTGACTCGTCAGTCTTTATCCACCAACAAAGCATCTAAAGTCTGTGCAAGTCTCGGAGAAGAAGGTGTGGCTCTTCCTACACCCACACAGCCAGGTGTCTGGCTCTTCCTACACCCACACAACCAGGTGTCTGGCTCTTCCTACACCCACACAACCAGGTGTCTGGCTCTTCCTACACCCACACAACCAGGTGTCTGGCTCTTCCTACACCCACACAGCCAGGTGTCTGGCTCTTCCTACACCCACACAACCAGGTGTCTGGCTCTTCCTACACCCACACAACCAGGTGTCTGGCTCTTCCTACACCCACACAACCAGGTGTCTGGCTCTTCCTACACCCACACAACCAGGTGTCTGGCTCTTCCTACACCCACACAACCAGGTGTCTGGCTCTTCCTACACCCACACAATCAGGTGTCTGGCTCTTCTACACCCACACAATCAGGTGTCTGGCTCTTCCTACACCCACACAACCAGGTGTCTGGCTCTTCCTACACCCACACAATCAGGTGTCTGGCTCTTCCTACACCCACACAATCAGGTGTCTGGCGCGGAGTCGTCAGGTTTGCAAAAAAAATGCAGGATGAAATCAAATCTCTTCTGAAGGAAGAGAAGGACTAATGTCTTCACTTTGATGGCAAAAGACTGTTAAAACATGAGTATCATGACTGTAGTCTGCCTCAAAAGTGCAACTAGAGAGATTAAACTTGGAGTTGCACGGTGCAAAAGCGGATCTTCTCAGCCAGGATGTATATGATGCACTGGAGAAAATTATTGATGAATATGATGCCTGGTCAAGCATTAAAATGATCCTATGTGACACAACTTCCGTAAACACTGGCCGATCAAATGGCGTTGTTGTGAGAATACAGAGAGCGATGGTTGGAAAAGGTTTAGAGATGCCTCAATACATGGGATGTCACCATCACATATTGGACAGAATATTGAAACGTTCTGGACTTCTACGTTTCTAAAACGTCGACCAAACCGAGTCTGAACTACAAGTTCATCGATGAACTGTTGGAAAACTACGAAGAACTACAAAGTGAGTACAAGGCAGAAACAAAAATGGATGTGGACGAGAACCCCGGCTGGAGGGACGACTTCAAGTTCTTGTATGAACTCTGCAAGGCATTCCAGCATTGTAAGAAGCACGCTGCGTTCCCGGTCATCAAGCGGAGGAAGCTGCCTTCGCTACTCAGTACCCGATGGAACTCGAGGGCTATTTATACCCTCATTGCATACTTTCTACTGCCATCATGGCGCAGTGTTGTGGAGCTTCCAGCATGCTTCATCGCTGCCATCATGGCGCAGTGTTGTGGAGCTTCCAGCATGCTTCATCGCTGCCATCATGGCGCAGTGTTGTGGAGCTTCCAGCATGCTTCATCGCTGCCATCATGGCGCAGTGTTGTGGAGCTTCCAGCATGCTTCATCGCTGCCATCATGGCGCAGTGTTGTGGAGCTTCCAGCATGCTTAGAACATAAGAACATAAGAAAATAAGGAAGCTACAAGAGGCCGCGAGGCCTACACGTGGTAGTTCCTGTCACCTAACACTACCTACATCCACCTTTCATCCCCATCCATGAACCTATCCAGCTCCCCTTTAAAGCTCCCTAATGACTTCGCACTAACTACCTGTCTACTGAGACCATTCCACTCATTCACCACCCTATTTGTGAACCAGTTTTTCCCTATTTCCTTTCTAAATCTACGCTTTTCCAGCTTGAATCCGTTACTTCTTGTTCTACCCTGGTTAAAAGCCGTAAGAACTTTTCCTACCTCTCCTTTATTAAATCCCTTTATCCACTTAAAAACTTCTATCAGATCGCCCCTTACTCTGCGTCTCTCGAGTGAGTGTAATTTTAATAACTTCAATCTCCTCTCATAACTAAAGTTACGCATCCCTTGTATCATTTTGGTCATCCTTCTCTGCACTTTTTCTAACAACACTATATCCATCCTGTAATATGGAGACCAAAACTGAACTGCATAGTCTAGGTGAGGCCTGACTAGAGCCAGATAAAGCTTTAGAATAACTTCCGCACTTCTACTTTTAACACTTCTGGTAATGAATCCTAATACTCTATTAGCTCTATTTCTGGCCTCAATACATTGTTTCCTAGGTCGGAGGTCTGGCTCACCCTCACTCCAAGATTTTTTTCACCTTCTGATCTTTTCAGCGATACATTGCTTATGGTGTATCTATTACCAGGGTTTTTTCTACCAACATTCATAACGCTACATTTATCAATATTAAATTCCATCTGCCATCTGACTGCCCACTCGTTAAGTTTATCTAAGTCTCCCTGCAATATGTTTACGTCAGACTGTGATCCAATAATCCTACCTAACTTAGTATCATCAGCAAACTTGCTGATATCACTGCTAATCCCACTATCCAAGTCGTTGATGTAAATCAAAAATAGTAATGGACCCAAAACAGACCCTTGTGGAACTCCACTTGTCACCAGTCCCCATTCAGATTTGGAACCATTAATTGTAACCCTTTGTTGCCTATTACTTAGCCAAGCTCTGATCCAATGAAGAACCTTCCCATCTATACCATGAGCCCTAACCTTATTTAAGAGTCGCTCGTGTGGTACTTTGTCAAATGCCTTACTAAAGTCCAGATATATTATATCATAATCCTTATCATTATCTGCCGTCTCATAAACTTTCCTATAAAAACTCAATAAATTGGTGAGACATGACCTACCCTTGCTTCATCGCTGCCATCATGGCGCAGTGTTGTGGAGCTTCCAGCATGCTTCATCGCTGCCATCATGGCGCAGTGTTGTGGAGCTTCCAGCATGCTTCATCGCTGCCATCATGGCGCAGTGTTGTGGAGCTTCCAGCATGCTTCATCGCTGCCATCATGGCGCAGTGTTGTGGAGCTTCCAGCATGCTTCATCGCTGAAAAGTGGCAAGAAGCCTGGTTCAGTGCTCAAAAATTCAAGGAGACCACCTATGACAACCTCCTCCTCGGCATCACAAAGTTGGGATGTGCCAGTGCCCTGAAGGGCTTGAACACTCACTGGAGCACTGTGAAGCAGGGCACCATCAGGGCTTGATGTACCTCGCTGGAATATGGTTGCCGACAGGGCTGTGAAGGTGATGGAAGAGCTGGGTGAAAAATGCAAAAAAGACAAGTATTTAGATCTAAAGTTTGTTGCTGCCAACAATGTGTAGTTTGTGCAGTGTAATATCCCATGACTGATATTAGAACATTTCAAAGATTTCTAAGCTTGTGTGGGGGACATATTTTTAAAATTGAACGGAATCACTAAGTTTTTTGTAATGTGCACTAAAATGTTCATTAAATTTCATAGCAGGCTATTTTTTTTCTTCCGAGTCATAACCGGCCCCGGCCCCGCCCAGCCCCGCCCCGCTCCCCCGCCCGCCCGCCCGCCCCGCCCCGCCCCGCCCCGCCCCGCCCCGCCCCGCCCCGCCCCGCCCCGTCACTGTAGGTCTCGTGGCGTCTTGCAGCTTCCTTGTGTTCTTA
>JACEEZ010026014.1:100000-117500 GCA_016584305.1 Chionoecetes opilio
TTAGTGCACCGGGGCGACTATGTGTTACTATGGTAGGAAAAAGTGGGGGTAAGTATAAGGGGGCGATAAAAAAAATGGCCTAGGAGGGGGTTGAAAGGACGGGAAAGAGAATGTGTTATTGCCCCGGGACTGGTGGTGAGACAAGGGGGGGGATTGGGGCGGGGAAGAACTAAACGTGTTTAATTTGTTTAATTATGAGGTGTACCCCGGGTGTAATAGCACGGAAGAGTTGACATTGTGTGAATATGGAGACCAGTTAAAGAGGAATAAAAAACTCCACTGTGGGGTCTCGCGGCCTCTTGTATTTCCCTTATTTTCTGTTTTTTCTTATAAGCGAAATTACCGTAGATAACACAAAGTCCCCAGAAAACTTTTTTAAATTTTTATTTACAGCCGTGTGGGCTTTAAATACTTACATTTCTACTTTCATGTTTCAGGAAAGTTAAAAGGGGCTATTTGGAGAGTCTTGTCATTTTGTGTCTTCATGGGTTCATAGTAGGGCTAAAATGAAAAAATTACAAAAAAAAAAAACCGAGGGAAAACGTTGAAAACGGGCTACACAAGGCGCCAGCTATATAGTGATTTTCTGAGTGTCCCCCCCCGTCGTCCCCCCCAAAAAAAACAAATAGGAAATTGAAAAACCGTCTATACTTGCAGATACAAAGCATAAAACAACGCTGAAACAGTGTAGATAACATCTGATATAAACACTGTGTATTTTTCAGTGGCCAGACACAGCAGTAGTGATGCTATAATTCGAATATATGGCCCCCTGGCGACATGACTCAGGTGGCGACAAAAGTGTTATTAGGGTAAGCGTCAGAGGTCACAAGAAGATAAAGGGGGAGAAGTGGTGCATGTGAAATAGAAAAAATGGACATTAAGGCTTTTTTGGGGGTTTTGTTTGCATCGATAACGACTAAAAATAGAAAAAACTAAATTTTGGGGGTATATGTTTTTGGGGGGATCTGTTTTTCCCTTCTTGTGTTGTGTGTGTGTGGTGTGTACGAGAGCACGAAAAAAACACGGTTGTGTTTGCTGGAGATCTTTTTTTTGACTTTCCCGGGGTAGGAGGGGGAGGCCAGTCCGGGGTATGCCCCGGACCCCACCTTTTAGTAGAGAGGGGCCAGTCCGTGTTCAAAGACCGGGACCCAGACCTGAGGTAAAGAGAGGCCGGTAGGAGAGGGGCCCAGTCCTGTTGTGTGCTACATCACACCCTCACAAGTGGAGAGAATGGCAGGATTGAAGGCTGCGCAATAAAAGGGGAAAAATAGAAAAAAGGCTCGGGTGGGATAGAGGCAAGATCTAAGGAACGTAAACCCGAAGGGATGAGAAGACCGGGAGGGAGACGTGCCGGAGGGCGAGGGGTGCACAAAGTGGGGAAAAAGTGTCAATAGAGGTGACGGAGATGATATGCACTTGCATGTGAGGTTGGAAGGGGGATTCACTTTAAATGTGATAATATACCTGAAGCTGTGACGAGTTCATAACGGAACGAAGCGGAAAACAGCTGAGTTACAACTGCAGTCGTTGTCAACGGGAAGGGTCAAGATACTAATCAGCTTCAAAGAATCGTGAACCTGAAGAAATGTGGGTAACATAAATTTTTTGGGAACAACAGTGGACGAGATGAGAGCCGATGGGGTTTAAAAAGGCAGGAAAAGGAAAAAATTTTGAAAAACCGACTGAGTCACAGGGAGGCAAAATCATCCTTTTAAAGAAGTATGAAAGAAACTCTGAAGCCCCATACCCTGATGAATAGGCTGGGCCCTTTGGGAAGCAAAAATGATAACCTCGGGGAAAGATAGAGTCACATATCAAGGATAAAAAATGAAGTTGGGGAGAATATTGCTGAACTAAAAAACCAAGGTACAAGATGAAATGAAAGAACATTTATTTATCATATAAGGATGTTCTATTGGGAGGCAAGGAAAGTTTATGAGAACATTAAGAAGACACAAGAAAAAAACAAGTGGGGATAAAGTATTCAGCAAAAAAACTCAACAGATCCAGAGCAACTAGTCGAAAGGAAAATATAATTTGATGACGTACAAGGAGATTCGACGGGTATGATTGAAAATCAAAAAGGGAAAAAAGAAAAGCTGACAAATGGTTTTTTGAAAATGTTGAATTGGGTTGCCCTTTATGTAGTGATCTAATCCCTAAATAAATTTGGAATAAAAATGGACTGGTGTGAAAAAGGTGAGGCAAAAAGACCGGGCCCCTACTTGTAAAGTAAACAGGGATTGAAAAAAAGGATCTGAGAAATGGATTTAGGTTAAAGAAAGCAAAGAAAGTGGTGTACAAAAAATTAGGGGGGCACAAAGTAAAAAAGGAGGAGGCATCACAATGACAAAACCTGAGGGAGGAAGCAAAAAACCAAAAATGAAACTGAAAAGAACACAGAAAAAATTTTTTTAACAGGGGAAATCCTTGGGACGACGAATACTAAGAGTGAAGAGGAGGAGGTGAAACCCGGGCCAATAACACACCCAGGAATGCGGGAGAAGGGGGGCCCCACAGCCAACAGGAAATACCAAATCAAAACACTTGAGGGACGAGGACGACAAAAAACACCACCCGGCGAGGAAAACTGAAGTTTGGGTGTATAAAAGGAGGGGTTTGGGGGGTTTTGGAAAAATGGGATGATCAAAGGGAATTTATGAAGGGAAAATTTGAACTAGTTGTGTACTGAAACCCATTTAAGAGGCATGTAGAAAGCATGATAGTGGGGATAGATGATTGGAAAAGGACGAAAAAAACAAGAGAAATAGGAGGGGGGTTCCTTTCTTCTAGAAAGGAAGGAAACCTTAAAGTAATGAGATAGACGTGGGGGAATATGCTATGAGTGAGATTTCTGGGTGCTAAGTAAATTTTGGGTCAGAAGAAAGGAAAAAAGTTTTTATGATTGTGGTATACATGACGGTTGAGGGGGATAGGCAGGGGGAGAGATAGAAAGAAGACAAACATTAAAAGAAGATTTTTAGAGCCATCCGGGGAGAGTGTGAGTTATGGGTGTATGAATGCACACTGGGTATGCTAGGAGAGCAAAAAAAATCAAATGGAGAATGCTTGCTGAATTTATAGATATTTTTGAGTTAGAAAACCTGAATGAGACTGTGGCAGAGGGTCGAGTGCGTGGGAAAGCAAAAACCAAGAGAGGGCATTGATTATGTGTTTTTGAATGGGAAAATGCGGAGAGTGTTTCCCCAAAGTGATAGATGAAAGGGAAAAAAATTGATATTGTGTCTGATCATAATTCTTGTAGTGGACGTATGAAGTGGGAAAAAAAGTCCCCAAAATAAAGGGCGGTGAAGAAAAAGGAGGTTTAAATTTCAAAATGGGGGATTTTCAAAAGTGTCTGAGTGAGATGTGGGACGGAAAAGAGTACAGGAGGTGAATGAGCTAAATGAGAACTAAAAGGAAAATGTGAGGGGCGCTGCACTTAAAAAATAGGGTTTATTAGAACAAATGGGAAAAAAGAGAGTAAATAAAACCTGTGGAATGGGGATATTAGAGAGGCAAAGGAAGGCGAAAAAAGGGTTAAAAAGGAAATTAGAGGGTTAAAAAAAAGGAGGCAAAAAAGTGAAAAGGGAGGGTGAATCCCAAAAGCATGGACAGAAAATGTGAAACAGCGCGATAAACAAAACGAAAAATAAGGATCAAATTATGTGTGACAGGAGTAAAAACCGATCCCTAAAAAAGAAAGCCTTTCAGGTGGGCGTGAGTGGTACAGATTATGAGAGGGGAAAAAAGGGGTGGGAAAGAAATTGAAAACTTTAAATAAATGCGAATGTGTAACAGATGGGGAAAAAAAAACAAAGAGGTTATAAAAAACTTTTGGGGAAAACTAGGAGGCTGGGGAAAACTTTTACGTAAAACCAGAATGTATAACTTGGAAAGAAAAAAGCGGAGAGTTGAATGAATATTAGCAGGGATAAGTAAGAAGTTGTAAGGAGGCAAAAGAATGAAAAAACACAGGCCCCGGGTGAAAATACCTATGAGATGTACAAGAAGGGGGGGGGGTGGTGATTGACAGGGTGACTGAAACCCTTTTAACCTGTGTGGGGAAGAAGAAAGGGTGCCTAAAAAAGGAATGAATGTAAAATAAACCCCCTTGCTAAAGGAGGATAAAGAGTAAGAATTTAATTGAAGAAAAATAACCAATAGCCCTAATGAATCAGTGGTAAAGTTTTTTTGGCAGTGTTGAAGGAAAGGTTGTGGGAAAAGGTTGGGGGGAAGTAGGTGTTAGGTGAGGAGCAAAAAGGTTTTCGAGTGGATGGAGGGCAGAGGACAACATGTTTGTGGTGAAATAAATAATTAAAGAAGGAAAGGGAGGGAAAAAACCTTTTCCTTTTGGGGTTTCCAGACATTGAGAAAAAAGGGGCCATGATAGAGTAAACGAGAAAGTTATGCAAGGTTTTTGGAAAAGGTTGGGTTGAGCCAAAAAATAGTGAAATAGTGAGAACATGTATGAAGAACTAGAGCAAAATTAGGCTAGGTATTTATAGAAACAGAAGGGGGGGGTGAAGAGGGTTAGGCAAGGGTGCACTCTGTCCCCAAACCTTTTTTAGTTTGTATACTGAGGAAAAGGCATAAGGATGAGAAGAAAGGTTTCAGGATGGGGAGTTAGGAAATGAAAAAAAGCTTGTTAATGTATGCAGATGAATGGAGTTAGAGTGAGTCGGGCCCAGGAACTCCAAGCCTGTTAGATGTGGGGAATGAGTATGGGGGAGACTTTGGAGTAAAATTTTAGCCGTGAGAAAAGTAAGGTGTGATAGTAAATAACAGAGGATACGAAACGCTCATGGGGACGGGAAAATGAATTAGAACAAACGTGAATACAAGTACCTAGGGATGTGCATTAGTTCCAATGGATGTGGAAAAAAAGCAAAAGGCTGAAAAAATCGCCAGGCCCCAAACAGTGGGTTGGTCGACTTGGGAGTTGGGAAGGATAGGGCAAGCAAGTTGATGTTTGAGGGAAGTGTGGAAAAGTGTGGCTGTCCCCAAACCTTATTATGGTTTTGGAGTGATTGCTGGAATGAAGTGAAATAGAGATATTGGAAGTGGGAAAAAAAAGTGAAGAAAGGCATGAAGCCCCAGATATGCAGCGACTGAAGGTTTAAGAGGTGACATGGGATGGAGTACATTTTGGGAGAGAATTCGAAACCCAAAACTAGGGATAAGACAGACTGGAACAAAGGAGGACCAAAAAATTGGCACGAAAAGTTTATTTTGGGGTGAATGTAGTAGTAAAAAGAGGGAAGCGTGCCAAAAAAAAAGGGAGAAAGAAGTGGATTGCATTTTTTGGGGGATTAAAGATAGAGGAGACCGAATGTAATTGAATGGAAAATGTTGATGGTTGAAGAAGGCCTTGAGTGGGGTGGAGAAAGTGGAAAACTGAGTCGATAGAGTATGAATATGGGGGCTGAGTAAGTGGAAAAAAAAAGAGTGACAAAAAAAAAACTAGAATGGTATAAAGGGGAAAAAGGACCAGGATGAAATGTGTATGATGGGAAACCCCGGGGGGCGACCTTCTCTTCCAAGCCAGAACACATCTTAGATGTCAATGCAAGGAACTATAGAGGTCCCCCGGGCAGGCACAAAATGTGCCAGATGTTGGGGCATGGGTGAGGGGAACAGTGGAACATGTATACAGAATGTGAGAAGTATAGCGGGGAAGAATGGAAATGATGCGGGTGGTTTTTGGGGCGGGGAAAGGGAGGGGACTGAAAGAGGGGGTTGAAAGGCAGGAAGAGAATGGGGTTTTAGCTGGGACTTTGTGGTGAGACAAGTGGAAAGGGTGATTGAGACAGTGAAAGAGTTTTTGGAAAGAATGTGGGGATAGAGAAATAGACAATAGACTCACAGCCCTAAAACAAGAACAAAACGACTAAGGACACCGTTTAAAGGGGGGGCCTATGAAGAAAAGGCCCCCTGTAACACAAAAAAGTCAAATCAAGCGGGTTTAAAGGGCCGGGGGTTTAAAGGACCGCGGGTTTTAAAAGGGCAGCTGTGTTTTTCATTGTCAAGGCCCAAATTGAGGACGCCGCCGCCAGGCACACACCTGACAAAAACACAGGTGTTTCCTTTAAACCCAGCACAAATCCTTTGTTTACTGTTGGTGGGCCCCCCCTAAAAATGGGGGCCGCCCCATACGTCCCCGGTGACCCCGTGCCCAAAGGTAACTTAATGAAGTCCCCTTCAGGGTCAAGTGGGGTGGGGGACAGGAATACCCCCCTTCATTTCTATAGCACTTTTCATCCCTAGCCCTTAGACTACGGGGGTGAGGTTTATGGTGCGGCCTCACCTTCCCCCCCCCAAGTTAGATGTAATCCAGAATAAAGCCCTTCGTATAGCTTTTGGGGGGCCCTTTAGGTCCTCCCCAGCACGCCCTTCAGGCGAATCCTCCCCCCCCCTTCCGAACCCACCTCCACCCTCCTTGTCCGCACCTACACCAAACTTGCCTCCTCCCCTACTGCCATGCCCTCCACTCCCTCCTCCTCCGACAGGGTAGGGAACCACTTCATGGCCCCCTGCCGTATCAAGCCCACACACCTTTCGTAGAGCGAGCCCTCTCCTTCTTTGCTTCTATCCGGGTGACTCCCCCCTCCTTTTGCACTCTGGAGAAGACCTCTCCCCCTGGGCCCTTGGTTTCCTCTCTCTTTTTCTAATTTCTCTGTCCCTTCACACACCTACACCAGGGTCCAAGGCTGCCTGTCCGGTGCGGGGCGGTACCTTTTTTACTCCCTCCTACACACCCGCTACAATAACTCCCTCCACCTTTACACCGACGGCTCCCGTCTGCCAGCCCCTCCGTCTGTAGGTGCGGCCATGTTCATCCCGCCAGGTCACTTGCCACCGCCTGGGGGGTTGCCCCCCCCACTGCCTCCTCCTGACGGCGAACTTTTTGCCATCAGGGAGGCATCAAATATGCCACCACCGTGCCCCCTCCTGTGCTGTAACCATTTTCACTGACTCCCTCACGCCCTCCAACTTCCTCCGACGTCACCGCCCTATCACTCACCATGCCCTTTTTTTTTCACATCCACCACCTCTTGCTTCACTTATCCTCCTCTGGCCATGTCATCCACCTTCAGTGGGTTCCCTCCCACATTGGTGTCAGGGGCAACACTGTGGCCGACAGGGGGGCAGCAGAGGCACACCCCCCCCTCCCCCATAGACATGACCACAGACCTGACTGATTCACTGACTAACCTTCAGACTACTGCAACCGACACTGGGACAATAAACTGACTGACGCCTTACAGTACACTTCACTTGGACGTATACGACATGACACACGACACACCCGGTGGACCCACTCCCCCAGCCGTGCCCTGGACACCGCAGTCACCAGACTCCGGATTGGCCACACCCGCCTCAACGCCCACCTACACAAACTGGGCATGACAGCTGACCCTCACTGCCCCTGGTGCCCCACATACCCGGACACACCTGAACACCTCCTCCTGCAATGTCCTCGCCACCACTCCCACCGCACGGCACTCCTCCAATCACTATATCCACTCCTCCTCCGCAGACCAACTCTAGCCGACCTCTTGGGTGGCTCTCCAGACCCTGGCTTGGCCTTCAAAATCCTCAAGCACACCAGGACCTTCCTACGAATCTGGCCAAAGCACAGGATCTAACCTGCTGATTCATTTGCATCCTGCACCTTCGGGACACTAGAGGCTGTGGCACCACAGCCTGCACGGCCCCATCAAACTCCCAACAACAACACACACAGGTGGAGACGGTGTTTTATTTACGCCATTATTCAGTGCCCAGCCCACCACCACCACCACCCAGCCCGCCCACCCACGCCCACACGCCCAGGGTCACGGCCAGGACAGTGTTAAGGAGGTGTGGTGAGTATTAGCGGTGTTATTGAAGGTGTAGTGGGCCAGACGGTGTAGCGATCTCAGCCGCTGCCCTGGGCCCGAGTAGCTACACTGCACACACACGCACTGAAACACTGCTCCCTGGGTGAAGAGTTGTTGGACTATATATACGTTTTACCCAAGATCAGAATTGGTATACGTGTACTATATTGTCAACCAACTCTTCACCCAGATGGCAGGGTAGTGTTCCAGGCAAAGGCACACTGATTCGCTTGAAATGTTCTGTTCTACTTTAATGACTACTCTACATTCAATGCGGTATTATTCTAGTGTTTGCCCATACTCCCCCTCTCCCACAAAACAAGCTGGGGGACCTGGGGGAAGGCGGGATATTTGGCTGGGGTACAAGATATGCGTCGCAACCACATAGTTTTTGAGTTTGGGGTGTTGAAAAAAATCCCTAGATCTAGTGAAAATTCATTGGATTTCTTCTGAGTCCAGAGACGTGTGAACCTGACGATCCTCACAGAATGATGACCGAAGTGTCGAGAACCCCCCCCCCCCCCCCCCCCCCCGCTAGGAGGTTAGGTTATATTTGTTTAGGTTAGGGTTGGTGATATTTGGTTAGGTTAGGTTAGATTTGGTTAGGTTAGGTTAGTTTTGGTTAGGCAAATTTCTCTAGATATAAGGAAATTACCCTAGATCTAGGGAATTTTACCCCCCTACACAACTCTTAAATTACGTGTTTCCGACACATAATTTGTTCCCCACCTGAAAACACAGCATTCCCACAGGTCCCCAAACTTGTTTGGGGGAAGTGGGAGAGTATGTACAAACACTAGAATTTTACCTTCAATGCTTCCACCATGGTGTACCCAGGATCACAATTGGTATATATTGTCAAACAACTATTCACCCAGGGAGCAGTGTTTCAGTGCGTATGTGTGCAGTGTAGCTACTCGGGCCAAGGGTAGCTGGTGAGATCGCTACACCGGGGGCCAAGGGTAGCTGGTGAGATCGCTACACCGGGGGCCAAGGGTAGCTGGTGAGATCGCTACACTGGGGGCCAAGGGTAGCTGGTGAGATCGCTACACCGGGGGCCAAGGGTAGCTGGTGAGATCGCTACACTGGGGGCCAAGGGTAGCTGGTGAGATCGCTACACCGGGGGCCAAGGGTAGCTGGTGAGATCGCTACACCGGGGGCCAAGGGTAGCTGGTGAGATCGCTACACCGGGGGCCAAGGGTAGCTGGTGAGATCGCTACACCGGGGGCCAAGGGTAGCTGGTGAGATCGCTACACCGGGGGGGAAGAGTGTGGGAACCCTGGGGTGTCTAGGCGTGCCCGGGTGTGGTAGCGGGGTAGTGGTGGTGGCTGGAACTCTCGCCGCTGTCAGTGAGTGTGAGTGTTGCAGTGTTTCACGTCGGCGAGAGTTCCTATTTTCGGCGACAGTTCCAGGTTTTAATCTTGATATTACAGTAGCCAATATATTTATCGGTATAAGTGCAGTGTAAGCCACAACACGCTGGGTGGTTGTAAGTCACCTGAACGATTGGCTCTCATCCTAAGCAGTATTTATAACCCCTACAACAGCCACAGCACATGAACAATAACACAAGGGGGGTCTGAGGGATCGAACCCCCCCCCCCCCCCCCCCAGCGAGGTTAGGTAATGTAATCAATGCCCAGGTTAGGTTAGTTAACTAGCAGGGGGCCTGGAGGGGCGCAGCTCCCCCAGTTATGTCAGGAGAGTACTGGTCAACAGGGTGTATTGGTCGAAACTGCACATTTACCAGTTTTCCTATTTTTGGCGACAGTTCCAGTTCTTAATCTTGATATTACAGTACACTATAATATATGAATTATGTACCCAATATATATATCTCATCAGGTTTTACCCGTGTTTCTGCATCCAGGCATTAAATACCAGTAACAGCCTGAACACCTGTCAGGTGATGTAGCCAATGTCCATGTATTGTATTAAACTACAGTGTTTAGGGACAAGCAAAGTATGTGTCATATAATGAAACACCTGTATTCTTCCTTTTCATCTATTTGCTACAAATGGAACTGTCGCCAAAAATTTCCGCGTTCGTGTGAGTTCACGGTTGGTTTTTCTGCGAGAATTCTGATCGGCGACAGTTCCATGAACGTGATGATGAAGGTGGATGTAGGGGATGCAAGGTGGATGTAGGGGATGCAAGGTGGATGTAGGGGATGCAAGGTGGATGTAGGGGATGCAAGGTGGATGTAGGGGATGCAAGGTGGATGTAGGGGATGCAAGGTGGATGTAGGGGATGCAAGGTGGATGTAGGTAGTGTTAAGTTAAAAACAGTGGTGGTGGTGGTGGTGGTCGTGTCACTATTAATGGATGAGCCGTGTTTGGTATATGCTGCAGGGTTGACCAGTACAAGATAGTAAGTACAGAGTCAATAGGAAATTTTGAAAGGAGGCCAAAACATTTCAAGAATGGGGATGAAAGGTGGATATTAATGGACGAGCCGTGTTTGGCAAGGATGCAGGGATGACGGTAAATTTCTGTAGATGTGGATGTAGGGGATGCAAGGTGGATGTAGGGGATGCAGGTGGGTGTAGTGGGATGCAAGGTGATGTAGGGATGCAAGGTGGATGTAGGGATGCAAGGTGGATGTAGGGATGCAAGGTGGATGTAGGGGTGCAAGGTGGTTGTAGGGGATCAAGGTGGATGTAGGGATGCAGTGGATGTAGGGATGCAAGGTGGATGTAGGGATGCAAGGTGGATGTAGGGATGCAAGGTGGATGTAGGGATGCAAGTGTGGTGTAGGGACTGCAAGGTTGGATGTAGGGATGCAAGTGGGTGTATAGGATGAAAGGTGGATGTAGGGATGCAAGGTGGATGTAGGGGATGCAAGGTGGATGTATGGGATCAAGGTGGGTGTATAGATGAAAGGTGGATGTAGGGATGCAAGGTGGATGTAGGGGATGCAAGGTGGGTGTAGGGATGCAAGGTGGATGTAGGGATGCAAGGTGGATGTAGGGGATGCAAGGTGGATGTAGGGGATGCAAGGTGGTGTAGGGGATGCAAGGTGGATGTAGGGGATGCAAGGTGGATGTAGGGGATGCAGGTGGATGTAGGGGTGCAAGGTGGGTGTAGGGGATGCAAGGTGGATGTAGGGGATGCAAGGTGGATGTAGGGGGATGCAAGGTGGATGTAGGGGATGCAAGGTGGTGTAGGGGATGCAAGTGGGTGTAGGGGATGCAAGGTGGATGTAGGGGATGCAAGGTGGATGTAGGGGATGCAAGGTGGGTGTATAGGATGAAGGTGGATGTATGGGATGCAAGGTGGATGTAGGGGATGCAGGTGGATGTAGGGATGCAAGGTGGATTAGGGGATGCAAGGTGGGTGTAGGGGATGCAAGGTGGATGTAGGGGATGCAGGTGGATGTAGGGGATGCAAGGTGGATGTAGGGGATGCAAGGTGGATGTAGGGGATGCAAGGTGGATGTAGGGATGCAAGGTGGATGTAGGGGATGCAAGGTGATGTAGGGGATGCAGGTGGGTGTAGGGGATGCAAGGTGGATGTAGGGGATGCAAGGTGGATGTAGGGATGCAAGGTGGATGTAGGGGATGCAAGGTGGATGTAGGGGATGCAAGGTGGGTGTAGGGGATGCAAGTGGATGTAGGGGATGCAAGGTGGGTGTATAGGATGAAAGGTGGATGTAGGGATGCAAGGTGGATGTAGGGGATGCAAGGTGGATGTAGGGGATGCAAGGTGGGTGTATAGGATGAAAGGTGGATGTAGGGATGCAAGGTGGATGTAGGGGATGCAAGGTGGATGTAGGGGATGCAAGGTGGATGTAGGGGATGCAAGGTGGATGTAGGGGATGCAAGGTGGATGTAGGGGATGCAAGGTGGATGTAGGGGATGCAAGGTGGATGTAGGGGATGCAAGGTGGATGTAGGGGATGCAAGGTGGGTGTAGGGGATGCAAGGTGGATGTAGGGGATGCAAGGTGGGTGTATAGGATGAAAGGTGGATGTAGGGGATGCAAGGTGGATGTAGGGGATGCAAGGTGGGTGTAGGGGATGCAAGGTGGATGTAGGGGATGCAAGGTGGTGTATAGGATGAAAGGTGGATGTAGGGATGCAAGGTGGATGTAGGGGATGCAAGGTGGGTGTAGGGGATGCAAGGTGGGTGTAGGGGATGCAGGTGGATGTAGGGGATGCAAGGTGGGTGTATAGGATGAAAGGTGGATGTAGGGATGCAAGGTGGATGTAGGGGATGCAAGGTGGGTGTATAGGATGAAAGGTGGATGTAGGGGATCAAGGTGGATGTAGGGATGCAAGGTGGGTGTATAGGATGAAAGGTGGATGTAGGGATGCAAGGTGGATGTAGGGATGCAAGGTGGATGTAGGGGATGCAGGTGGGTGTATAGGATGAAAGGTGGATGTAGGGGATGCAAGGTGGATGTAGGGGATGCAAGGTGGACGTAGGGGATGCAAGGTGGATGTAGGGGATGCAAGGTGGATGTAGGGGATGCAAGGTGGATGTAGGGGATGCAAGGTGGATGTAGGGGATGCAAGGTGGATGTAGGGGATGCAAGGTGGATGTAGGGGATGCAAGGTGGATGTAGGGGATGCAAGGTGGATGTAGGAAGTGTTAAGTTAAAAACAGATGGATAACTGAACAACAAGTATTTATTTGATCTAGAAAGATTTTTATAATTATTATTGACATGAGCCTCTAGCACCTGTACACCAGTTAGATTCCTGCATCTCGGGGAAAGCAACCTTTTTTCTATCCCTTATTATAAAACCAAAGAAAAAAACTTATGGTCTGTCTTTTTGCAGCTGCCCCATCCTGCCTGCCTGCCTGTCTGTCTGCAAGTTTGTCTTACATAAGAACATAAGAACATAAGGAAGCTACAAGAGGCTGGGAGACGTACGCGTTGTAGTTCCCTTTCTATCTACACAAATGGCATCCTACTTGGAAACCCACATTTCAGAAGACTTCAAAAAGGTAGGTGTTATTTATTTTATGCATCGTATGCCTACAGCGCGTGTAGGCCTATAGCTCCAGGGGTGGGATGGCAGGCCCTGGAGGCACACTTGAGGGCTGTGATGGTTGGCCCTCGCCCGTGGTGGCGCAGGCAGGATTGTTATAGTGACGCCTGTGATTAGAGGCTCATGACGCCCCCCTGTGTCCTCCCATGCTATAGCTGTGAAGGCAGAGTTAATGGGCAGCATGTGGGTGTTCTTAGGCCACTCAACAGTTGCTGAAAAATGTTGGCACTCTTTGCATGGTCTTAAACCCATGAGGTCATTCAGCCTAGTTTTTCATTCTTTAGTATTTTTTATATATATGTACATACATAGTGTGTGTGTGTGTGTGTGTGTGTATGTGTGTGTGTGTGTATGTGTATGTGTGTGTGTGTGTCATTCACCCATGGTCTTGTCCACGTGAGTCAGACTCGTGATCGGCAGTTTCAGCCTCCCGGTGCGAGCTTGGAGCTCATTATTACCGATCTTTGGGTAATGCTGGGACCCCACACACCACACACCCCCATCCCCTTGCTCAAGGAGGACAGTAACTGCCCGAATTTGTCAGTGAAAAATCCTTGGGTAAGAGCGAGGCCGGCGATCGAACACCGGACCACAGAATGGTGCCGGACGCCCTAACCCACTGTGCCGTTCTGGCGGTGTGTGTGTGTGTGTCTGTGTGTGTGTGTGTGTGTGTGTTGTGTGTGTGTGTGTGTGTGTGTACGTATGTGTGTGTGTGTGTCAATGTTTTGGCATAGATGCAACTAACAATCTTTTGTTTACTTTATTTATAATTGCACTCTCTCTCCTCTCTCTCTCTCTCTCTCTCTCTCTCGTCTCTCTCTCTCCCCCCCTCTTCCTCTCTCTCTCTCTCTCTCTCTCTCTTCTCTCTTTCTCTCTTCTCTCTCTCTTTCTCTCTCTCTCTCTCTCCTCTCTCTCTCTCTCTCCTCTCTCCTCTCTCCTCTCTCTCTCTCTCTCTCCTCGTCTCTCTTCTCTCTCTCTCTCTCTCTCTCTCTCTCTCTCTCTCTCTCCTCTCTCTCTCTCTCTCTCTCTCTCTCTCTCTCTCTCTCTCTCTCTCTCTCTCCTCTCTCTCTCTCTCTCTCTCTCTCTCCTCTCTCTCTCTCTCCTCTCTCTCTCTCTCTCTCATCATCCTCTCTCTCTCTCTCTCTCTCTCTCTCTCTCTCTCTCTCGTCTCTCTCTCTCTCTCTCTCTCTCTCTCTCTCTCTCTCTCTCTCTCTCTCTCTCCTCTCTCTCTCTCTCTCTCTCTCTCTCTCTCTCTCTCTCTCTCTCTCTCTCTCTCTCTCTCTCTCTCTCTCTCTCTTCTCTCTCTCTCTCTCATCTCTCTCTCTCCTCTCTCTCTCTCTCTCTCCTCTCTCTCTCTCTCTCTCTCTCTCTCTCATGCAATACCAGTAGTCAGGCAGCGAGCGAGGCAGAAGTAGCTTTGGAGGCAGGCGTAAACATCCCACTTGTGTGTGTAGAAGAGAGAGAGAGAGAGAGAGAGAGAGAGAGAATTATCAAGTATTTAGTCCCTGTGTAAGAGAGAGAGAGAGAGAGAGAGAGAGAGAGAGAGAGAGAGAGAACCCCCACACTCACTACTACGTGCATTCATTCTGGCATTATATCATCAATAACGTTAACGGAACTACCTCGTGTAGTCCTCACGGCCTCTTGTAGCGTCCTTATTTTCTTATGTTCTTATACCTCGCCTTTTTTGGCACTTAGAATTGTCGCGATCGATGCAAGCATGTTTCTTACTGAGTGTTTCTCCTTCACGCCCAATCTTTCCTTTGTTGATAAAAACTGTCTGTTGTTAGCCATAAAATTACGAAAAGTACTGAATATACCAATGAGTTAGTAGACAAGATACTAAACAGGCATATCTATAAAATATTGCTTATAGTCACTAAAACCGTCTAATGGTACACAAATTACAATGGAAATTACGCTCTGGCCTCAAGGGTTACAGCTATGCCACAGAGGGGGTGCAGTCAGTTCGTACACAAGTTGTTTCATACACCAGTAGATTCGTACACCAAAAGTTGTTTCGTAGTCTATATGAACATAGTCGTTTCGTACACTCAGCTCAGAGTAAAACTTGATGACTAGAGTTACGATTTGACACCAGGTATGTACGAAAAACTCTAAATCACTGTACGAACACTCACAAAACCTGGTACGAAACAACTTGTGTACGAAACCTCCCTGTCACCCACTAGAGCAGCAGGGTAGCGGTTACGTATACATAGTTTACTCAGCTTCCCCCGGAGGATTGCGTCGCGTATGTCTCCTCCGCATTAGTTTGAAAAGCAATTTTTTTTTTTTTTTAAAGTTTTAACCTATAGCCTATTTTATTTATTAGGGTCAAAATGCAGTAGAAGCCGCGCCCCCTGCCTCCCCTTCTATTCTACGGGGCAGCTGATTGGTGCATTCCTCGTATCATCACTACCATCACAATATCTTCACTACTTAAGCAGCGCGTGACCACTGGATAGAGCAATCTTCACTACAAGGGATTTTTTATTTTGTCACCTCTGTAGTGAGATTGCTCTGTCCAGTGGTCACGCGCTGTTAGTAGTGAAGATATTGTGATTGTATGATGATACAGGGTGCACATCAGTTCCCGTTTCATAGGGGGACAGGGGGGGGGCCCTTTCCTTTCTGTTTTTTTTAAAAAAAAAAATTAGAGGGGGGGTGAGGGNTTCGAATACGGCACGGGTGTTTGTAATCCACCTTTCTTTTTGGCTTCATCTAATCGTATTATACCATAAAAGAATGCACATAAATACCATAGGGGGTTTTCTGAGGTAAACCCCGCCTCACCCAGGTGGATGTACATGCCAGTAGTTATTAACTACAGGGGCCGGAGTGGCGAAGCCCCTCCTTTTCAATCTTGCTCAATGGATGTCGAAAACTCCTTTACAGTTTTTCTATTTTGGCGACAGTTCTTCTAACCTGATATAAGTACTTAATATGAATATGTACAATATTAATCACAGGTTTAGGTCTGATGGGGATTCAATAAGTAAGGATGCAGGGATGTAGCAAGTATGTATGTTATTAAAACCAGTGTTTGGGGGTGTGTCATATAATGGAGACCGTTTTGTTCCTTTTGACAGTCAGTGCTGCAAGCAATAGGAATTTGGGCCAAAACATTTCGTGGATGAGGGTTGACAGCCGTGTGTTCACGGTGGGTCTATTCTGGAGATGTGGATGGGCGACAGTATATGAATGTGAGGATGAGGTGGATGTAGGGATGCAAGTGATGTAGGGATGCAAGGTGGATGTAGGGATGCAAGGTGATGTAGGGGATGCAAGGTGGATGTAGGGGATGCAAGGTGGATGTAGGGATCAAGTGGATGTAGGGATGCAAGTGGATGTAGGGATGCAAGGTGATGTAGGGGATGCAAGGTGGATGTAGGGATGCAAGTGTTAGTTAAAGACAGTGGATGTGTGCGTGGTATAGGTGAAGTGGATGTCGGACATATTAAGGATGCCGGTGTTTGTATGGATGCAGTGGGTTGCGATACAGGATAGTAGATGACAGAGGTGGATGTAGGGATGCAAGGTGGTGTAGGGACAAGTGAGATTTGCAAGGTGGATGTGGGATGAAAGGTGGATGTAAGGGATGCAGGTGTGTGTAGGGGATGCAGGTGGACGGTGGGATGCAAGGTGGATGTAGGGGATGCAGGTGGATGTATGGGATGCAAGGTGGAGTGTAGGGGATGCAAGGTGGATGTAGGGGTGCAAGGTGGATTGTAGGGATGCAAGGTGGATGTAGGGATGCAGGTGGATGTAGGGGATGCAAGTGGGTGTAGGGGATGCAAGGTGGATGTAGGGGAATGCAAGGTGGATGTAGGGATGCAAGGTGGATGTTAGGATGAAGGTGGATGTAGGGATGCAGGTGGATGTAGGGGATGCAAGGTGGATGTAGGGGATGCAAGGTGGTTAGGGGATGCAAGGTGGATGTAGGGGATGCAAGTGATGTAGGGGATGCAAGGTGGATGTAGGGGATGCAAGGTGGATGTAGGGGATGCAAGGTGGATGTAGGGGATGTCAAGGTGGATGTAGGGGATGCAAGGTGGATGTAGGGATGCAAGGTGATGTAGGGGATGCAGGTGGATGTAGGGGATGCAAGTGGATGTAGGTGATGCAAGGTGGATGTAGGGGATGCAAGGTGATGTAGGGATGCAAGGTGGATGTAGGGATGCAAGGTGGATGTAGGGGATGCAAGGTGGATGTAGGGGATGGCAAGGTGGGATGTAGGGATGCAAGGTGGATTAGGGATGCAAGGTGGATGTAGGGGATGCAAGGTGGATGTAGGGATGCAAGGTGTGTAGGATGAAGTGATGTAGGGATGCAAGGTGGATGTAGGATGCAAAGGTGGATGTAGGGGATGCAAGGTGGATGTAGGGGATGCAAGGTGGATGTAGGGGATGCAAGGTGGATGTAGGGGATGCAAGGTGGATGTAGTGGATGCAAGGGGATGAAGTGGATGTAGGGGATGCAAGGTGATGTAGGGGATGCAGGTGGTGTAGGGATGCAAGGTGGATGTAGGGATGCAGGTGGATAGGTGAAGTGGAATGTAGGGTGCAGGTGGATGTAGGGATGCAAGGTGGTGTAGGGATGCAAGGTGGATGTAGGGAT
>JACEEZ010026014.1:122500-140925 GCA_016584305.1 Chionoecetes opilio
GTGGTGTAGGTAATGGTGGTGGTGGTGTGGTGTAGGTAATGGTGGTGATGGTGATGGTGGTGGTGGTAATTTAATTGTGATTTAGGTAATGGTGGTGATGTGGGGGGATAGTAGTGGTGTAGTGGTGATGATGATAGTGGTGGTGGTGGCGGTGGTGGTGGTGTAGTGGTGATGATGATAGTGGTGGTGGTGGTGGCGGTGGTTTATACACACAATTATTCCCCTGCTACAAACATGCTCTATCGCCCTTGTGTGTTTGTGCAGCGAGAACCTTTTGATCACACTGATGAGGGGCGCCAAGTGGTCATCAGCTAACGGGGGAAGCATAATAATATAACAACAATAACAATGGGGAGCGAGGCCACCCATAAAAAGAAGAATGAAATACAGTAAAACCTCTCATATTCGGACTAATTGGGTCAAGAGTGGTCCGAGTAATGCAAGGATCCGAATAATGGGGGGATAAGTGTAAAAAAAAAAAAAAAAAAAAAAAAAAAAAAAAAAAAAATTCTAGGTGTATATATTATAGCTAGGAAATTTCGACCCCTTAAAAAAAAAAAAAGAGTAGGAGGAGGTCCGAATAATGAGGGTCCGAATACGAGAGGGTTTACTGTATAAGCCAGCGATACAGAGAGGTGATTAATAATTTGCCCGTTTACAATGATGTGTTGTGTGTCATTAGAGATCCATTGTCCATTATCCCATTAGCTATTTTAAGTACTCAAGTTCCCATTCAGATTTCTTCTCTTATCTTTTTCCTTTTGCTCCATGTTTCCACTATCCTTTGTTCCATTGCCACTGCACCCAAGACTTGTTGATGTATTCACCTACCGTAGATAACAGTCAAGTCGCCAGGCGCCAAATATTACGAATTATAGCATCACTACTGATTTTTATGTGTCCACTGAAGATGTTACACAGTAGTTTATATCATGACTGTATAATCTACCCTGTTTCAGTGTTGTTTTATGCTTTGTAGCTGCAAATATAACTGTTGCGCATTTTGCATCTCACGTTTTTCTTGGCGCGATGACAGACAGTAGCTCATCACCTTGCGGGCGGCAGGACACAAGACTTGCCAGATCTTTCAAACTTGAATAGAATTTGCTTTCACGTTGGCAGAGGAATTTTTTTATATCCAAACATCTTCCACAGCTAATATATATAGAGACTTGTTTTACTTTACCTCTAATTTCCCTGAATTCCCCAGAGTGGCGACTCAACTGTTGGGTTAAAATATTAGCTGGCGACTTTACTGTAGTAGGTATAGTGAGGTCGCCACTCGGCTTTATTTTTGTGATTTGTTCATTTATAGCCCTACTATGACACAGATGAAGACACAAAATGACACAGACTTTCCAGATAGCCCCTTCTAACTGTCCTGAAATCATGGATGTAGAAATGTAAGTATTAACGCCACCACACGTCTGTACATAACAAAGAAACGTTGTCCTGGCGGCTTCACTGTTATCTACGGTAGTTGTGTTGGACAGGGGCTGAGAAACATAATTCACATGGGAAAACATCACGCTGAAATCATCCTTTCTGATGGGCTGGAAAAAACTTGCCTTCCACTCGGCAAGAAGAAATTATGAAAAATTGATTTTAAGAGGGAGAAAAAAAATATGAAAGATTAATTTTAAGACTAGAAATCAAGACTGAAGACATCCTGTATGTCAAGAAGGCAAATACCAACCCTTTATTTTAAGAAGAAAAAGTCTCTGGAATATTGATTTTAAGAAGAAGAAAAAGTGTTGGATTGTTCATGGATAAAAAGAGTCCGTGGCCTCAGAAGTGCAAGACGAGTGAAGAGTAACATTATTGATTACAATCATTAAATTATTGCCTCTCTATATTTAGAAAGCTCAATGTTGTAACTCCTGGATAGAGAAACAGAATATTGCCGAGACAAACCATCTTATAGATTACCAAACATTGATTTTAAGAAGGAAAAAACCCTCAGATTAAGGGCAGAGTCCGCCCTGAATTAAAAATTGTATCTACGGTCATGAATAATGTATATGTTGTGTGTATTAGTAGCCTTGTTATCACATGAACATTTCAAGCTGATCAGAGGAAAGGAAAATATTTGAGAAATTTAAGGAAAATGATTTTTTCTGTTTTTGATGAAATTTTGAATTGCTTCTTCTCAGCCATTTTTTGACCGATTTCCTTGTGACATGCGCATCTGATAATTCATTGTTATTCTAACAATTTGTCCTGTTGTTTTTTTGAAAATTGTTTTCGGAAAAACTTTAAAAAATTGTAAAAAAAAAAAAAAAAAAAAAGAAATATTTTAGGATAATTTTCCCATAAATCAAAACTAAGCCTTAAAAAAAAAAAAACAACAACATTTTTCTACGATATTTGATTTTGTGTGTCCTAAAGTTTCGTGAAAATCGTGCCAAAAATAAAAGCAGAGAATAATTTTATGTTCATTTTATACTAGTTTTGAGAAAAACGCATTTGAAGTTTTGCTAAAGTTTCTGCGCTGCAGTGAAGGCACTATACTGTCACTGCTACTTGCATATGCATGTTATGGGATCAGTAATCACATATCAATGCATGCATAAAAGGATCTGCACCTTGTCCCCCTTATAAAGGTATTAATGAATGGCTCCAAGGCGAGGGTGTCAGGGCGCCAGGCCCTCATGGTGGCAAGGTTCCACCAACAGTCACCAGGTGCCGGGCTTTCTGTTGGCATTCCTTGGTCTGTCTTCCTCTTCTTGTTTATTGTGTTCTTGGGTGTCATTCTTCTCTGTTCTCTCTTTGCCAGGCCTTTGGGGATGTACACATTGGTTCCTAAATTTTTTGTGAACAGGTTGCACTTTTCATATCCAAAATTGTGTTCCAGAATTGTTACCGGGGTAACAAACTTCACCCTGAAGATTGCTGGTTTTATTTTTTATTTAAAGGCTTCGTTTTGATATATGGGAAAATTATCCAAAAAAATTCATTTAAATTTTTTATTTTTTTTTATAAGTTTTGAAAGTTTAAATGCCCCTCTCTATGGGCATTTAAATTTATGTCCAACTGAAAAAAAATCCACCATTCGAAAGCCAAAGGATAGGGTGTTGCCTTAGACCATAGAACTCAAATTCGTATTTAAAAAAATTATTTTCCTATATCACGGCGGAGTCTCCCCTTAATATCACTCCCCTTAACCATGATGAGAAAAGCTCGGTCACCTCGGATATCATCATCATCATCATGCTGTTTAAGGTCAGATTTTCCCGTAATGTCTTGTGAGGCTAGACGGCCGATGGTACGCTTCCAATTTAGGGTGGCAGAGTGCCTAGCGTCTCAGAGTGACGGTCTCGCTGACCCGAGTTCCATCCCTGATGAGAACCAAGACCTTTCTGCAGCGTCTATCGTGACCTGAGAACACCCACATGCTGCCCATTAACTCTGCCTTGGATTGCCAGTGCCTGGGAGGACACAGGGGGGCGGCATGAGCCTCTAATCACAGGCGTCACTATAAACCCCGTCACCTCAAGTCAACCTCCAGAGCCTACCCTCCGAGGCTTAGAAGTCACTGCCTACAGGCGCTACAGGCATACAGGTAAAACAAAGAAAAAGAAAAAAATGTATTGTGTATTGTCTGCTCTGTGTTGTGTGTGTGTGTGTGTGTGTGTGTGTGTGTGTGTGTGTGTGTTGCCTGCGTGTCGCCAAGGAGGTGACGAGAGGCGGAAAAGTGGCGGCCGAGGGTAAACAGTCCCTAGGGTGTGTGTGTGTGTGTGTGTGTGTGTGTGTGTGTGTGTGTGTGTGCGTGTGTGTGTGTGTGTGTGTGTGAGGGGTTGGGTTTCCTCTTTCCCCTCTTTTGTCCACGGTGAGACGAAGAGAAGGAAGGAAGGAAGGAAGGAAGGAAGGAAGGAAGGAGGGAAGGAAGGAAGGAAGGAAGGAGTAGGCAGGAAGGAAGGAAGGAAGGAGAAGGAGTAGGCAGGAAGGAGGAGTAAGGCAGGAGGAAGGAAGGAAGGAAGGAGTAGCAGGAAGAGAGGGAAGGAAAGGAAGGAAGGAAGGAGTAGGCAGGAGGAGAGAGGAAGGAGTGAGGAGGAAAGGAAGGAAGGAATGGAGAGGAAGGAGGAGAAGAGAGGGAAGAGGAAGAAGGGAAAGGAAGGAAGGGAAAGAAAGGAAGGAAGGGAGGGATTGACCAAAAGAGAGAGAGAGAGAGAGAGAGAGAGAGAGAGAGATGGGCATGAAAGGTGGATGTAGGTAGTGTTAAGTAACAGGAACTACCACGTGTAGGTCTCACAGCCTCTTGTAGCTTCCTTATGCTCTTATGTTCTTATGTTCTGTGTTAACTGTCCTGCAATCATCGCACCATTCTGGCCGTAAAACAAATGGCTTACAATCGACAAGGTCCTGTAATTTCCCCGCCGTGGAATCAATAGCCGTGTGTCTGGCCTCCCTAACGACCATCCCGTGATAGCCTTAGTTACCCATGATTAATGAGTCTGTCCTTGAAGGGGAAATCATGGGCTCAGACACAGCACAGAGGCAATGGTCAAGAAGGCAGTGTTGTGTTTCACCCCGGCACGCCCACAGCATTCCTGGGCTGTATGAAAGTGTCTGTTGTCGAGTCATAAAACTACGAAAAGGTAACTCAATAAACCAGATGAGTTAGTGGACAAGGCTACTAAACAGGTCATGTCTATAAAATATTGCTTATAGTCACTACAAATCGTCTAATGGTACCCAAATTACAATGGCAATTACGCTCTGGGCCTCAAGGGGTTAAGATTATATAGAGAGATTTATTTATTAACCTTGCCCTATACAACCTGACCCCGATATGAGAGGTCTTTCATCTTTCTTGGCTGTTGTGTGTCTAGGTATGGGAGGAAGGAAGGAAGGAAGGAGGAAGGAAGAAGGAAGGAAGGAAGGAAGGAAGGAATGGAAGAAGGGGAGGGAAGAAGGAAGGAGGTAAGGAAGGAAGGAATATGAGAGGCCTCCAGAGCATTTCTTTTACTTAATGTGATCATTAGCTCTAGTAACAGTTTAAAGTATTGCTGGCACACACACACACACAAAACACACACACACACACACACACACACACACCAAACACACACACATCCACACACACACACCCCACACACACACACACACCACACACACACACACACACACACACATGCAAGGTACTCCGTAGGTGTAGCGGTTAGCACGCTCGGCTCACAACCGAGAAGTCCCGGGTTCGTCCCCGGGGCGGAGCGAAAGACAGACGGGTGGTCACCTAAAACCCGAGCCCCTGTCCACCCAGCAGTGAATGGGTACCGGGTGTTAGCCGGGGGTTTGTGACCCGCCTCCCGGGTGGTGGCTTCCCCAACACTAACCACTAAGGAGGAATGATAAAATAAACGTTGATAGGGAGACGGGGCCATACCAGTGTTGCCCAGGCCCTGTAAAATACAACTAGATGAATACACACACACACACACACACACACACACACACACACACACACACACACACACACACACACACACCACACACACACACACACCAGGAAGGACACTGCCTGGTACCCTCTCAGAGCCACCACACTCGGGTTTCCCTTCTCCCGCCATTCACTGCACTCCTAATTGGGGATAAACATGTTGCTGTGGCCCGATGGAGGGGGGGAGGAGGGAGGAGGGAAGGGAGGAGGGCCTGATAGTGAAAGCTGAGAGTCTTGTGTGTGTGTGGGTGGGTGTGTGGGTGGGTGGGTGTGTGTGTGGGTGTGTGTGTGGGTGGGTGTGTGGGTGTGTGTGTGGGTGTGTGGGTGTGGGTGGGTGTGTGTGTGTGTGTGTGTGGATGATAAATAATGAGCTTAATATTGATGCCTAAATAAAACTGAGCTTAAAAAAACAAAAGAAAAAATGGTTAGAAATAAAAATGAACAGGGCAAAATTGAGAGAGAGAGAGAGAGAGAGAGAGACATGCAGAAAGCTTCATTAAAAGACTTAAGAACATTTTGAGAAAACCTGATTTAATTTCATATTTTGTTCCATTTCTCTTCCCACAAATTATTTTTCCTAGTTTTTTTTACCCCAACATTCTTTCCTTTCATTATTATTATCATATCTTTCAGGAATGACGCTGAGATCTATAGCCCTATATGTATATACAGACCTATATATATTATTTTTACGAGTCAAAAATTCCATTCTATCTTCAGGTCTCATGCTTAAAATGATGCCTATGTTTACCTGATAATAGGGTTAACTATGATAAAATGGCTATGAGTTGTGTGTTGGTCCCCATGGCTCCAGTACCAGAAACACCAACAGTTCTCTGCTTCTGAACTTTGCAAGGTCCAGAAGGTTGAGAATTGCAGGTTCTTGGTATCAGAGGCCAGAGCTGCACCGCTGGACATGGTATAGTAATGCCGGAGGGGTAGCTAAGGAGATCGACCACATCCTCGTTAGTACTCGTTGGAGGATCCTCCAGAACTGCAGGGTTTACCGGAGTGCTGAGTTCTTTGCAACAGATCACAGACTTGTTGTTGCTACACTTAAGCTTCATGTCAAGTCCAGAAGAATCTCAAGAGGTAACCATACTGTGTTTCATCTTGAGAAACTGAAGGACTTGACATGTGCTCATGAGTATGCGGTGGCAGTCTCAAATCGGTTTGATGTGCTCGGTGCTCTCGGGGATCCTGTAGAACTGTGGGATACCTTCAAACGTGAAACTCTACAGGCTGCCAAGGAGTGTATTGGGGAGCGCCCGAGGTCAAGGCGTGGTTTTGTCTCGACGGAGACGCTGGAGAAAATCGAGGAGAGTCGCGCTGCCAGGCTGGCTGGGAACCGGGACCAGCACAGGGCTCTGTCACGCCGGACTAGAACCCTCCTGGGGAGAGACAAGGAGAGGTATGTCAGGAGTCTCGCTGAGGATGTCGAGGGTCTTTGAACGCTAATGACCTCCGACCCGCCTACCGAGCCCTGAAGAAGCTCCGTTCCAAGTCTCCTTCTCGGGCGAGTGCTATTCGAACAGCAGATGGGCGCCTCGTGTCGGACATGGATGGGCAGATGGCTCGTTGGGCTGAGTACTTTGGACAGTTGTTCACGGGGGACCCTCCAACTGAGCAGCTTTACACCACTGGTTACAGGGAGTGGATGCCGATCCTCCCCTTGACGAAAGCGCACCCTCTCTTGACGAAGTCAGAGAGGCTGTAGCAAAGTTGAAGGGTGGAAAGGCAGCTGGTGTTTGTAATATCAGTGCGGAGCTCCTCAAAACTGGGGGTGAGGCCATGATCCGCGGGTTGCATTTCTGTCCTGACTGCCGTGTGGCAATCAGGTACCATTCCTCCTGACTGGAAAGGGGCTGGTCGTCTCAATCTGGAAAGGGAAAGGGGACCGTCAGGACTGCAACAATTACCGCGGTATTACACTGCTCAGCGTACCAGGCAGGTGCTTGCCCATCTATTGCTGACACGGATTCGCAGCCATCTGGTGAAGCATCAGAGACCTCAGCAGTCTGGGTTCACGCCTGGTAAGTCAACAACGGACCGTATCCTAGCGCTTCGTGTCCTGGTGGAACGCCGACGTGAGTTTCGACAGGGGATGCTTGCAGCCTATGTTGATCTCAAGAAGGCGTTTGACTCAGTGCATCGTGAGTCACTCTGGGATCTTCTGCGACTTCGAGGGATTCCTGCAAGGACTATTGGTTTGATAACTGGTCTGTATTCTGGAACTGAGAGTGCTGTGAAGTGTGGGGCAGGTGTATCCAGCTTCTTTCCTGTGAATACAGGAGTGAGGCAGGGGTGCGTCCTTGCCCCATCACTTTTCAACGCTTGTATGGACTGGGTATTGGACAAGGTTGTAGATCAAAGTGATTGTGGAGCATCCGTCGGCAACACCAAGATCACTGATCTTGTTTTTGCCGATGATGCAGTAATCTTTGCTGAGTCGCTGGAGGTCCTGGTGATGGCTCTCGAGGCGCTGCACGAGGAGACAAAGCCTTTGGGACTTGAGGTCTCCTGGCTCAAGACCAAGGTCCAGGTGTTTGGAGACTTACTAGATGAAGCAGTACAGTCTGTTCATGCGTGTGGCGAGGACATTGAGATCTTGGAAAGTTTTACATACCTTGGTAGCGCAGTCCATAATGACGGCGGGTCACGTCAAGAGTCTTATGGCGGATTGGCATAGCCCACGGTGTTATGGACTCGCTCAGCGGGAGTATTGGCGTTGTCGGTACTGTGCGGGAGGACAAAGATCCGGATCTTCAATCGCTTGTGATCCGTCTTACTCTATGGTTGTGAGACATGACCTAAAGTGCTTGAAGAGACGAATCATGTTTTGGGTAAAAATGTCTCGCAGAATCTGGGTATCGCTGGTATTACGTGTCAATCGCGTGCACCGTGAGACTGAACGAGGCTATTACCTGCATAGTCGTCACGCCACTTTGGCTATATGGGCATGTGCACGCTACCCTGAAACCGTCCTTCCCTCGGTTGTATCTGTAAAGCAACCGGCGTGGAGGGGCCAAGGGGCGCCCCAAGGCTCGTGGCTGGGCAAGTGATTTTTCTTGCGGGGCTGCTTGGTATGGGAAGGAGCCTGCATGGACTCGCGCTGTGACCCCGGGATGGTCGTAGGTGGGCGAGCGACGCCCCCCCGCGTTCCCCCAAGTGGATGGATTGATTCTTCAGTCTTTGAAACAATTGTGAGTTTGTAACGTGAGCCCGCTGGCCCTACACCTGCACCACTAAAAGTTCTGTATATAAACATTTATAAGGTTTAAATTTAATATTATATACACTGTACCTGATTACGAGTGCCCCAACTTACGGTTTTCGAGTACGAGAGTCCTCATTCTTTTTGCTTTGAGTTGCAGCGAATCGAGTACGAGCTAAATCAATGACGATTAAATCGTAACCCAAAGGGGAAACCACTGTTTATACCGTTTTGCCGGCGCATAAGATGCAGTTTTATCCCTTAAAAAGGAATTGCAAAGTTCGCCTGCGTCTATGCGCTATTAGCGCATGACAGTGGCCAAGGAGTGCAGAACAGCCGTGGTGTATTACTAAGGGTCTGGAGTGATCTGTGTGAGCGTAGTCCACTGAGCACAAATTAAACTGTTGTTATCAACAGTAATGCATAATCCCTAAGAAGTTGGGTTTAAGAGAAACAAGAGCTGGGGCAACAAGATAGCGATTGTTGCTGCCAAGATGGCCGTGTCAGATGAAACATATCCACCCCCGCTGCTGCTCTCCACTGTAACCGTCTATTCTCAGGTCTGCCTTTTCACTGGGAAAACTTCACTCGGCGACGCCCTCCGCGCACCCACCAGGGGTCATTACCGCTCAGACTCCTCCCCGCACCCTGAAAGAAAACATCCCGCATCTTAGATGTCCCCTTAATTAACCGCATTTTGACTCGGCCACACAATGACACAACATTGGAAGGAGATGATGAAGGGGCAGAAAATGAGAGGGAAATTTTCACTGGACTGAGTATGTTGATAAAGGAATAGGGGAATCAAAGAGCGGTTAAATTTTTTTTTAGTGTGAGCGGTGAGAGGGGTGTAGTATTTGGGAGTTTGTCTATACACACAAGGTGGAGAAAAGGGCGTCGTGGCTTTGTATTTATTTGACGCGAGTCATTGTACAACGTGGGGCAAGAGGTGCGCGGCGTGTGTGTGCCCTGTGGTGTCTGTGGGCTGACTGAATTACCTGGGGTGTTTGCAGTTGTGTCGGCGAGGACAAGCAGGTAAGCGTCGGGTTTCACCCTCTAATCCTGGTCCCAGACAGGGGGTGGCCTAACCGATGCAGGTGTGGTGTGTGTTAGCCCGCTACAGTGTAAGCAAGTGGATAGGAGGCAGCATAGGGCCTTTGTACCACCTCGACCCCTCAATCCTCACCCCTGTACCTCTAGGGATAAGGAACTGTATGAAAGAGTGCTAGTAAAAGGCTGGCAACTGTACCTGTAGGACTCCCACACGGTAAAAAACCAAGACCCAAGACCCCATCACGGCACACACCGTCCGCCTTCAAGGCAGAATCACACCATACCATCATGGTGGACAGGGCACCGTCTCATCACATCGTTAGAATTTCTTACATTCAAACAAATAGACGTTTTTACACTAAACGGTGCGCCGCCATTACGGCCCAATACATCACTGGCCTGTCAGGGCTCCAATCATCCTGCTGTCACGGCCCCAAATACATCACTGGCCTGTCACGGCTCCATACTCACTGGCCTGTACGGCTCCATACATCACTGGCCTGTCACGGCTCCAATACATCACGGCCTGTCAGGGCTCCAAATACTCATGGCCTGTCACGGCTCCAATACATCACGGGCCTTCACGGTCCCAAAAACATCACGGCTGTCACGGCTCCAATACATCACTGCCGTCACCGGCCCTCCCAATACATCACGGCCTGTACGCTCAATACACACTGGCCTGTCACGGCCCCAAAACATCACTGGCCTGTCACGGCTCCAATACATCACTGGCCTGTCACGGCTCCAAACACACTGACTGTCACGGCTCCAATACATCACTGGCCCTGCCGGTCCAATACATCCTGGCTGTCACGGCTCCAATACATACTGGCCTGTCACGGCTCCAATACATCACTGGCCTGTCACGGCCCCAAATACATCACTGGCCTGTCACGGCTCAAACATCACTGGCCTGTCACGGCTCCAATACATCACTGGCCTGTCACGGCTCCAATACATCACTGGACTGTCACGGCTCCAATACATCACTGCCTGTCACGGCTCCAATACATCACCGTCCTGTCACGTAACGGTTTCTGGGGAAGAATATTTTAATGTAATGAGACTGTGCCGTGCTGATAATTTTTCTTTTTCTCAAGGCTTTATGTACCCAAACAGTGTCTTTTGGGTTTTCAACTCCTCTTCTTCATCCAACAAAAGGGTGCTATTAATGCAAATTTTCTTAAAGCATAGCCTCTGAGGCATCATGTCTGCTTAGAGGTGAGCAGGAACTCCCGAAAAATTACGGAACCCGTGACGAATAGTGTGAATACAAGGCACGGCTGACGGAACGCTGCCGTGATTTTCAGAGTGTGAATCAGCCTTCACCTGTACCTTCCTGAAGAAGACTAATAAACCCCTCGCGACTGTGATAGATTCATAGGTGTAAACCAGGGCAAATATCGTCCGATCCCGACAAACGGTGCCCTTAAACAATTACAACAATACAACAAGGTACAGATGGTTACCTTACAGTGTTACCTAAATATTTTCGTAAATTTTGTTATTGGACAACCCTGATTTTGAGGCCGAGACTAGTCTCCTGAATAGTTTTGATGTGTTTTGAATTAATCTGGCTCTCATTTTTGTCGGAAATCAATGTTTGTTACATGTGTGGTGGGGGGGGGGCCAACCTGCCCCCAGGTCCGCCCCGCAAACATTGCTACGCTTCACACTGCCATATTATTGGTAATTTTCGTTTTTTCTCTATATCATCTGTTAGTAAACCAAACCCCACCTCTAACCTAACCTAATCTGATTTAACCTAACATAACTTTCTGGCTGAAATAACGGTAGATTTTAGGTACTACGTGTAATGCCATTATTATTCAATTGCGCCATGGGAAATGGGGCTCAAAATACTCATAATGAAGAAAGCTACACGATGGTGTAGGTAAGAGTCCTGCCTTTTGAAAGCCCACTACCAAAATAATACCAAAATCTATACTGCAAATTTTCCACCAAGTCTAAACACATAGCAGAAAAGCAACAAAGGCATACCTACAACATTAAATCTAAGCTATATGTCATAGCTAGCAAAATATGAGACTATAAATTCTTGGTGGCATCCTGCAATATAGTATGACTGATTTTGGTTACCCTGTCATTGCCTTGACATTTTAACCAGGGCTTGGAAATTGTTTAAGGGAACGAAAACGAAAACCGAAACGAACGAAATTATGCTCGGAACAAAAACGGAAACTAAAACGCTATCCTATTTACTGTTCTGGAGCAAAAACACTATTTTAAAATCATTGTAGCCGGTTAAAAACATTCTTTTTCTGTTCCCTGCCGTATTTGGTCAATAATCCATGGTCACTTCCAGTACCCAATAATTGCAGTAAATAAATCTTTATTACATACTACATGCATCAATTACGTCCACTGTATTTGTTCACTTGGCAATTGACGATGTGGTTTTGTTTCAAATAGTATCCTAGGCACCACTTGTCATTTCATTTGTGAAGAGTAACTATTATTTACCTTTTACAATTATGAATTTTTGTCTTCGTGAAATGCATCAGGCTCCCTTATTTTATTACACCTTGCATTCGTGCAATAGTTGAGCTATGACACTGCAGTTGGGTTTAAGAACATGCTAAGATCCAGATCCAGTATTCAAAAATGGATAATTTTATGGTGAGTATGTGCTTAAACTTTTAACTGTGTTCATAGCCTAATGGTTGGGGCCCGAATTTTGGGTGTGAGTGTCCTAGGTTGGAGTCCCTGAGCACCACATGTAGTCATTGACTTCATTGATTAGGTTTATTTGGTTAGTGGGTTTGGGTTTGGATATTACGATTAGTATAATTGTTGCCATATATAGTATTAATAAATAATTCACTGGGGAACAAATTTTTGTTGAGTTAGGTCTGACACTTGTTATTAAGTAATTTTTGGGTGCTGAATCCAAAAACTGATCTCAGTTTTTCTCTATCACGTCAAGTTTTTAACTGTAGGATTTTCGTTTTCTTAAAAAATATGAAAATACTGTACATAACAGTAACCGTGCTTATTTTAAAAAAAGGTTGCAAATGTTAACATACAATGAAAAATGAAAAAAATAGGCATGAATAGAATTTTTTATTTAACATTATCATGTTTTAGAAAGGATAAGGCTATAATTGTGTGCGGGTTTAAAGGGTAAAATTTACGTTTGTAGCTTTGTCTGCAGTGTTAAACTTGAGGACATCGCGTTTGATGCTCCAACATAGTCAGCCATCATATGCACATCCCATCTACCCTGGTAACGTTCTTCCATAACCTTCAAATCTTGGTAAAATCGTTCACCTTGCTCGTCGCTAGCAGCACCAAGATTTTCCGGAAAGTTGGCAAGATGGCTATGCAAAAAATGTACTTTAATACTCATGTTGCAACCAAGCGCTTTGTAGCTCTCCAATAGTTTCTGAACAATTTCTGTGTAATTACTTGCACGTGTATTTCCAAGAAAGTTCTTGACGACGTCTTTGAATGATACCAAGCCATTCTTTTCAAGGTCTGACATAGTACTGTTGAAATGTTCATCTTTGATGAGCTGTTTGAATTTGTGGACCCTCAAAACACACCGGCCTTATTTTTTCAATTGACAGTCCAGGAAATGCCAAGATGAGTAAATTCAAAAAGTTGCCATCAGTTGACATGCTTTACAAATTGTTTCATCAGGCCTAGTTTTTTGTGCAGAGGTGGGAATATTATTTTCTTTCCCGTCACAAGTGGCTCATGTACAATGTTGGATCTCCAGGGTTTTAAAATCAGATCTCGGAGGCCAATTCGTCTGAACCCCAAAGCTTCTCTCGAGCTCTGCTATCCCCCATACAGAGAAAGCAGGGGTACTTTGTGTATCCACGTTGTTGACCAAGAAGGAAGGACACCATTTTAAGGTCAACACGATGATCCAATTGTGTTTGTCATATTGCAATAACTCAATGACTCTCTTTACTCTCCATATTCTTCACGAAGACAGACCGAATGCCCAATAGGACTTTCGCCAAACAAATTGCCAAAACAAAAAAAGTTTTACTACAGCTCACAAGGGAATTTTGCTTATCTGGAGGGGAAGCTGGGGAGAAAAAACTTGACGTGCTAGAAAAAAACTGACTACAGATTTGGAATCAGCATGCCAATTTTAGTCTAAAAAAGCTCAAAAATCTAACTCAACAATTTTTTTTTCTTCAAATTGTTCCCCAGTGTAATTAGTGATTCATGTCTTACGGCAACTGAGATTGCATACTCCTACACTACGTTGTATTTTAAAGTAAATGTGTTGCCTTAATTAAGCAGTATAATGATACAGTTTTACGCCATCTAAGGGTTTTTATTTTGTTGGATGCTGTGCACCATGAATGTATGGCTTTATTACCATCTATAAGAATGTAATCATGTACAGGGGAGGTCCCGAAGATACGAGCAGTTTAGGTTCCATCTCGCTACTCGTAAAGCGGGAAAACTTGTATAGCGAAACACATAACTAATGGTAAAATATAGGTTTTTGGTTCCAGGACCCCATCAAATTTAAAAAAAAAAAAAAAAAAAAAAAAAGTTTTTCAAGCTAAAATAAACTATAGCAAACACAACAAACACACAGCGTCTATATTACCCACACTGTAGGCTACTACCTATTCCTGTAGAAAAAGCATTCTGAAACAAAAAATAGCACACACAAAATCATAACTGCACATTTAAATTAAAAATAAAACATGCATAACACTCACAAGGGGAATGTTGTGTGGGGAGACAGGAAGCTGGCCGTAGCCAGCTGAGAGTCCCTGTTTCCTCCCTCCGAGGCTTGAGAAAACAGGGTGACTGCGTTTGCAGGGATGACTGGGTTAAGTTCTTCCTCCTCCCCCTTTATCACTTGGGGAGAAGGAAAAATCCTCGGTGCTAAAAAAAACGTATGTAGGCTACTGTTGGGACGCCCTGTGATACACTAGACTGGAGAGGGCAGGGTAGGTAAGGGACAAAGGAAGGGGGACAGACCTCTTCCACTGCCCAAAACTCCTCTCTGTGCATCTGAAACATTGTACATCGTCCAGGGTTTGTGAATTTTTGTAGGCCACATTGTCGTACCGAGCCACCGAATTATCATATTTTCCCGATTGATTATCCTGTACAACCTTAGGTAAAATCCTAAGTCAGTAAATGACTTATAATTTAGTGAATAACTTGTTAATTTACTTTAGTAAATAACTTGGTAATTTTACTCACCCCAGTTTGAATGTCGTAGCATTGGATTTTCGATGTTGTATATTGAAAATAGACCCTAATTTACACATCTCGTATCATCGGGTTCTCGTATATCGAATGCTCGTATAACGGGACCTCCTGTATAGGCATTATTATTATTAGGGCTATTTGCATATTCATTACATGGGTTTGAGAATACGTTCTAACCGGTTTTCATTTCGTTCTAACCAGTTTTCATTTCGTTCTAACCGGTTCAGGAACGTTATGTTTGGGGGAGGAACCAAAAACGAAACGTTAATAATACTGTTTTCTGATCGGGAACGAACCGTTTGGAAAATAATTTTTGTTTCCAAGCCCTGATTTTAACTAGTATAATTTTTCATTCACATTCACTGCTCTGTAATATTGTATTTAGGTACAGGCTCATACTCATTGGCTTTCCTCTACAAATCCTTTTTTTTTTTTAAATAACTTTTGATAAATTTATTGAAGAAAAAATTCCTCAAAAGCACCAATATTTTTGTTTTCTCAAACCTCCTTGTACAATAGTGGTGTCTTGTGCGCCGGTGCGTCTTAGGCGCCGGTGCGTCTTATGCCCGGCAAATACGGTATTTAAAATTATCCAGTAAAACATTTAAGATCTCTGGGCTGGGCTAATTAAGCCCCCAATGTATCAAGATCCTAAATACGCCCCTGTTCTCAAGTTTCTGTACTTTTCAGAGGTTGAATAGACCCAACTGGGGGCGGCTGAGGGCAGGCCCTGGAGGCTCGTGCTGTGCCCCGAGAGTGCCTGAGAGTCCCTGAGAGTGCCTTCATCCAGGGCAGGCTGACCACAGGCCACAAGGGGAGAGCCACGCTGTGCAGGGCTGGAGTGACAAGGGAGGTATGGATGTACCAAGTTTTTAGTATTTATTATTTAGAAAAACTATAAAACCCCTTTTTTTGGGGATGTGGAAGTAGGACGCGTCTGTAGTCTATTTTTTTTAACGAGGCGAAACGTCCATTCTTGTTAACCCCTTCACTGCGGATATCAAATTCATAGGCCTACCCCCTGTGCGGCAGGTTTAATTAAAATATAAAATAATTACTGATCATATTTTAAAGTGCCTAAAGAATAGGATTGTTTCCATACCAGAAAAACTATGTTGGTCTTGGGGGGAGGGTACCAGCTCAGTGAGGATTACGTCAAAGTGCAGCAACAGGGCCGTGACCTGCTGCCAGAAGCACATGAAACCACTTACTACTCAACATAATACAGCTTATTTTGGTACATAAATGCTTCATTCATGCATTCATTCATCATTCATACTTCTGTTTTATATCCATCAAGAATATATTGAATATCTTGACTATTTAGCCTACCCTTGAAGTAGAGGGCGCGGCAGCGTCAACACGTCGTACTGTACCGCTTGACCTTATTAGTCACCCTAACTCACGCAAGCAGAAAAAGAGGTTCTATTATATCACAAAAACTTGACACTGTTGCCCTACAAGCCTATCACAGCGAATATTTACCCACAACATCATTGAGCGCGCAGTTTAAATACAGAAACCATATATGTACCAGCCGCGGGGATCCCTTAGATAGCTGAGAGACCATATTTGTACCAGCCGCAGTGATCCCTTAGTATCTGAGAGACCATATTTGTACCAGCCGCAGTGATCCCCTTTGATAGCTGAGAGACCGTATTTGTACCAGCCGCAGTGATCCCTTAGATACCTGAGAGACCGTATTTGTACCAGCCGCAGTGAAACCCTTAAATAGCTGAGAGACCGTATTTGACCAGCCGCAGTGACCCTTAGATAGCTGAGAGACTGTATTTGTACCAGCCGCAGTGATCCCTTAAATAGCTGAGAGACCCGTATTTGTACCAGCCGCAGTGATCCCTTAGATACCTGAGAGACTGTATTTGTACCAGCCGCAGTGATCCCTTAATAGCTGAGAGACCGTATTTGTACCAGCCGCAGTGATCCCTTTGATACTGAGAGACGTATTTGTACAGCCGCCCGTGATCCCTTAAAAAGCTGAGAGACCGTATTTGTACCAGCCGCAGTGATCCCTTAAATAGCTGAGAGACCGTATTTTTACCAGCCGCAGTGATCCCTTAGATACTGAGAGACTGTATTTGTACCAGCCGCGTGATCCCTTAAATGCTGAGAGACCGTATTTGTACCAGCCGCAGTGATCCCTTAAATAGCTGAGAGACCATATTTGTACCACCGCAGTGATCCCTTTGATACCTGAGAGACTGTATTTGTACCCCGCAGTGATCCCTTAAATAGCTGAGAGACCGTATTTTTTACCAGCCCGCAGTGATCCCTTAGATACCTGAGAGACTGTATTTGTACCCGCCCCAGTGATCCCTTAAATAGCTGAGAGACTGTATTTGTACCAGCCGCAGTGATCCCTTAAAAAGCTGAGAGACTGTATTTGTACCCGCCGCAGTGATCCCTTAGATACTGAGAGACTGTATTTGTACCAGCCGCAGTGATCCCTTAAAAAGCTGAGAGACCGTATTTGTACCAGCCGCCCGTGATCCCTTAAAAAGCTGAGAGACTGAAATTTTTACCAGCCGCAGTGATCCCTTAGATACCTGAGAGACTGTATTTGTACCAGCCGCAGTGATCCCTTAGATACCTGAGAGACTGTATTTGTACCAGCCCCCAGTGATCCCCTTTAAAAAGCTGAGAGACCGTATTTGTACCAGCCGCAGTGATCCCTTAAATAGCTGAGAGACTGTATTTGTACCAGCCGCAGTGATCCCTTTGATACCTGAGAGAAATGTATTTGTACCAGCCGCAGTGATCCCTTAGATACCCGAGAGACTGTATTTTTACCGCCGCATGATCCCTTAAATAGCTGAGAGACTGTATTTGTACCAGCCGCATGATCCCTTAGATGCTGAGAGACGTATTTGTACCAGCCGCAGTGATCCCCTTTGATACCTGAGAGACTGTATTTGTACCAGCCGCAGTGATCCCTTAAATAGCTGAGAGACCATATTGTACCAGCCGCAGTGAAAGGGGGGAAGGTCTCACGCTTAAAATTAAGACTATTTTACCTGAATAGGGGTTAAGTAAGATAAAATACAACCGAATTTAGAAGAACCGTAGTATTCCCTTTTTTGGCATCCATATCCGTCAGTAAGCAGAAGGGGGCAGATTTTTCGCCTCGTAAAAAAACTGGTAACCGAAGATGGGCAAAATGAATCTAAATCTGCTTCTTTTTTTAGGTAATGGAAAAAAAATACCCTGAAATTCTTTTATTACAGAGTATTTGTAAGCAATTCAAATAGTACAGGTATTCTTCTACACAATGAACTTATTTGAGCTTTCTACATTATTGTAACGTCAAAAAAGGTTACTTTAAAAAGGAAAAAAAAAAATCCAAACATGGGGCAAAAATGAATCCGACACAGTTTAACTTCATTCTACCCAAACAATGACATTTTTAACACATTTCTAAACATTAACCTATTCTTATATACCTCATGAACCTTTCAAGCTGAAAAACCATTGAACCCCCCTTTC
>JACEEZ010026016.1:0-52298 GCA_016584305.1 Chionoecetes opilio
CTTACCTTATGCTGCAGATCGAAGCGATTGGATGAATAAATGTGCTACGGGATACTTGGTGTTTGCATATACACTCTGCACAGCAACTACTGCAAAAGGGGATCGTACGCCTTCTAACAGCTGGCTGGGCTTCACTCTAAAATATGAGAACCGAAGGCCCAATAAGGCGAAATGGCCGCGCGTGCGCACACAGAAGCGCCAAACGCCATGACTCGGCCGGACCGTTACCCTATTCACACGTGTTGATTTTCACCAGCATGCTGCACGGCGGTCAGTCTTTTCGAGATTGATCTTCTACGGGCTTCCACCAGATCCCCGTGGCTGAAGAGGACGTGCCGAGACTGCAGTGACGACGCCTTCGGTCTGTTTAAGTACCTACATGAACTCGGACTACGCAATGCGGCTCAGACCTTCCAGCGCTTAGATAAAGTAGTCAGAGGAATCAACTTTGTCGTGGTGTACATCGACGAAACTTGTCGCTCATCGTCGCACCAACAGCACGAGCTCCACCTGCGCCAGCTGCTAGACTCGCATACAGAGTTTGGTTTACGGATCCACCCAGCGGAAGTGTGTGTTGGGTGCTCCGCGTTGACTTCTTGGGCACAGAGGCACGTCGGCGGGCTTATCCTCCTTCCCGCAGAAGGTGTCAGCGATCGCGAACTTCCGCGGTCTCGTACGGTCAGGAAACTCAGGAATTTCTGGGGGTGATACATGATTACCCACCGCGTCATCCCAAGCTGCTGCTCGGCTCGGCCCCTTACATGACCTACTGAAGGGGGTAAAGGAAAACTAACCGAAGCCCCTGCAGTGGACTGATGAAGCCGAGGGCGTGTTCAACAGCATTAGCAACAACTCGCTTCCACGACGCTCCCGCCGACCAGTCCCCAATGCCCCCACCGTCCTCAATACTGGACGCTTCAGCAGAAGCGGTGGGCGCTGTCCCTGCACAGAAGGTGGAGAACGAGCCTCGGCCCTATCGCTTTCTTCAGCAGCGTTTGGAGCCTTCCCAACGCCTCTACAGGCCTTCGATAGGAGCGGTTAGACTGTGTAATGAGGCCGTGGAGACACTTCGTCAATTCCTGGAGGGACAGGGAGTTTCAAGTATTTACAGATTCAAAGCCATTAACACACGCTATGGTGCAATCTGGCGAAAGTGTCACCCCCGGGTCTCCAGACAGCTGGCCTATAGGTCAGAGTTCCACAGAAAGCCGCCAAATCCCAGGGCAAGACAATACCGTGGCCGATGCTCTCTCCACTGCGATACAATCCCCCGGATTGATGTCGCGCTCACGATGCCTACGCCGCTAGCTTAATGGCCTGGCGACGACACAGGAGGAGACCTGCGTTGCAATTCCTGATTGAGGGGGCCCACAACGCTCACATGGTCCTGACACGAGTCCCCGACTCCGCGGCCAAACTCTATGGTGCGATGTATCGTGTGGCCAAGACGGACCATTCATCACCCTTCAACACCGCAGGTCAGTGTTCATCATACCACTCCCGGAACCACACCGGTATCCTGGTTACCCATCGCATCATTAGCAGGCGAGCGGTTAGTACAGGAGCATTGTAAAAATTTAATGAAAACCTAGAAAAAAAAATAGTAGAAAGTGATTTTGTCAGGGGAGCTCCCCCCCCCCCCAGAAAACCATAAGCATGTCCCACTGTGCAAAGTTCTGCAATTCAACTTGGTGGATTCAGAATTGAAGATGGCCGCTATAACAATTTGCGATAAATGTTGAAATACCAAATCGGCATAACTGGAACTATTACAGTGGACCGCTATGTTCATTTGGAGTTAAAATAATAGCATAAAAGTGTCATTACAGATTAATTTATAAAATAGTGAGTGATAATTAGCCAGAAATTATAATTAATGTATATTATAATAATAATATAATTATTATAATAATTTTGTTTGACGAAATGGCAGTGCTTCCCAACTAAAAAAATGCGGAAAAAGCAGCGAAGAGCCAAACAGAACACTTCTCTGACATTGTCTTTGAGTTTGGAAATGAAAACCAAAACATCAAAAGGTATTCTTGGGTAATGGCAGGAATAGGACGATATCAAAATAAAGGAGAAATAGAGGCTGGGGTATAATTGTCAAAACAGGAGTGTTGAGATTGCTGAATGGCTGATGCATCAAGTGCCATGATTACATTTCAACTGCCAAGGGGGGGAAAATTTTTTTTTTGGGGGTGCCCCAACTCAACATTCGCATCCCGCCCCCCCATGTCGTTGGTGTGGGAACTGATACTGACTTGTGGTGATGATGGTCGCACAAGGCCACCCCAAACATGATCTTCATATGCTTGTGGACGGAACCCTTGCATGTGTAGGCTTACTGTATACGTGAAATCCAGGAAAGCTTGTTCTAGCATCAAACAATCCTGATGTTTGTACAGCAATCACTGGATGTTATACTGTGTCTTCCATATTACAATCACAAGGGAAAAAAAGCCCTTCAGCTGTTCGATAGTGATTGACAATTGGACTGTTTGATGTTTTCTCCTCAGTCTGACAGCAGTCAGTATGAGATAGCACGCATAGGAGAGTTGTTTCTTACTAAAGCGTTATGGAGCTGTCCGGTCAATGCACTGTGGACAAGCATCGCTATGTTATGATACTTCAGATCTACACGTAGGAGCGTCCGTATCCTCATATGGTTTCAAGCTGGAATCAGCCCTCCAACTTCAGCAGCTGCCAAGTTCCAGAGCTATAGAACATAAAAACCCTCGCTCATTGGCCTCATCTGTTCGCCGTTCCCACATTGTGTGCGCCGTCTGGCTCACGGTGGCCTCCTTATCCCTGTCAGGTGGAGCGGGGGGACCTACCTCTCATATGTTCAGCAATGACAGGGAAATGACGCTACCACCAAATGAGTGGGGTGGAGTACAGAGAGGGGATACTTTTTCCAATCTATACCGATAGGCCTGTTGCTCCCGAGAAGGGTACTGAAAAATGGATCTTGCGGCGCAAGGTTTAGTTGTGGGCGTTGCGTGGTTTATGGAAAAGTCATGTCGTTGTTACAAGGCACGGATGGAGTGACCATAATGATGAACAAAAAAAGGTTGCAGTGGGACAATTGTAAAAATTCGCATGTTCTTGATGTGCAAGGCGAAGGGGATACCCCTGATTAGACATTCCTTCACCGTATGGTGGGATTTGTGGTTTCTAATTGGTGTTTTGTAAATATAACATAGTTTGGCTTATTATAAAGTAACTTACATAAACATAGTTGTGGTATTATTAAAATTAAAAAATAAAAAATAAAATTTTCTTCACCTTAGAATTTATGCTAATATGCCAACTAAAAAATATTTTTATGGGCTCCATTGTATTCAGCACACTCTAAAAAATAGATTGTACACAAAAAAAATCGTATTACTACGAACTCGGATGGATGATCATAGTACTTTTCATTGTATGTCCAAGCGAGCGAAGCGAGCTTAGGACACCTATTTCAGCCGAAATCAGGTGTCATATAGGCTTGTAAAATGTTTCCACGGAATTCTTCTTCTTTTCTTGTGCCTACTTTTGTGGGCAAGGGTATACAGGCGAAAGGAAGAAATTGGCAAAAAAGGTTACTATTTCGTCTCTAACTCATTTTATTGCAGGAAAACTATTCACTATATGAGAAAACAAATAAGAGTTAATGTAGTCGAATGTATTTTATTTACAGATTATACGCTGTAAAAATGCTCTTGTTGTTAAGCGGGCACACCACACCGGCGCGGCCTGCCCGGCCGACGAAAAGGGGCGTGGCGAGAGGGCGGCCGGTGGGGTGGGTGGTTTCATCCGGCGGGCCTGTCGCAGCCGGCCGAATGAAATCAGTCGGGCTTGAAAATTCGTCCGGCGCGGCCTGCCGGCCTGCGTGTGTCGTGGGTGCCTTCCGGCGCGGCCCGCACCTCGCTCGGCCAGATAATGACTAATCGGTTACCAGTTAAATTGTATTTATGATAATATAGGATTATATAGGCTTATTATATATAGTATGAAGTATATAATAAGTATTATATATGGCTGCTACATGCAGCCATCCCCAACAAAGTCATTTTCGAACAGCGGATTCATGTAGTCACCACGGTGGTCCGACGTGTTACTGTATATTTTCATGAGGCGCCGGGGTGTGGGGGGGTCTAGTCCGGCGAACGATGCCTCGCCACTTTTGTCGGCCAGACAGGGCGCCGCGCCGGGTGTGTGGGCCGACTTAGGCTGTGCACTGTGCAGGCCATAAAAGTGTTGCCAAGTCAAAAAGTACAGTTGACGAAATATTTTTGGCCTCCAAAGGGGAAAGAAAAAGGAATAAATGGGAAAAAGAAAACAATTGAGTTCCATGCTAAAATTTTTATATGCGTGTGCGTGTTTGTGACAGGGAAATATGAGTCAAAAGGGGAGTTTTAATCCAAATAAGGCTATTTTTTTATCAGGGTGATCTGGCAAACCTGTGTGAGTTTGAGTGGCGGGTTTGTGGTGGGGTGTTATTAGCCTTCGCCTTGGCTTCTCAGAGGGATCAATAGTGTTAGATATTAGTAGAATAGTGTGATAGTGTTGTCACGAGTCCTACACAATCTCCGGAGTCCCAGAGTCCTACAGTGCCAGGAACGAGTGGGAAGGAAGATAGGATACCACCCCCCCCCACCCCAAACCCCCACCAAGCGTAGGATTCTGGTGTAGGATGTTTTGACGTTTTGTTTTGAAATTGTTGTGGGGGATTTTAAAGGTGTTTTTAGGGTGTGTGGGGGTTGTTTTAGGGTGGGGGGGGTTTTAGGGTTGTAAGGGTGTTCTAGGTGTTTGGGGGTGTAAGGGTGTGGGAATCTGTGTGGGGGTAGGTAAGCGGTGAATCAGGGTGTCAGGTTGTGGTGGGAATAGTTAGGGTGTGTGTATGTGTAGGATTTGTGGGGTTGTGGTGGGGTGTAAGGATGAAGGGCTGTTGGGGATGTTTAGGGTTTGTGTGTGTGTTGTTGGTGTGAGGATGTGTAGGGTTGGTGTTAGGGTATCCGTTGATTCGGTTCCTCGTGGAGCGCGTGGCGTTGGCGTAGGGTCGAGATGGGCCGCCAGTTGAATACAGGCAGCATATATAGCAGCATACCCAGCAGGACAGTATAGGGGTGGGGTGGGGTCACACGACGGGGGGATCACCGTACGAAGGCTACAACGCGAAAATTAATCAAAATTTCGCGCCACCATGCCACCACGGATGCAGCGCCACCCGCAGTGAACTACTGCGAGCAACAGGGTCGACTTCATGACTAAGAGGTAGGGTTGGGTGGGTCACACCGAACGGGCGGGATCACAGTCAAAAATTTATATAAAAAACTAACTGACCCTTTTATCTGAGTTAAGTTTCACGAGGGTACCATAGGGGGGCCATATTGGGAAGTTTGTTTTGGGCACAGTGTGACTCTCGCAGGTAAAAAAATGGATTTTTTATGAAATATTTTTCCACTAATAGTACTGGTGTGTCCCCCCCCACCCCCCCCCCCACACCCACCACCCTAACTTTGTGGTTTAGGTTAGGTTAGGTATACTTTGCTGTTAAGGTTAGGGAGGTCTACTTTGTGGTTAAGGTTCGTTAGGTTAGGTCTAGGTAAACTTTGTGGTTAAGGTTAGGATAGATTAGGTTAACTTTGGGGTTAGGTTAGGTTTAGGTTTCATTAAAACCGATAAGGTTATGCATAAAATGCATGCTGAGTAGGCATTTAATATAGGCGGCCTGATTCAAACTGTATTCGTGTGTTAGGATATAGGGTGGGTGTGGGGCTGTATTTTAGGGGTGTTTAGGGTGTGATAGGGTGGTGTGGGTTTGTGGGTGGGTGTTAGGCAGGGTAACAGGAAGGTTCGAACGGAATACGTTTTCGACGGACACGTTGGAAAACTTCCAAGTCATTTATTTACGGTGATACAACAGGACAGGTTGTGCTTGCGAGGCCGTACAGGTGTGGTGTATGGTGGTAACGCGAGAGAGGTAAGAGCGAGGTGTAGCCCTCGCAGTGTGGTGGCTGACCTAAAGAGCGAAAGAGCAGTTAGTCTATATAACGGCGTCAGCCCGTTACGGCGCGGCCACGGGTACCGGCGCGGGCCACATGGTCATAGAAGCTATCCTCGGGAGCGGGACTCGAACCTAGGATCAGCGCATCAAGGTAGACCCTCGATGCGTCTCTGTAATATTCAGCGGAGACACTTAGCGAAAACTACGTCAAAATATTCCATTTTCTCTACGGCATTAAAACTATGATGTCATATATTTCAGGGAGAATATTACGCTGAAAAGGCTAATATGGCGCAAGTTTATATCCACCTATATTATCAATTAGCAATACTCTATTGTCACTAATAATTGTCACATAAATAAGGTATTTAAGGAAAATCTCTCCTTATTTCCATTAACTAAGTGTATATGGAAGTGAGCTTTAAACCCTAATTTTCTCTAAGTGTTTAAAAAAAACACTCTCTATCTAAAAATTGAAATTGAGAAGGAGCTAGCTTTAATTTTCTCTACGTGTTGAGTTTTCCAAGGGAAAATCTCAGCTTATTGTCAGGCGAGCGAAGCGAGCTTGGACACTATTGCAGCCGAAATCAGGTGTCATCTAGCTTGTAAAATGTTTCCACGAATTCTTCTTCGGCTTCTTCTTGTAACTGCTTTGTATTCAACGGGTATTACAGGCTTAAAGGCGAAATTGAACACAAAAGGTTATATTTTCGTCTCTTAACTCATTGACCAAGAAGCAAGCGAAGCGAGTTTTAGCATTTATGCTAAAATTAGTAAATATATTGTGCCTGGCGACATTGTGCAGTGGCGAAAGTAGTGCATTCGTGTAGTGGAAATAAAAGGTTTCGACTCGTAGGCCTCACAATACAGTGTCTGAGCGAGGAGACAGGCTGCTGTGTAGGCATCATATAACCACTATAATCGTGTTTCTAATGCCCGTTCTAGGTGTATTTAGGGTTAGCCGCCCGCATGTGTTATAATACGTGGTAGGGGGTTGTGAGGTGTAAATATGCCATTCAGCCGTGGGTACAGAGGAGCTGTCAAGCGAGCGAAGGAGATTGGAGCTTGATTCGCATATAACAATTCTGAAATACCACTACCAAACCAAATATCATCATCACCACCACCACACCACCACCACAACACCACCACCACCACAACACCAGACCACCACACCACCAACACCACCACCACCACACCACCATCACCACCTCCACACCCCCACAAAACACCACCACCACCACCACCACGGTGGTAGGGTGTGTGTGAGGTGTTAAATAGCCATTTCAGCCGTGGGTACAAGAGGAGCTGTCCAAGCGGCGAAAGGAGCTTGGAGCTTGATCGCATATAAAATATGAAATACCACTACCACCACCACCACCAGCATCATCATCTCATCATTCATCATCATCATCATCATCATCATCCAGCATCATTCATCATCATCTCATACACATATCATTCACCCACCAACACCACCACCACCACCACCACATACCACCAGACCAGAGCATTAACACCACACCACCAACACACCACCACCACCACCACACCACCACCACCACCCCCACACCACCACCACAACACCACCACCTATACCATCACCATCACCATCACCAGCACCACCACCACCATCACCATCTCCCCCTCACCAATCACATCACCATCACACCACCACCACACCACACCACCACCACAATCAACACAAGACACCACCATCATCAACCACAACCACCACCACCACCACACCACCACTGCACACCATCACCACCGCCATCACCACCAGTTTTTTTAAACTTTTGTTAGAACTTTTTCAAGCAAATTTAGCACTTTTCTTGTCTTTGTAATAAGTAAAACAAATCAAAAGAGGGATGGTGAAGGATGTTGGGCTAGGCAGGTTGTAATAGAAGGTATTTTTTAGGTAAGGGTATTTTAAAACGTTGACTGTACTGTGCGAGCTTGGAACACGTTCCACCTCTTAGGTGGACGTCATTCCTAGTCGTTAATTGTGATGGCGGCATTTGAATTATGAAAATGCCACGAGGTTGAATTTGCAGAACTTTGCATAAGGGCGAATCTACAATATTTGGAGCTCCTGAAAAAATCAGTTTCTACTATGTTATGTCACCTTAAGCTAATGCTCTGTAGGGGGTGGGTCACACAGAACGGGGGGATCACCGCCGAAGGCTACAACGCGAAAATTAATCAAATTTCGCGCCACCATGCCACCAGGATGCAGCGCCACCCTCAGTGGAACTACATGAGAGCAACAGGGTAGACTTCATGACTAAGAGTAGGGTGGGGTGGGGTCACACCAGAACCGGGGGGACTCACAGTTTTCACAAATGTAGAAAAAAACCTTAAAATGACCTTATTATCTGAGTTAAGTTCATGGAGGGTACCATAGTGGGCCATATTGTGAAGTTGGTTTTGGGCACAGTGTGCCCTCTCTCAGGTAAAAAAGGATTTTTTATGATATTTTCCACCAATTAGCCGGTGTCCCCCCACACCACCCTACTTACTAGGAGACAAGGATGAGATGAGAGAATAAGTCAAGTGAAGGATTACGGATTCCCCCCCCCCCCCCCCGGGGGCATAAAGTGAGATTGGAAAACGAATGAAGGAAGTGGGTGGGGGTACGCCAATGTGTATGAATGGAATGGATAGAGAAGCAGATTATGTAAAATGAGGTCTGGAACGGCAGATAAAAACTAGGTAACCTTATGTGTGTGTTTAGGGAGAAAGAACTAGTGCGTGGATGCAGTACTGTAGTGGAAAAGTGAAATTACATAAGGGTTATAAGTGCAGTTTAGACCAATACAATACAACACAACCAATCGGTGGTTACGTATTCTGAACGTTTCATTCTCATATATAAGTGAGTATTTCTACCCCACACAAAAGCTGTCGGAAATGAAAAATAAACACATGGGGATTGGGGGGGTGCGAACCCGACCACCCCCCCCCCAGTGAGGTAGGTTACGTAATCAATGCCCGGGTTAGATTAGTCAACTAGCAGGGGGTCTTGGGGGGCTTAGCCCCCCCAGTTATGTCAGAAGAGTATTGGTCAAAAGGGAGTATTGGTTGAAACTGCATATTTACCTAAGAGTATCTAGATTCTAGAGCAGTGCTATTCAACCTGGGTGGACGAGTTCCACCTAAGTGGACGAGAGAGTGAGGGTGACGGCTGTCTTGGGTGGACAGGTGGGTGGACGAATCACGCCCACGTGTCGGTATAGATAAGGGAAAATTAATCTCTGGTCTTAAAACTAGGCAAAGTTGGGGATATTTTACAAGTTATAGGGTTTGGAAAGAAATGGATTAAACTGAAGGTGAAAAAATTAAAAGCAATGTAGACAAGATGTTGTTCTGATTTTGACTCCTGATACCTTAGGCTGGCTGCATGGCTGGGCAAATGGTATGCAGACAACAAAGCAGACACTGGTGTTACGAATGTCCCCCTGGATTACCAGACACCTGACTTTGATGCAGGAAAACCTTGACTTCTATTTCCAAGACACCTCAGACCTTCCACATGATGGAACTGATCATGCTGATGCCCTATTGGATCTTCCATTGGATTATTCTTAAAAAGCAGCTTTCAAAACATTTGGCCATGCTATGCATTGCATTGCTGGGTTGTCCTGCTTGCTAGTCAGACTACAAGGAGTAAGCCTAAGAGTAGAGAGAAGGCAACCTCATTTGGTGCAGATGCCAACATCCTGTCTATCTATGAGCAAAAATGATCAAGCTAGCTTGAGATGTTAGCATTAATCAAGGCATAGAAAGAGAATTGCTAATTGAATTTGGATCCTCTTATGCGGGTGCACTTGAAAAATTGTATGATGCCTCGATTTAAGCTGATAGCAGACAAATTGCAAAAGCAGCCAAAGCCACTGATCTTTTTTCTCAAGGAAAAGACTGTGTTTTCTGGATTACCCAAATATAACGCATATTAGGTGCCAATTTTACTTTAGTTCGTGAAGAAAAATACATTTGCTGTAGAATTCCGAAGCTATGTTTAATTTTTCATTGATTATTTTTTCTTAGAGTTTTAGAATGCATGTGTATTATACAGAAAAACAATATGTATGTTATGTAAATTAAAATGAGTATGAAACTGCCTTTTCCTCCCTATATATTGTAGAATGATATAGTTAGATTTAAAATGTCAGAGCACATGAGATTTAAAGAGAAAAACAATTGTGGTGCGACAGCTTTACTAAATCACTATACCGTAGTAAAACGAAGGTCGACAGGACAACGTTTCTTGTTATTACAGACATGTGGTGGCGTTAATACTTACATTTCTACATCCATGATTTCAGGAAAGTTAGAAGAGGCTATCTGGAAAGTCTGTGTCATTTTGTGTCTTCATCTGCGTCATATTAGGGCTATAAATGAACAAATTATAAAAATAAAACCGAGTGGCGACGTTCTTATACCTACTACAGTAAAGTCGCCAGCTAGTATTTTAACCCAACAGTTGAGTCGCCACTCTGGGGAATTCAGGGAAATTAGAGGTAAAGTAAAACAAGTCTCTATATATATTAGCTGCGGAAGATGCTTGGATATAAAAAAATTCCTCTGCCAACGTGAAAACAAATTCTATTCAAGTTTGAAAGATCTGGCAAGTCTTGTGTCCTGTTGCCTGAAAGGTGATGAGCTACTGTCTGTCGTCGCGCCAAGAAAAACTTGAGAAGCAAAATGCGCAACAGTTATATTTGCAGATACAAAGCATAAAACAACTCTGAAACAGGATAGATTATACAGTCATGATATAAACTAGTGTGTACCATCTTCAGTGGCACATAAAAATCAGTAGTGATGCTATAATTCGTAATATTTGGCGGCTGGCGACATGACTGCAGGTGGCGACTTGACTGTTATCTACGGTAGGGGTGGACAACATCAAAAAAGGTTGAAGAGCGCTGTTCTAGAGGATAAAGGAATGTGTGATTGGTGGGCAAGGATGTCTGAGAAGAGTAGGTACACTCTACTCCAGGGGTCGGCAACCTTAGGCACGCGTGCCAGACTTGGCACGCAGAGTGTCTGACTATGGCACGCCACGTCATTTGAAGGAACAAAGAAAAAAGTTAAAAACCAAATAATGAGAGAGAGAAAGAGAGAGTATGTGCGTGTGTGTGTGCATGTAATCACTGTAGGGTAATGTGTACTCGGTGTACTGTATATCTTTACTTCTATCGTGGTTTCAATTTTCGTATGATTGTACCTAACTCTTACCTATGATACATTGAATTAAAACGACAATAAATTGAAACATTTAATCATTTTATTTTAATCTTTCATACCCGCGATGAGGAGTATGCGAGTAGGGCGAGATAGATGTCGGTGGCGACGCCTCAAGGTTACTCGCCGCTACTGTCTCAGTGACCACTTAGCCGCGGTGAGTGAATATGTTTCGCGTTACTGTCGCTATTATAATATAATATATATATATATTATATATATATATATATATATATATTATATATATATGTATTATGTAATGTATCATGTATAAGTATTATGTATATATGTAATATGTATATGTATATATATATGTATATGTATAATGTATATATATATGTATGATGTAATATATATATATATGTAATATATATATATGTATATATATATAATGGGATATATATATATATATGTATATATATATAATATGTATATATATATATATATATGTATATATATATATATATGAAATGTAATATTATATATCTATGATATATATATATATATTATATAATATATATATATTATATATATATGTATATATATATGTATATATATATATATATGTATATATAAAGGCTAGTGCAAAAAAGTCAAGCTTTGATGTCCGATCATTTCAGTCATCATGGACAAATATTTGGCTTATTCAGCAAAATGACCGAGCTGTGTTGCTCTCTGCTGCAAACTGTCGTGTCCCGCACATCGAGTGTTAAGTAATCGTCCAGAGCCATTTTTTCTTTCATCATTATGTTGAATGCCTCATTCAAAATACTGTAGAACGAAAGACTGTAAACATAAAGAGAAATAGGTAACAAAAAAAAATAAATAAGAACCGCCCCTAATCCACAAAAAATTATTCAATATCCACGCCTATTTCCCTAGAAACAAGGACTTTTGTAAAAGCGCGGGAAAAACAACAGCCCATTCCAGCCGTGGCGGAAAACTTCTGTCGACGTAACACAAGTGAGCCTCCCCGCCCGGCCCTATAACCCAATACACTGAGACTCGGAGAAAAATGTAGTACTGGGGAATTTTGGTGTTTCTGATATTTTTGTTTTGCGATGTGGCATATACTTGCATCCTTCATGGATACAGCAGCAAGAAAGCTGTGCATTTTGCACGAGAGCTTAGCACCCATTTTTCTGACCTATTTGCCCTGATAATGTCTGGTGTCAGCGCTGGCAGGGGCGGGTGAGAGGAAGCGCGGCTAACACTGGTGATCACACCGCGCTCCTCTCACCCGCCACTGTCAGGCAATTCACCGTGGCGTAGCAGGTATTTATGATTGAGTGGGCACCTGTGTGGGCACAGCTGACTATGGGTGTGCACTAGATGAGCCGAACAAGCCATACAGCTGGGGAGTTTTGATGAGGACTGGGGACTTACTTTCACTTACCGTGCCATGACCCCCCCCCCCCCCCCCCGACCTTGCATATTTTTGCATTCTGACCAATTCAAAGAGTTTATCTGATGTCGTATGGACTATGGAAGGTTAGTAGATTTTATTCTAGGAGTGTGTGTTGAGTACTGTAGGGTATCATCAAGTTGGCTGATGGAGAACGAAATAAATCATTCATGACAAAAAATGAAATACATATATTCCACTTTATACAAAATAGAATACATAATTGATACTGAAAATACGAAAATGCATAAGTTTTTAATCAGCAAGGCAAATAAAAAAAAAAAATTCCGCTGAGAAAGTGAGAATATCCTCAACTTAAGCAGATTCTTCTGTGCTTGTGGTTTCTCAAGCAAACTATTAACAAATTCTTCAAATCAAGCTTTTACATCGCCTGCTATCAATTGACAACCCAGCAAGATTACCTTAATCTCTCTTTGCCATTGGAATTTTTTTCAAGTGTAGTTTTGATCATGTTCAGAGGCATAGCAGCTGATGACCAGGTAATACTACAGAAATTTGCCAGTCTGTACGATCTCAGGAATGCCTCTTCATATGGGACTCAAGAATTCTCACACTAATCTAACAGGATTTGGGCTGTTCACTGTCACTTACATCCGTATAGCGTCTTTCTAACACATGCTTTTTTGCAGAGTGCAGCTCATGGTTAAGATCTTCCTCATTAGCAGAAAATGCATGAATAGCCAGACATTTCTCACAATAAGAACTCAGTACTTGTGGATTCATGCCTGCAATGCTTTCATAAGTTCACATGCTTCATGATTGAAGCGCCTTGTCTTTCTGTTTAACATATGATCTAGAATAGGAATAGAGAATAATTTCGTGTTGAAATCCTTAACACTGAATCGTAGTGTGTGCTCCCTGACCTGTTTTTCCAATATAATCAGTTAACACCAAAATCCGCAATTTTGTAGAAAGTTCCGTTCCTTGGTGATCTAGCAACATTCTACACTCTGAAGTATCAAAACCATGAGCTGCATGATTTTCTCACGCATCCCCAAAAGCATCAAAGAGGCTGGGTCTGACCGCATTTCTTCAAGGTGGGCTCTTACAGTTTCAATTAATTCCTACAGCTTTTACCATGGCAAGATTGGCTGATTGTAGCAATTTTGATAACTGATTTATCCTACCAAGAATATGTTGTCATAATGCTAGCTCATTAGCAAACACCGCATTTAGTGACCTACAAGTCTCTTGCTCACATATCTCTATCAGCATTGGCAGTACATTTGCTAAACCTCCTAGAACACGCAAAACGGCTTCATCTCTCCTTTCATTAACTTTGCAATATCATGCCTGCAAGCCCACTGTATCTGAAAGTCGTTTTAGCTCTCGTTTGCTCATTGGGATACATTTTCCTTTTTGCACATCCAACCATTTTGCATGGACCATAAGATCCACTGATGAATGCCTAACATTTTTTTCCATATGAGAAGAACTGTGGCCGAGCTCTGGTAAAGAGTTGACAACATCTATAGAACAAGGTTTAGAGAACGATGGGCATGACAGTGTACATAGAAAAGGACAATGTGCCTCTTGCTTTAATGCGGGCTGCCATCCCTGTTGTCCCTGCCACTCATCACTGACGCACCATCATGCCTTGACCCACTAAATTGCCTTTGAAATCACTTCCATGACTTTTCAGAACACCAAGTATTTCATCTGGTAGTGCTTTTGCATCTAGCTTAAAAGCAACTTTAAAGTCAAGAAACTTCATACACATTATCTTTGTAATAATACCTGAATTGACTGATAACTGTTCTGTCTTTGATACATTCCTTTGTTTCATTCACTGTATGGAGAAAATTTTAGCTTCCTTACTTCATTCACATTTAGTCCTTATCATCTCAGCTAGAATGGAAATTACTTCATTTTGTATCTCTGAGATGTGTACTTTAGCATTTTTGTCACCCTCTAACCGATCTTTATATTTGGATCATGGGCAGCTATGAACTTTAAATCTGCCTAACTTTGCCAGGTTTCACTTTCTTCTCCTTCTCATGCCCTCTTTGAAGCCATTTTCTCTGGTACAAGTCACCAAAATTACCTGTTCTAGATGACTTAATGTAGTAGCGATTTTCTTTTATTATTTTTTTGTAATGATCCTCCCATTAATCTGCCTCACATAAGTGTTTTGAGCTTTTCATTGTTTGTATTCACTCCAGTCAACCATTGCATCACCATGATAGGCTGCATGATTATCTTCGCATTGCTCCTGTCGTTCACCTGCATTGTTTCCAAGCTTCTGAACCCTGCAGTGGTTGATGTTTTTTGCAACTTTCACTAGGTTTGATACAAATGTCGAACAAAGGCAAAACACAATATACCTATCTGTACTTAGATATTCCAGCCAGGGAAATGCTTCATACCAAATCCTGGCGAAAAGAGCGGTGTTTCTTTTCAAATAAGTTTGAGATATTTGTCAGTTTTAGGTTTTGCTGGCCCCACGATGGAGAAAGTGATATCTCAGTACGATACCGCTGATGTTGAAACACGCTTCTATCAGATTTAGGGTTGTGCTGGCGTGTTCCATTTTTTTCACATTTTTACTTGGTGTCAATCTCCGTGAAGTGGTTTTGGATCACTGCTACAACACTCTCACCATCGAAATTGATCATCTGAACTTTTTCCGAAACCAATTTTTTTTCTACTTTTTCTGCAGTCTTCTTCCCACCAATCTCATCTCCACGATTCGACTTGAATTAAAGCCTTGATGGCAGCTTTTTGGAAGTCATTTTGCAGGTCGTGAAACAAGTGAAACAGTCAGATCTCAGGCACTGCAGGCAGTCTGTACCACAAAAAAGAAAACAAATAGTGTCAATATCTCGTACACGTCGGCAGTTCGTTTTCACATTTGTGAAGTGACTATGTATGAGGCATGATTAACGTGACCATTTTTTTTTCTGGATCTAAAAGCGGGACAACTTCAACGGTCCCCATCCGTGTATTGCCATACTGCCTACCACTTGGAGTTGTAACACTAAAGATTACAGACTAGTGTATCATAAAAAAATAAAAAAATAATGATATGGATAACACCAATCACTATTATAGAGATAATAACTAAATAGATGTATGTGTATTGGGTAAAGATGTGATGGCGAGAAGTGGTGTGAAATGAACTAACACATACTTACTGCCACGTCCCCAAGCCCCTACTGTCGTCAGTGGGCTCCTACACCTGCTCTGCGTCTCGTGACATCAGATGGGCAGGGAGGTGCCGGCCCGCGGGGCCGGTAGACAGGGACGGACGCGTAGCAAGATTACCGGGCTCGGTGCTGGAATTGTCTGTGGCTACTCACGACCACTCAGGGCCCTGAGTGTGTGTATGCCTTAGGCCTTCCCCATGAGTCAAGGGGAAGGGCCTAGGCATACACAGGGGTCCCTTTTTCCTTTTCTGCCGTATACTCACGTAGCCAGTAATTACAAATTTCAAGGTCCTATAGGCAGGCGCAGGACAACGGGGAAACGCGTCCACCAAGTTTTACCTCACTCATCTCACTTCACTGTTTACTTTCTCTACCTTACACAGATCCACACTACGTGCACTGTCATCTTACCAGTCACTAACTCGAAGGGAGTCTGGAGAAGCACAGGGGCTGACAGTTGGCGAGAAGCAGGTACAGACACGCTGAACGATGAAATGGCGGCGCGGGCACGGGGTGCCAGTTTTATCTCGTGGTTAGAAGGTGGTGTGTCCCGTCGTGGTAGTCGGTCAGCTGTTCCCCTCAGTGTATCTCCCTCTACCCGCCTAGGCGTGCGCCAGCAGAAAAAGTAAAAAAATTGGTTCGGAAAGTTCAGATGAATGCATTTCTGAATGGAGAGTGTAGTCCGGCCGGCCTAAGGACCAATTTTCAAGAGGATTGGGGACTGCCGGATAAAAGCACCCCTTTTGTTCAATGGCATTCTACAGGGTTCCTAGCTATGAAATTTTGAGAGGGGAGACAACATCCAATTACTCAGAAGCCCTCTATGAACACCATTTTTGTGATAACGGCTAATTTTCACTTTAGAAAAATCTTGATGGAAATCAAGATTCGCCTTTAATGGCAAAAGAAATATTTCGTATTGCAATACATTCCACTAGTTTGTTATTTTTTCATCCTTTCTTATACTTCAAGATCACCGCGAAACTTTTCAAATTTTTACCAGGACAACCGTTCCTATACATGGGAATTTAGGCTTTACATGTAATGACCAATGAATTACTTACGTACATTTACTTAGTTAGGCATGCAACAATGTCGCTAACTGTTTGGTTTTGTGGTGTTGCAGATTTTGAGAGCCCCAGTCCGCTACTGTGATGGATTGGTCAGCGTGTGCAGTCTGCCAGAAGAAAACCTCTGAGCCACTTCGCTGTCCCTTAAATGCACATGGAGCGGACAAGTCGCCGCCAGCGGTCTGATGGAGCTTTCCTGGAGAAAGTGAACTCAGTTTCAGAGACCTCAACGCTCTGCCAGTGCCTCTTGCATTTGGTGGCGCCACAGACTGGAATGGTTGATCAGGAATCATGCACAGTGGCACAAATCATGTCAACGCCCAATTCACCACACAGAACTGGCAAGGGCGAAGAAGCGAGGGAGAGATAGCACTCCTGCTCCAAAGACCGATGCCCGTCGTCCACGCAAATGTTTCTACAAGACCGCTGCATATTTTTGCACCAAAGAGTTGGAATCCTGCAAGAGTTCAAAACCCTAGGGGAAGATGACAATGTTAGGTCATGGCAACCGAGATCCTGTTGGATCAGATTTGTTACGCAGGATTGAAGGTGTCCGGTGACCTCATTTGCACTGAGCAAGTCCCTCTTGCTTGCTTGGTTGGACTGCGGCATCGTCACCGGTCCCTGATCAGGAACAGGAAACCTCCAGAATGCCCTAAAACCATACAAGAAAGCCCGAGCAGAGCATTTGCTGAGCTGTCACTTACATAAGAATGCGTGGAAGAAGGCACATTGCTCTTCAACGTTTGCCTCTCCCTACGGCATCTCTACGAAAGTCGTCATTGCTGACTTTGGCATCAATAGAGTGAAGTCAACAAAGTTTCGCTTTAAAGAGCAAATTCCTGAGCACTTTCCTTTCAAAAGAGCAAGTGTGGAAAAAATGTGCTATGCTAACGATTGTCTTTGAAAAAGGCATGCAACAAATGCTGAAACAGGCCATTGGAGACTGACTATGAAGAAAAGGATGCACTAATTTTGGCAAAAGCTGCCAGGATTGTGCGAGAGGACCATCTTTCGTTTCCTGTGGTTTCAAACTTTCAGTGGCCCTTTCCCCCTGACTGCCAGAAGAACTCTGTTCAGCCAACCTCAAGAGTATGTGACCATGCTGATAAAGGACTGACTTTGAAAGATCGGACTGCCACAGATTCCCAGGCCTGTCTCACTGCCTCACATGATCATACTGCTCAACTGCAAAAAAGAGAGCCAGAAGAGACAAGCATAATACCAACAGTGCGATCACGACATTCGTTGGAACTTGAGCCCCCTACCACTCTACTTGGCCTGAACCTTCCCACACGCAGACTAGGTCAAGAAACTGTTACCCAGATGCAATGACTTGGCCTGAGTGTCAGTTATGACCGGGTTCTCACACATAGTAGTACATATGTTTTAATAATATCATCACTATAATCACTATTCTTAGTATTTAATTTTTTGTGACAGCCATATTGGAATATTTTGTTCTGGAATTATTAAATATAATAATAAGATAACTTGGCATCCATAAACATTATCCTTATGACTATTCTTTAAAACCCATTTACCCTAATTTCCCATGCGGAATGTCAAAAAATAAAGAACGTTCCTTATAGGCCATCTGATTGATGGGATCTATTTGTCTCCCCTCTCAAAATCATAGCTAGGAGCCTTTAGATGCCTGAAAAAAGTTTGTGCTTTTATCCGGCTGTCCCCCATCATTTCACTAACTGCCGGACTAGTGTAGCAGTATCCCCACTTCACGAAGAGTGACCCAAGTAAAATGAAAAAAAACATTGAAACACGCACAGTGACAAGGTGACTGCGGCGTGCCACTCGTTTCAATAACTCCCCTCACATCTCGAGCATTCTCGCCCTTGTAATAGTAACCTATAGAAAATGTAATATCTAAAATATTGGTTTATATTTACAGTTCAGTACCTTAAAGTGAAAGATGATTACTAATCAGGGCTGGGTGAGACGTGACTCACGTTAGAGCCGGGTGGTCGCTGTGCCGTGCAGCCGTAAAAGGCCAACAATGATCGGTCACTTGTACTTTGTGTTGTTATGTCGGTTCCAGAGAACGCGTATAAGACACGTACAAGAGGGAGACACGTACCAATTAAGTACCAACCAAGGCATTATAGAAATTTGTAAGGGTAACTGCATGCAATCAAAACATGGATTCACAGGGTAGGTTCATGTCCACAATTTATTGAGTTTTTTATAAGGAAGTTTTATGAACGGACGGCAGATAATGTAAGATTAGATATAATTATCTGGACTTGTATAAGGCATTTGACAAAGTACCACACGAGCGACTCTTAAATAAGGTTAGGGCTTCATGGTATATGATTGAAGGTTTCTTCATTGATCAGAGCTTGGCTAGTAATAGGCAACAAAGGGTTACAATTATGGTTCCAAAATCTAATGGGGACTGGTGACAAGTGAGTTTCCACAAGGGTCTGTTTTGGCCAATTACTATTTTTTTATTACATCACGACTTGGTAGTGGGATTAGGCAGTGATATCAGCAAGTTTGGCTGATGAATACTAAGTTTAGGTAGGATTATTGGATAACAGTCTGCGTAAACATATTGCAGGGAGACTTAGATAAAATTAACGAGTGGCATTCAGAATGGCAGATGGACTTTAATATTGATAAATGTAGCGTTAGATGTTGGTAAAAAAAAAAAACCCTGGTAATAGATACACCATAAGCAATGTATCGTGAAAAGATCAGAGGTGAAAAAGATCTTGGATGAGTGATCCCAGAACCTTCCCTACCTAGGAAACAATGTAGTGAGGCAGAAATAGAGCTAATAGATATTAGGATTCTTCCATAAGTTGTTACAAGTAGAGTGCGTAAGTTATTCTAAAGCTTTATCGGGCTCTATCAGGCTCACCTAGACTAGCAGTTCATGTTTTGGTCTCCATATTACAGTATGGATATAGTGTTGTTAGAAAAAGTGGCAGAGAAGGATGACAAAATTATACAGGGATGCTTAACTTTAGTTATGAGAGGAGATTGAAGTTATTAAAATTGCAACTCACTCGAGAAGACGCAGAGTAAGGGGCGATCTGATAGAAGTTTTTTTAAGTGATACAGGGATTTAAATAAAGGAGAGGTCGAAAGTTCTTACGCTTTTAACAAATCCAGGGTTGACAAGAGTACGGATTCAGCTGGAAAAGCGTAGATTTAGAAAGGAAATAGGGAAAAACTGGTTCACAAATAGGGTGGTGAATGAGTGGATGGTCTCAGTAGACAGGTAGTTAGTTCAGGAGTCTTAGGGAGCTAAATTAAAGGGTAGCTGTATAGTTCATGGATGGGGATGAAAGGTGATGTAGGTAGTGGTTTAGTGGACAGGAAACTACCACGTGTAAGGCCTCGCGGCCTCTTGTAGCTTCCTTATTTTCTTCTGTATGTCCTTATGGTGTAATTTAGTTATGTTCGTGGTGTGAAAAGTGATCATAGAAAGTGCTGAATTTAACTCACTCAGAGGCATGTTTCTTTTCTTCAAGCAGAGGAAAATATTTATGTATTGAGGCGAGGGTAAGTCATCACTAAAATTATTCATAATAGCTCCATGCATGTCCCTCAGTCCTATCTAGTGGAACACGGTTTCCCCACACATCCCGGCAGCCGGTGCCAGTGGGTGGGCACCTGGAGCACGTGCCCGACCCAGGCCCACCTCTAGCTACGCCCTGCGCTGCACAGACATTATCATGGTCAAATGGTCGGAAATGGGTGCTAAGCTCTCTGCAAAGGCACAGCTTCTTGCTGTACCCATGAAGGATGGGCAGTAGATGCCTATCGCAAAAATAAAAATATCAGACACACCCAAAATCCCCCAGTACTGACATTTTTCTCCGTGTCTCCGTGTATTTGTATCAGGCAGGGCGGGATCTCCATCGTGTGACGTTACCGAGCCGTGGTGCGTCGGTCTGCTCTGCTGTCGGCCAGTTGTGTTTTGAGAGCTCGGGAATTTACAGATTTTGAATGCCGGATCATTTTAAAACGGGGTGACATGGAAGCAAAAAGTTACAACATATTGTTTTGATATACCGAGCATGGCTATAATTTTGATGCTTAAATCAGGAATGATGAAATGGTCTGGACGCTTACTTTAAAAGACACTTTGAAACAAACACGAGAAAGCTTTCAAGGACAGTGCAGACAAGGCTGAAGCGATTAGAAGTCAGTAATCCTGGTATGAGAAACAAAGTATTAGTAGTTTGCTTACGAACCTGAGTGCAGCAAAATAATGCAACTGAAGCCAATTAGAAACTAGGTCCTGTTATTGCTAGCATGGAACCCTCTACTGATGGAGATTATATAAAAGCGGCTTTCCTGGAGTGCTCTGAGGTGTTATTTGATGGCATATCAAACAAAAACCCGAATCATCACAAGATAAAAGTATGCCTGTCTCGGCTAGACAGTGGAGAGGTCATTTCTGAAATGGCTGCTAATGAAGCGAGCAGCAAACTGTGCTTTAAACAATTACATCTGTGTTCAGTGTGGCCTTGGATTAAAAGGGTTGACATAAAATGACATTCACCGCTTGGCTGTTTTTGCCAGGTTAGTGACAAAGATACACGATGAGCTCTGCTGTCTTCAACTATGCATGGCACTACACCAAGGGAGAGGACATACTGAAAGACGTTCACTGAACCATTTTTGTGGACAATGTGTTGACATACGAAAGATTTTTTGCAGTTACTACAGAGGTGCCCCTGCTGTGGTAGGAAAAAACAAGGTTTTACCAAGATCTTTGAGGATAAAATTGGGGCACCCATCCTGAATTTCACTGCATAATTCATCAAGAAAACTATGTGCCAGTCTCGAACGCTGATCTCAAACATGGTGAAATGGCCACTGTTACAAAAGTAGTGAAGTTTCTTGTTGCCACTCTTCTCTTACACACAGGGCATTTTCAGCTTTCCTTTTTGAAGGGTGGACAGTGCATAACAAGATATACCCGTGTACGCAGTAATTAGTGGTTTAAGCTGTTGGGAAAGGTATTGTAGAGATTTGTGGAATGCTTTGATGAAATCAAATCTTAGCAGAGCAGAAAAGCCAAGACTATCTCAGCTGGAGGCAGAGATGATTGTGAACTTATGTTTCTCTCAGACATCACCAAACATCTAAATACCTCCGTCTTATCGCTTGTAAGGTGCAGGAAAAACAGTGATGATTTGGTATATACCTGGAGGCTTTTGTTGCTAAGCTTGCAGTTTACTCATCAGAGTAATAGTGAAACTGGTTCGTTCCGTTACTTCAAAAACTTGAAGAACTTATCTGCAATTCATCCTAGCAAACTTGAACTGATCTTCAGGTGTACAAATGCAAGAATTAAAGTCTGAATTCTCAATCAGATTTCTCAAGATTTCCACACATGGCCCGTGTTTTCATTTCTGATCAGACCAGCTGGGATGTTCGAACGTTCGTAAACTTTCCGCCTCTAAGATCCTCTTAAGTGTTCCATAGCGGCCATCTTAGATCTTGGGCTACGAACACCACAAAATGTATTTACAAAGGTTCGTCCGAAAGTTCTTAGCTCACGATAATGCGATCTTCAAAGCTCGTTCCGTTCCGTTCCGAACCATGAGGAATGGAACTCAGCTGACTGTCGCTTGGCCAAATCAGTAGGAAAGATTTCATCAACCTTTGGGAGATTGCTAGCCAATCATAATGCAGTAGAATTTAAAAAAATATCTGCCTGATGATGCCTCCCCAAGGGAATATCTGAGACGGTAACTTCCTGCCGCGTCCCCACCATAACAGCAAATTCAAACCCAAAAACCCCCACCCCCCCCCCCACCCGTCATAACCTCATATAACCTGACTGGTAAAATTCATTTCTTTCTGCCCTTAGGTCTCGCTTAGGAGGTTATTGTAGGGTTGATTAAGTTTTATAATGAGTTAGGTTAGTATTATTTTTTGGGGGTCATTTTAGGACTTTTAATGGGGAAAGGGGGTAAACTCTCCCACTTTATAATTACGTTTTAGAGGTATCTGAAGAGATTTGTGAAGGTCTGAGAGAAAAAAACACTATAACGGCGGGAAGGTATCCAGTCATTTCGCTTACATCATGCATTTTTCGCCACCCATGGAGTCATTTCGCCCACAGTTCAATTCCCGCCCACACAGGAGTCATTTTTTCGCCCACCACTATCATGCATGGAGTCTAGGAGCTAGTAGGTTTAGGTTAGATTTGTTTAGGTTAGTTAGGGAGGTTAGATTTGGATAGTTAGGTTATGATTTTGGTTAGGTTAGGTTAGGTAGATTGGTAGTTAGGAGAGGTTTAGATTTTGTTAGGTTAGGTTAGCTTAGGTTAAGTTGATTAGGTAGGTTATCGGTGGGGTCAAGCGCGCCCTGCTAGGTAGGTTAATTTTGGTTAGGTTGGGTTTTATTTTGGTTAGGCATTACCCTAGATCTAGGGGAATTTTGCCCCCCTACACACTATTTAATTACGTGGTTTTCCCGACGCATATTTTGTTCCCCACCCGAAACCCCGCATTTCCAACAGGTCCCCAAATTGTCTGGGTGAAGTGGGAGAGTATGGGCAAACAATAGAAATTACCGTCTTTCGCCAAGTTACTGGTGGTTCTTCCATTTCTGCCAGAGGAAATATAGTTACATGCTCCGTGACATGGATCGTGTGGGCGAATTGACTTTAGAGTGGTCGAATTGACTCCTTACATGTGAGCGAAGTGACTCTTTACATATGGCGAATATTCTTGTGGGCGCACATTACGTGTGGGCGAAATGCCCGTAACCGGGTGGAAAGGGATTATACTTTTAACGTTAGCCCGCGCGAATAATTATATAGAATTGAATGATTAATATGCTGCCACTTACCCCCAATTAGTAAAATTTCGGTAGTGGGGCTTTCACGATTTCAGAGCCGCAACTTAGTTTTCCTGATCTACACGATGATGTAGTAAGAATCCTAGACTTTTGAAAGCCCACTACCAACTAATACCCACCCATTTTAGGGTGGTACTTATTAATGTGGATACATTATCCAAGTACTAGACATACCTGAACTGTCCGCCGATATGAATTTCTCGCCGGACGTTCCAATTTTTTTTTTCGTCGGCTAGTGTTCCTATTTTACCCGTGTTTCTGAATTCAGGGGGATTAAATACCACCAATAGCCTGACAGTTTAGGTTAGTTATGTTGACCAGTTGATATCGTCTAGGTTAGGTTAGTGATTGAGCGGGGGTGATTCCCCCCCCACAGCTCAGCAACCGAAATAATGACCAACTTGACATTTACCAGTAATATGGGTTAGGGTGAAATGAAACCTGCATTCTAGTGATTTGTATGTGCTTTAAACCACACATTTTCAGTGGTCCGTGACTTGCCTAGATAACATCTCACTACCCCAGCTTCCATCATTGACCATTCATTTAAATACTTTCGCTTTTACTACCCTCAGCCACATCCCTCTCTTAAGCCGGCCACACACGACACCGGCGCGCCTTCCGTCCGACGAAAAGGGGCGTGGCTAGAGGCGGCCGGTGGTGTGTCGTGGGGGTGTTTTTCATCCGGCGGGGGCTGTCCCGCCGCGGCCGGATGAAAATCAGTCGGCGCTTGAAATTCCGTCGGCGCGGCCTGCCGCTGCGTGTGTGTGGGTGCCTTCCGGCGCGGCCCGCCCTCGCTCGCCCGATAATGACTATTTGTAGCAGTTATAATTGTATTAATGATAATATAGGTATTATATCATGACGTATTTGTATCTAGTATGACGTTATTATATATAGGTATTATATCTGCTGCACATGCAGCCATCACAGCAAGTGCATTTTCGGACAGCGGATTCATGTTGTCACCACGGTGGTCCGACGTGTACATTTTCATTCATGTCACATCGACTTGTGTAATAGTTTCATTAGCGAGCCGGTGTGTGTGTGGGTCTCGTCCGGCGAACTATGCCCCGCCACTTTTTTGTCGGCGACAGGCCGCGCCGGTGGTGGTGTGTGGCCGTCTTTAGAGTTAGAGTATATATTTCATGGATGCATATTTCTTTCAGAGTCTCATAATGGACCTTTCTTTAATGTTTTCCGTGTTTTTGTGATAATACTTATAGAACAAACATTTCCGAAATAACAGTATGATCCTTTATACATGTATAACATGAATATACTGCGGGTCCATGCCTTGAGAACTTCCGCGGTCCTTTGGTGAACAGAGAGGCCCTGGTACTAATGGCGCATAAATCGAGTTGTCACTGAACTCTAGTTTAGTATAAGGTACTCTAGACGACTGGCGGTCCCGTCAGCTGTGAGTGCCGCTTTATGCTATAAGCCCCGTCCCACACTACCACTCACCACCACCGTCGGCGTCTTGCCCGTCGAACATGTTCGTTCACTCAAAAAGTGGCAGTGTGGACACGATCCCGACGAGCAAAATTTAACCGTCGGCGCTGCCCGCAAGCTTCAAGCAGGTTTAATATTAGGCGGGGCTGCCCGTCACGTCACCGGTCAGCGCCAAACACATGCTTTCAGTTATCGCAGTTTTCACTATCTAGATATTTTTTGCATTGCTATGTACCGTATACCACCAGAACAATAAGTCATGCTGATTACGAGTATTGTGGATCAAAAATTAAATGGGAGAAATGTCGGGACATTTGCAGCGAGTTGAAGACAAAAAAGTGAAAAGATGTTTATACACTATTTCTTTTGCTATATTTTCTAGAATACACCAAAAGGTTTTCGTATATTTTTCGTGCTTATGATATGCAGAAATGTGTCCATGAATGATGATAGTTTGGGTCGTTTTTTTTAAACCTCCTGTGGTTATTTCTAATCTCGAGTGGAGAGTAAACACGATATGCAGAAAACATGACGCTCACTTTGACATCATGAAGCGCCGCTGACCGCCCGAACAAACCGTTCGTGTGGACACAACCCTGCAACGGCGCTTCCCCGTCGGCAAGCGCCGACGGGTGGTGAGTGGAGTGTGGACGGGGCTTAAGAGGCTATATATCGCATGTTGTTTACAGAAGTCAGGTAACAAGGAAAAAAGTATAATAAGATTTATAGAAATGATCTAGGTGAATTAAAACGGATTAAGAACAAAACAGATTACGGAAATATAGGATAAAAGTACTAAAAATATCATGTAGTTACTATTTGGGCTAACTGTGTATATTAATCATACAGAAAAGGTATTATATAAGATTATGGAAACGTTTAGGTGTAGACAAACCATAGAATTCGATAGATTCAAGAAATAAGGGATAAAATTACGCAATCGAGAGTCGTGGGCATCTACCTAGTTCCCGCGCATATTGAAGCTTTGTGTACCGCGGTGTGGAAAAGAAAAGACAGGAAAAAAAACCAGGCATTAACAAGCGCAACAAGGCCACAGAGGTGAAAACCTAAGAGCAAGGCCGAGATATATAACCGGTGCATCAGATATAGCCGTGTGTGTGAGGCTGCAGGCGGGAAACAGCAGATATAGTGGGAGGGTAGTACAGGGCTTGGTTCTCTTGCATGGGGGCGTTGTATTTCATGCATTCTCTGTTCCTGTATGATTATCAGCCTTATGGTTGACGTGATGACTCTGTGGTGAGCAGAGGAGCCGTGACTAATCAACCATGGCAAAGGGAATGTGTTGTATTAGTTATAAAGCTCACGATATAAGGCCTCATGTAGTCCACCACTTGTCAGCTTGATGTGCGGGTAGATTGGGTGTCCCGCAGCCTAAAGCTGGCTGGGGGAATTTCCAGATGAAACACCGAACTTCCTTGGTTGGATGAAATAATTTTTTTTTGGTAAAACTTGGAAGAAAGTCCCTTCACCCCTATCTTTTTTCTTCCCCCGATATAGCCAACAAGCCCTGGGACTGGCGGGAATACGGGTTTTTTTTGTGGGGAAGCAATATAGTTGATTTTATATGGCTCACAAAAAAATCATCAAAGTCACTAATATTAAAATCTAGGCATTCCCTAATTAGGGATTTCCTAGATACCCATTGCTAGGAATTTTCTTAATTGATATATGTATAGATTTGGACAATTTGTGGAGAGCAATAAATTAGTCGTGTTCTGCTTCCCTACCCATACCCCAAGTTTTCCATAAGGCCACGTGCTTGCTGGTCATTAGGAGGCAAAGAAAAACCTAACCTTTCTAGCCAGAAGGGGCTGGCGCCCACCATGGGACCCCTAAGGGTTTGCTAATCTAACTCACTTATACCCCTAAAAGTTTACATAACCTAACCGCACTATAACAAATACGTTGATTCTGGCACCATTTGAATCAGGCCGCCTTATTAATGCATACCAAGCATGCTTTATGTATAACCTTTATAGGTTTATAATGAACCTAACCTAAAACCTTAACCACACAGTATACCTAAACCGAACCTTAACCACTAAGTATAACCAAGCTAACTAACCTAACCTTAACCACAAAGTATAACTAACCTAACCTAAACCTTACCAAAAGTATACCTAACCTCCTAAACCTAACCTTAGTTAGGTTGTGGTTACCTTAACCCAAGTATACCTACCTAACCTTTAACCACAAGTTATAACCACCTAACCTACCTTAACACAAGTAATACCTAACCTAACCTTAACCACAAAGTATACCTACACCTAACCTACCTTACCCAAGTTTACCTAACCTAACCTAAACCTACAAAGTATACCTACACACTAACCTAAACCACAAAGTATACCTAACTTAACCTTAACCACAAGTATACCTAAACCTAACCCTTAAACCACAAAGTAATACCTAACCTAACCTTAACCCAAAGTTACCTAAACTAACCTTAACCACAAGTATAACCTAACCTAACCTAACCTTAACCACAAGTATACCTAACCTAACCACAAAGTTACCTAACCTAACCACAAAGTATACCTAACCCTAACCTAACCTTAACCACAAAGTATACCTAACCTAACCTAACCACAAGTATACCTAACCTAACCTGACCTTGACCAAACAAAGTATACCTACAACCTAAACCTAACCTAACCTTAACCCAAACATTATACCTACCCTAACTTAACCTAACTACAAAGTAACCTACCTAACCTAACCTAACCTTAACCACAAGTATACTAACCTAACCTTAACTAACCCTTACCACAAAGTATACCTAACCTAACGAAACCACAAAGTATACCTAACCTAACCGTACTACAAAGCATACCTAACCTAACCTAACTTAACCAAAAAGTATACCTACCCGAACCTAACCTACCTTAACCACAAAGTATACCTAACCAACCTTAACCACAAGTATACTGTCTGCTGGGTATGCATGTTAACTAGCCGGCCTGTTTTCCAACTGGCAGCCCGAATCAAACTGATACCACTATACCCCCCTAAAAGTTCTACTTACCCTCACTCTAACCCCTTTAAAGTAAATAATCCTAACCTAACTATAAACCCCTTAAAAGTAACTAACCTACCTAACTATAGGGTCATTTCAGGCCAAGTGTCCAATGCTCCCACCTCACGACCTCACCACCTCAGATTTTGATGAAATTCGGTATACAATTGGTACTTGGCCAAATGAACGTGTGCAAAATTTTTAGCTCTAGGTGTATATTCCTGAGATACAAGTACCCCCATTTTCCCACAATGGCCTGCGGAACGGCCCTTACACGAAGGCGTTTTTTTAGGAGGCCTTTACTCCAGTGGCTAAATGTGCTTTGTAGTGCTGAAATGACAATACCCATCTAAATTTTCGCAAGGATTTCAAAAATTAAATTGTTTTGGCCTAGGTGGCTTAGTTTTTGCACAAACTGGAGATTTAAAACAGGAAAAAAATTACCGGTGACACTGGGGGGGGGTGGAAAAACCTGTGTCACTATGAGCCTATATCTCCTGAACATGGTGGTTGTATAAAAAACCAGATTTTTTCCCTGGAAATGGCTATACCTTTTTAGCTTTTGGGCCAAATAAGAAGTTTTTCTGTCAATTGTCTCTGCATTAGAGTTCATCAAAGTTGGCCTCGGATTGAAAAATGCAAAAAATTCCCGATGTTAGTCATCTATTTGAACCATCACTACCAGGTTCTGATCCTCTTTTGCTTGGTTCGTGGAAGAGCATATCAGGAAGCCTTAGAGACCAAAAAATCTTTTTGGTGTCTAAGGCTGCTTCTGGGTCAAATTCTGCCTTGGAATTTGCCCCATTTTTGGCCTTTCAGAAATTGTGTGGGGTTTTTTGTTAATGTGTAATGCATCAGACAACATTCAATCTACCCAGACAAGGGGGAAATGGTACTTGTAATCCCTGCGTTGGTCCATGGTGACTGTGCCACTACCAATCTGTTCTTTGTGATAGCTGTTCACATATTGGTATCCCCATCGCCTGGGGCCACGCCCGATACTGTGCAGTCCAGCCACGGGCCATCCCACCCACCTCTTGAGACACCGTTGTGCATGCTTTTCCAGTGTTGGGTTTCTTCTCCCAGGTTCCCAAACCATTGTGGGTGTCTCTCCAAGGTTCCAAGCCTTTTGTGGTTTCTTTTATGGTTCCCAAGCCATAGTCAGTTTTCTTCTAAGCAGTTGAACTTGGCCTGCACTCCTGCACAACAGCATCTGCAATTTCCTGCAAGGTTCAGTGGAATATGAAGATGCCTTGGATTACATTCATGCACCCACATGGACCTGGCAAGAGCTTCCACTGGCCATCTACAGTTGACAAGTGCTGGGGTATTCCAGAATGTCACATTCTGTGCATTGTTCCTGCACCAACAGCTTCGAACTGGGAAGGAATTTATAGTTTGCCAGATATGCTGTTTGTTCATGATTTGCAGCCAAGTTCACTGCTTAGGCAGAAAACTGACTATGGTCTATGTGTGTGTGTGCTGTGGCACTAGAATGAAGAAGACGCAATAGCCCAGAAACAAAACTGACAAATTTGGAAACATGGGGTTTCATCACCCTCCTTTATTTCTTAACTGTTCTCCCGAAGCTTCAACATCATTGATTTTCTGAATCAGCAAGATCGGTGTTTCTTAGTACTCTCCATTCTTTGTCTAGGTGATTTATTTTGTCAGGACTTACAAATTCCCAGAAATACACTAGCCAAATGGACCAATTGTAGACCACATTTTCTTGACTTACTTCTTTGGTATCAATGAGCTCAAATTACTCTTCCTTGCCGTCGTTTAACCTCATGTTTTTCTTTAACTTCATATTAAGTAATATTATTTTTAAGTGATAAAATACATGTTTTTTTCAGAAACCTCAAAAGTCCCAATCGGAGAGTTTAATGTCCCCATGTCCCTATCAGTTGCCCCGTAATCCCCAATATAGGACAAATCCCCAAATCTGGGCAACTCTGACTGAGGCTTGAGACGACCCTCTGTCTGACAGAGAGGAACTGAGAGGTGCCAGTTTGCTTATGCCAATGAATATCATAAAAATTGTAACAGATATTTTTCGGGGGTAGGGAGAAAATCAGCCATACTCTTTCATTTTTTCTTCTTTCATTATATACTTTGTCACAAGCTTGCTCAAGTTTTCACTATGCATTAATTGGGGGCATACGAATATTTTTGTGTTTTTCGGAATATTTGTGTGACGCCTCCCTTAAGACCTTTGATGGCTCCCGAATATTGCGTTTCCGATTGCTAAAAGAAAAAATGTGAGCCTGTCATTGCTAATTTTCGGGTCTGTCATTGCTAGACTGTCAAGTCTCTTGATCCGTAAGAAAATTGGATGTCCACATATTTTGCGTGACTCGGTCAGTGTCCAAATAGAGTTTGGGATGGAGGAGGGTGTGTCTTGGTGCCCTATAGACAACAAAGAATAATTGCCATATGTACATGATTTTTGTATTTTAAGCGGAAGTAGATTATACTGTACGTATACTGGTAACTGGTAAAAACAAAACAAAAAAACGTGAGTATTAATGTCGTAGAGACCGCGAATCTCGTCCATTATAACCCTCTTCTTCTTATTAGCCAACAAGACTTGGGGACATGGTGGGAAACCGGGTTTTTGGGTGGGGGAGCACACACATAATGGAATAGGCCCCCCACAAAAAATTCCTAAATTAGGAAATTTCCATAGAATCATAGACTTTTGTGGGGGGCAAAACCCACCCAATTATTTCCTTATATGTGTGCTCCCCAACCCAAAAACTCCGGTTTCCACCATGTCCCCACTTGTTGTCTATAATAAGAAGAAGATAGGAGGTTGAGCTTTATTCTACAGATGATAAAATTACCAGACCTAACCTAGGCCCCCTCCTCGACCCTCCCGTTGCTGTGCACTAACCTAACCTAACCTAGTCGGACGGGGGTTCCTTCTCAAAACCTTGGGAAAAAAATATCCTATAAGTAGAACCATTCTCAAACTCGTCGTTACATTGCGTATCTCGCTGGACTTGGTTTTTCTCAAGAACCCTGAAATTTGATATCGGACATGTAGGCAGTAAGGATCGGCAATCATAAATCTAAACAGATTTGTTAAGACAGTAAGTATATTACATATAGCCAACATTTGGGTCGATTAGCGTGAGCCCTTGCTTGTTCTTAGCTTTTCCACGTTTCTGTCGCAAATCATCTTTTTTTTTGTGATTTGCCACAAAAGGACAAAAAACAAATTGAACCTAACTAAACCTATACCTAACCTAAACCAACCTTATCTAACCTAATGGTATAATGGACGAGGACTTCGCGGTCGTTTTCAGAGACACCTACTATTTTTCCTGGCCTGCAATAGGTGCTTTGGTAATAAGGGACGAGGATTTGCGGTCTTTTCAGAGAGAACCGACTAGTTTTTCCTGGCCTAAAATAGGTGTTTTTTCTAATGGAGATAGTTAATTTGTGCAAAACATACTTTAAAAAAAAAAAAAAAAAAAAAGAATTTATGGTAACTGTTTCCACTAAAAACACGAATCTCCATCAGAAAAAGCACTAAAACTTGGCCGGGAAAAATTAGTCAGGGTCTTATGGGTTTTGGAATGACAGATTTTGGTTACGTTTCATTTAAAACTATAAGACCTGACTAATTTTACCGGTCAAGTTTTAGTGCTTTTTCTGATGAGATTCAGTGTTTAGTGGAAACGGTATCATATTTTTTTTTTTTTTTTTTGGAAAATTAGTCAGGGTTATAGGTTTAATGAAACCTATAAGGTTAAGTTAGGTATTAGGTTAGGTATACTTTGTGGTTAGTTAGGTTAGGTTTCATTAAAACCTTTAAGGTTAGGTTGGTTTCATTAAAACCTAAAAGGGTTTAGGTTAGGTTTCATTAAAACCTTTAAGGTTATGTTAGGTTTCATTAAAATAAGGTTGTTAGTTTCATAACTTATAAGGTTAGGTTAGGTTTCATTAAAACCTATAAGACCCTGACTAATTTTTCCCGGCCAAGTTTAATGTTTTTTCTGATGGAGATAGTGTTTTTAATGGAAACGGTACCATTAAATTCGGTGATGATTTAAAAACAAAACAAAATTTATGGGTTTGCGCAAAATAAAACTATCTCAATTAGAAAAGCACCTATTGTAGGCCAGGAAAAATAGTCGGTGTCCGAAAACAACCGCGAAGTCCTCGTCCATTATTACCAACCTAACCTAACGTTAGGTTAAGGATGTAACACGTGACACAGCTGACCGGCAGCCTCGCAGCCTAGTCCCCCTCCTCCCCCGCCCCAACACGATGCCACTTAGCCTTTACAGTATTGTTTATTACAGCATGCTGTTTTCATGTGCTGCTTATTTAGTAAATAACATGTCCATTAATGTCAATTGTGTCGTTCTAAGATAATGTAATGTTCCATTACAGTAAAAGCCTTATAACTCGGCACTGTATAACTCGGAATTTGATATAACTCGGCATGGCATAGACAAAGATTTTTTTAAAATTTTTTTAATTTTTTTTTTACACCTATACCTATAGCGCATGTAGGCAGTGAGCTCCAGGGGTGGAATGGTAGGCCCTGGAGGCTCACTCGAGGGCTGTGATGGTTGGCCCTCGCCCGTGGTGGCGCAGGCAGGATTGTTATAGTGACGCCTGTGATTAGAGGCTCATGCCGCCCCTGTGTCCTCCCATGCATTCGCAGTCGAAGGTAGAGTTAATGGACAGGGCATGTGGTTATTCTTAGGCCATTCGACGGTGCAGAAAGATTTCAAGTGGATTTATGGGTCTCACTCGGGATCGAACCACTCTGCTACCACCTCACCTAAACTGCATCTCATGGTTTTCACTCGGCATATCATGCCCTCACAACCTCTTCTGTGAAAATGTAAACAGAAAGTCGGCAAAAAATAATGTATCGGCATATTGATTTTATAACTGCATCTCTTCACTTACACTCGGCATATCGTCAGTCGCATAAAGTCGTATTTTTGTCCTTTTGATCTTTTCCTGCAGGCTCAGGCTCTTCAATTTCATTCCCTTCCTGCTGGAGACACCCTTGCGTGATGGAGCTGACATCTTGAAATACAGTAATGTATGATGTAATCCCAAAACACCGTCTTGGATACGAATTCCGTTTTTTGTCGAAATTGAAAAAGGATTGGTTTCTGCTTCAAAAACACAACAAGCTTGGTAGGAGCCGAAATAATAATCAATGCAAAACATTGCAAACAATATCACAAAGTAACACATTTCAGCAAGGGTTATTGGATTGGGATTCGTAATCCAAGACGGTGCTTGGACGACAAAAACACGGCTCAGCCTAAACGCTGGTTCCCGACCTTTGCTTTAATTTGCCACCTATTTTACGTGTTTTGGGACTACATCATACAGTACTGTATATCAAGATGTCAGCTCCATCACGCAAGGGTGTCTCCAGCAGGAAGGGAATTAAATTGAAGAGCCTGAGCTGCAGGAAAAGGTGAAAGTGCTGGCAAGGATGGATGCAGGTGCGTCCATGCGTGCTATTTGTGCTGAGTTTGATATAAAATCTACTGTATTTTTCTTTTTTTTAATTTTTTTTTTTCTTTTTTTCTCTCCATATCAGAGGAGGAGGACATTGCATAACTCGGCACATTGAATAACTCGGCAAGGGCCAGAGCCCCTATCGTGCCGAGTTATAAGGCTTTTACTGTACTAGTAAAGATTATGATTAAATTATTCGTAATTTAATCGAGTGGCAACCGCGAGTACACACTGCACTACCTCCATATCGCACTACCTCCATATCACTATGAAATTACCGGCTGCTGTTATTTTTCTTACTTCATCTCACGTCTAAGGGAAGTCTCAAAAAGCATATATGTATAGAGCATTTTCTACTTAGAATTAAACGTTCTCTCTCCTATATCAATATTTGCAGAAACTCGTTTTACACCCTGTATGTAAGTATCAACCTCGGGCGAAGACGCTAGTATTAACTCAATATTATCCGTACTGGGGTAGGGTTTTTCCTATGTATTTTGATGCGTTAAGAATGATGGTCACATTCCAAATCATCGGAAATGCATAATTTTGCAGTTATCCCGCCTTTATCCCCGCTTTAGGTTAGGCTACTCAACCAACGCCCAGGTTAGGTTAGCGAACTAGCGGGGTCTTGGGGGGCGCAGTCCCCCATTTATGTCTGGTTACGTAACCAATGTCCATGTATTGTATTAACAGTGTTTTAATTTTCTTTTAAAGTAGGAGTTGGAATGAAGAAAGTAGAAGGTGGAGATTGATTGAAAGCCGAGCGAAGCGAGGCGCTGCTTGATAGGCCGGGGGTCCGGGGGCTGCCTAGGCCCCTGGAAGGCCACACCTTTGAAGGTGTTAAAATATGCATTCTGGCTGTTTTTCAGGGTCAAATTCACTCCTTTCATACAATAAGTATGAGTTTTTTTTCTTTCTTTTTTAAAGTAGGCAGCACAAGTTTGCGAGTAGACCGGTAATTGCGCCGTCCGCTGCTTTGTTTTAAAGACTGTATTAAACTGCAGTTTTACTGTTTTAGTTACTAGAGATTTTTCCAGGAATAGGTAAGTAATTTCTGCAGACTTTATCAGTTATATATTTTTATGTATTTTCGACTTATGTCATCCCATAGTGTTTACCGGATATATTTTACGTCATCCACATAATATACATCAGTACAAAACTTGTTTTCACTTCCCCACCCAAAACACCACATTCCCGACGGGTCCCCAGGTTGTTATTAGGCATTTTCCGACAATTTTTAATGCTGCCATTATTCTTAACACATCAAAATACATGTGAAAAGAGTTCTTTTGACCTCGTACTCATTTACTGGTTGAAAGTACTAATTTACCCTTTTTTTATATAATTGGTAGGTTAGGTTTGTTTAGGTTTGGTTGTGTTAGGTTGTGATGGGGAGGGCGTCTTCTTGCTTGTTACTCCTTTCTTTTTATCTTCTCTCTTCTCTTTACTCCTTCTTGCTGTTGAGATATTCTGAGGGGATTCCTGAAGCGGGCAGTCTTGGTCAAGGGGAGACCCTAGACTTTCTCTATTGACAGAGACTTGCATGTGGCCGTATGATGGAGCCAAGTATATACCTCCATGGGGAATCGTCAGGGCCGAAAGAGACTATACGTTGCCCTGGGCCAGTTATTTTTTGAAATCCCATTAGTATGTCCTTCCAACAGACATAGGACTTAGGCTGGTAATTCATAATTCGGAAATAAATAATTTCCTTTTTCCTTGCCCCGCGGGAATTCAAACTGTCACTAACACCAGATTTGCACCCAACTCTGCTCCTTAACCAGCTAGGCCAAGAGGTACCATATTTTACGGCTTATAAGACGCACTTTTTCCCCATAAAGATACCCTGAAAAATACTCATGCGTCTTCCAAGACGAATGTTGTAGGAGGTTAGCTTAGGTAGCTATTCAATTCAGCCTCTTATATGATGTAACCTGAGTACTTACCTGTTAAGAGTATTTCGCATACCATAAGACATTCAAATCAACTATTCTGTCCTCACGATGTGATGTTTACACTGTACTGGCGGGAGCCTTTCCGCCTCGGCAGATTGACGCCAACAGCGCCAATTATCGTCTGCTAGTGTTGATGTATCATTTACCACCAGGCTGTCCCACGTATCACATATCGCAGGCTGTCGCACGTATCATATATACACTAGGGTCCCGCATAAAGCGTGTTCGCATAAAGCGTTTCCCCTATAAAGCGAACGACCTAATATATATATATATATATATATTTTTAATAAATAAAATTCCAAAAGTATAAATTATGGCTAAACGCCTCATCTCCCGGGTCTGCCGCTCCACCTGGAATAACATGCTCGGCTATGCCCTCCGCATCACCTCCATGGGTCAATACCGAAGTGACACTTCCCCCCAGCCGTGTATAAGGACAAAGTCCCGCTTCCTGGATGTCACCCTCACCCGCCTCCGCCTGGGGCACACGACACTCACAGCTCACCTGCATCGCCTCCGTCTATCCCCTGACCCCCACTGCCCTTGGTGCATGAATGTTCCAGAGACTATTGAACACTTTCTGCTGCAGTGTCCGCGCTTCCACTCACACCGTGTAGTGGTACAGTCTCAACTCCTCGCCCTGAACGTCACCACCTTTGACCTGTCCACCCTGCTAGCAGCGGCTGGCGTTCCTCCCTCCCGGCAACACGCCGTCATCCGCCTCACCTGTGCCTACCTGAGGAAGACAGGTCAACTACCGTGCCTGTGATGGCATCATAGGACATCACCAGGGCTCAAAGTGTTCCCCAAGGGATCCTCACAGCCCTAAAACAACAACAACAACAGTTCTGGCGAGGCACGCAAGCGAGAGTTAAGCCAGGTTTATGGCAACTTGCTTTCGAGTCACTAACCTAACCTAATCCCACGCTTTAACCACCTAACTAAAGCCAAATCTGCATTAAAAGTGTCCGCGGCAAGGGAAGAACAGGCGATGTAGGTCACAAGAGGAAGAAGAGTGAGAGGCACGCTGCACGTAAACAAACACTTGTCTCTCGCCTCCCTATGAACAACATGTCAATATCTCCAAAAGTTTAAGTCCAAAAGAATGTTTCCTAGAATCCAATAAGGTAAACAGAAACCATACTCCCAATTGTGTAGGGAATTTCGATCCTAGTGTAAAATACCATGTTCTGGTATGCATGGGTGTGAACAAGTATAAATGTACGGGTACGGGCGGGAGGACCGATCGACCAATATCAATTTTCCCATAGGTTATGTGTTTCACATAGAGCGAATTCACATAAAACGACCTCGTTTATCGACCAATTTCTCGTTTTATGTGGGACCCTAGTGTACAAGCTAGAAGTTTTACGATACGCCAAATAACATGGGAACAGAGCAGCAGAAAGATACTTCGGACCACCGCCTACCGAGAAAATCAGTAGATTTTACTACCGCCTACCGGCAGAAAATCTGTTTTTTTTTTTTTTCTTAGAAATTTCCTTCCAAAATCAGGGTGCATCTTCCAAGATGCAGCGTCTTATAAGCCGTAAAATATGGTATATACCATCTGGATTAGTGGTTCTGGTGTATTTATGTTCATTACAAGGTTTAGGTTTGGTTTAGGTTATGATAGGTTTGGGTTAGGTTTTGTAGAGTTATTTAGTAAAAAAATACGAATTTGATGGTGTCCGATTGTCTGGGTGGTTGGCGCCTCCAATTCCTGCGGAATATTTACCGAATAGTAAGGGCGATACATTTGCTGTCAAAAATTTACTGTTATGCCATCGTGAAACGGTAAGTTAGGTTATATCAGATTATGGTTTGTCAGGTTAGAGGTGGGATTTGGTTTATTAACAGATGATATCAAGAAAAAAAAGAATGATCAATACTACTAGTGTGAAGTACTAGTGTGAAGCAGAACAAGGGTTGTGGAGTAGGATGGAGCAAAAATGAACGTTTTTTGCAACTTTTTCTGTGATTCGTTTGAAATAGTGAGGGAATTGTGCGAAATGGAGTTATATTCCCGAGAAGTAAAAAATTGAAGTCTGCGAATTTTTTTTAAGGTGTCAAAAGATTTGGTATTATGACAAAAAAAAAAAAAAGGTTATCATAATATATCAAAATATATTTTTTTCTTGAATATTTTCTTGGAATAGCATGAAAAGTGTTCAGGAACACATGCTTTTGAATATAATTTTTGTACAAGCTTTCTATGCAGATTTTTTGAGGTGCCCCAGCGGGGTGGAAAGTATAGATTTATGCGAAAAAATGAGTTTTTTTAACCCTCTCACACACAAAAAGTGTAATAAGTTTCTGCGTCCACTGCGACATCCGTCTGGGGCTCCCTAAGGGGCTCTGCGAAATGGCCTGACTGTGCGGCGAATTTCTTTTTTATGTTATCAATTTCACCAACGTTTATTCTTTTTTCCTGGCATTATTATATATCATTGGTTTTGCAAGAGATTATTCTGCCTTATGAAAGAAAAAAATAACAAGAAATGCAAATAAATAGCGGAATTTACCGACTACGAAAAAACCATTGAGTAAGAGAAATAAGAAATACTTACATTCACCACTTCGTAGCTCGAAACTTCCTGAGTCAACTTTTTATGGTTTATATGCCAATAAAAGCGGATTTTTATGAAGATTCCAACGCTACCATTATAATTCTCATATGGCCAGTATGGCCAGCTCGGGACACGTTTTGAAGGGACGATAGTCCGCGCTCACAGGCTGCCTGCTGAGAGGAAACTGAGACACAAGCCCTTATCATTTCAAATCTACTCTCACGAGAGAGTTGACAATTAGTTTATTTTATAGGTCTAGGTTGGATCTTTGACGCAGAAAATTTTGACTCGATTCTGATAAATACTTTATTTTTGGCAAATTTTTACAAGTTTTTTGACGCGAATCGCGTCTAAAGCTCAGATGTAGACGTGTCCGTTTTGACGCGAATCGCGTCACTGTGCGTGAGAGGGTTAATACATCGAATATTTTTTTTGTTTGATTCAAATTTAATTATTCCAACACTATACTAAGATAGATTGGAGCACCCCATACACTTCAAAATATAAAGAAGGCATCAACCCACACACTTCCAGCAGAACAACGTCAGAGCTGCATTTCTGCCTTCACACCGCTATAATTCATTGTGTTTGGGCCACCTCTAAATATTAATATATTGGTTTCATACTTTTTTGTGCACATGTTAAGGTCATTCTGCAGCATATTTTCGGTATTCCGATCTAATAAAAGTAACTTGAAAATTTGAACTATTTTTTAAGAAAATATATTTTTTTTACATATTTTCGATTTTATCAGTACTTGAGGCACCTGAAGATATTGATTAGACAGGTGAAATTTTAAAAACTTTAATTTGGGTTACATTGGCACAAGTTCCCACCTATACCGAGTCATTTATAAAAAAAAGTGTTTTTCGCTCCACCCTATTGTGGGGCGGGGTGGGCATCCTCTACACATGATAAAAAATACCGTAAATGGCGGTGTACAAGTCGACCAGGCATACAAGTCGACCCCAAGAGTATTAGCTCAAGATTACGAGTTAGGCCTATACCTGCCATATAAGTTGACCCCAAAAATACGGTAGGCTACTGGTAGGCCAAAGCTTGAATGTGGATAGCCTACGGTACTGTATATGGTAACCTGTCGCAAAAACACGTAACACCACTCCACTTATATGAAGATATGAATCTTTACTATAGGTCCGCCCAAAGACTACTGTATACTGGACTTGCTACTCATTTTGGGCTTATTTCCAGTAGAGGCCAGTTTTGCGATTCCTGACATTTTCGAACATCACTCCCGTTTCCCTTCCTATGGTTTATCAGTATAAATGATATACCGTTATCTTCGTAAATGTTTGTTCTATAATATTATCAAATAAAAAACTGTAAAATACACTAAAGAAATGCCATTATGAGAGTGAAGAAATATGCATGAGCTTAATATTCACATAAACTCTTCGCCATTTAATACTTTGCGAGAAAACATTTTACTTGAAACATATCAATAGAAGCAGAATTTTATTAGCTTACCATTGATATATTTAGTTTTCTGATAAATAAATTTTAAAAACTATACATAAATTGCGTATTAAATAAAAAAACCCTCATCAATCAGGAAAATTACCGTTTGATGATATTATTTATTTAGTTAACGGTAAGTTATGAAGGGTTTTAAAATTTGATTTATCAGAAAACGAAATATATCAAGGGAAAGCTAATAAATTCCGCTTCTATTGGTATGTTGCATGTAAAAGCCTTCACGCAAAAATATTAATGGCATGAGTTTAAGTTTTCATGCATATTTCTTCAGTCTCATAATGGATTTCTTTAGTGTATTTTACAGTTTTTATTGATAATATTAAGAAAAAATCATTTACGAAGATAACAGTGTATCATTTATACTGATAAGCCATAGTTACTGTATTCATGGAACACTTTTTACTTGCCGATCCAATTGGATTTTATTTTTTTATTTACGCTAATTTAGCATGGTGGTAATTCTTTTATCAAAAAATGAAATATATCAATGAAAACTAATGAAAATCTGCTTCTATTGAATGTTTCATCTAAAATGTTTTCTCGCAAAATATTAAATGGCGAAGATTAAGTAAATATTTAGTTTATGCAAAATTTTCTTCACCCTCTCTAATGGCATTTCTTTAGTGTATTTTACTGTTTTTTATTTGATAATTTTTATAAACAAACATTTACGAATATAACAGTATATCATTTATACTGATAAACCAGGAAGGGAAATGGGGGTGATGTTCAAAAGGGCAGGAATCGCAAAACGGGCCTCCACAGGTCGGGCGGGTTGGCGCGGGGCACGAGTAGCAATTTCCAGTATAGAGTAATCTTTGGGTCTGCCTCTGTTTTCCCACTTGAAAACACCATAGTCCCCTGATAGTACCACATACTGTATATTATAGTAAAACAGGGTAGTACCTATGGCTGGACTGCACTCACCCTCCGCCATTTGCATTCGCCCGTGTTTACACTCTGTGTATCAGCTGTTGGAAACAGCTGTGGGTGGAACACTGCTAAACGTCTCTCCATTATCGCTGTTTCTCTGAAAATGGCGCATATTGTAGTTGTTCCCGCATATTGTATTTTAGTTTGTGTAGTTCGAAACCCGACCCCAAAAAAAGAGGGGGGTAACGGTGTAACTTAAGGCAGCGGGCTCACAAATATTTCTATAATACTGTATATTATGTAAAACACAGTAGGTTTTTTGCCCCCCTATGCTATTTGGATTCACCAGTGTTTACACTCTTTGTATCAGCTATTTTGGGAAAAAGCTGGGGTGGAACTGCCGCTAAACGTCTTCTCCAGTTGTCGCTGTTGCTCTGGAAGTGGCGCATATTGTCTTTGTCTGACTGGAGTCACGGCAAGTGGTGTACAGCAATTATTAGTAGTGCTCATCCACTTGTTTACCACTCGGTGGGAAAGGTTCGCATTTTATCCTTGCCGTATAAGTCGACGACCCCTAGTTTTGGAGAGATTTTTTCAGGTTCAAAGAGTCAACTTATACGCCGCCATTTACGGTTATTGATTTCCGGCAGAAATGAGTGCAAGATTAATTCGTAGCACATCAAAACTATTTAGGAAAACTAAGTTTTGGCATTGCAATCGCGGGATGACCTAAACTGTAAATTTACCTACAGTAAAACCTCTCGTTTTCGGACCCTCATTATTCGGACCTCCTCCTTTTTTTTTGGGGGGGGGGAGGTAGGGTGTCACAATGTGAGTCAGTGGGGTTAGAGGCCCAGGCAGCCAGGCAGAGCATTTATGATCCATCACTGAGCATATACTTTGTATACTGTAATTGTGGGTTCTTTGTGTGTCCAAATGTTGTATTGGTGAGTGATCTGTGGCCATTGAGCCTTGGGCCCTAATCCAGCAAGAGAGGTGGTATCTCCAGCTACCACCCGCTCTCCCACCACCTAGATATTACCTGCCTTTACTACCGTATCCAGCAAGCCTCCCTCGTTAGGTAGTTAAAAGGTAGGAAGGCCCTGACTGGCTTGGGCGAGTAATGACGTCATCAAACTTGTCATCAGTCACCAGCCAATGACAAACCGTTTCTAAAACTTCTCGACCAATCACAAGTCAACAAGACGTTTGACACAGTCTTTAAAGGTCGTGTCACACGGACACTTTTTCCGTTAGTGTTACGGGGTGGCCGTGGCTAGAATGTTTCCCCATCACTGGCTACCCCGCCACCTCAACACCTTTAAATCACCCTTATTTAAGGTGACACACGGTACTACACTGACCTAAATAATGACGCGTGTATATAACAGCTCACCATAATCACTACGTTGTACAATAACTAGTAAGGACGTAAAGCCCTGCCCACCCTGCTGGCGAGGGACCTGCCCCGCCTGGCGCCCTGCTTACCTCTCAGGACAACACACTGTCATCCGCCTCACCTGTGCCTTCCTGAAGAAGACAGGTCAGCTACCACGCCTGTGATAGCATCATAGGATATCACCAGGGATCATAGGGCTCCTCAAGGGGTCCTCGCAGCCCTACAGACAACACCAAGGAGGAAATCTCCGCCATCATAATGCTGCTGGCGGCTGCCGCTGCCAGACGTAGGACTGACAGTGCTGTACACTACACCTGTACAGTACTATATTGTGTATTTTTACTGTAATTTATTTATTTACATAATTTATCTTATGTTTATTGATATTGCATGACTTAGAAATGTTCTTATTTACAGTAAAACCCTTATAACTCGCATTGAAACTCGGAATTGATGTAACTCGCAAGGCAAAGACAGATTGTTTATATATATTTTTAATTATATTATATTTTTTTGTTTTACACATCTATGCCTGATAGGCGTGTAGGCAGTGACCTCAAGGCTCAGATGGTAGGCCTGAGGCTCACTTGCGGGCTGTGATGGTTGGCCCTCGCCCGTGTGGCACAGCAGGATTCTTATAGTGACGCCTGTGATTGCTCATGCCACCCCTGTGTCCTCGATGCACTCGCAGTCAAGGTAGAGTTAATGGACAGGGCATGGGTTTTCTAGGCCACTCGACGGTGCAAAAAGATTTAAAGTGGATTTATGGGTTCACCGGGATCGAACTGGGTCTTCGAGAACGCCACCCGGTGACATCTGAAATACAGTATGTATGATGTAATCCCAAACACTTAAAATAGGTGGCAAAGCCACCAGCGCGTAGGCTGAGCCATTTTTTGTCGTCCAAGCACGTCTTGGATACGAATCCGTTTTTTGTCGCAATTGAAAAAGGATGGTTTCTGCTTCAAAACACAAACAAGCTGGTAGGAGCCGAAATAATAATCAATGCAAAACATTGCAAACAATATCACAAAGTAGTATAACACACATTTCAGCAAGTGTTATTGGATTGGGATTCGTAATTTGTAATTTTTGTTACAATTTTTTTTTTTTTTTTACCATATCAGAGGAGGGCATTTGCATAATTCGGCAAGGGCCAGAGCCCCTATCGTGCCGAGTTATAAGGGTTTTACTGTACCTAGATTTTTTTTTTTTAAGCCTTTATACACATAATCCCCCATTATTCGGATCCTTGCATTACTCGGACCACTCCTTGGACCAATTAGTCCGAATATGAGAGGTTTTACTGTACTTTCAAGCAAGTTCAATTTTTTTTCGCTTAATATGTGATACTTTTGGTAACAATTTACTCCATGACTTGCAATTTTTGTTTCCTTAATATGTGGTGCTTTTTCTAATGGAGCTACAGTAAACCCTCTATAATTCGATCTAATTGGGGGGACCTGGGTCGAATTAACCGAAAGTCTGAATTATCCATGTTACCTCTAACACAGTAAGAACTCGCTCAAACATGCCAAAACAGCACAGATTGTATTACATGTACTCACCAAAACCATTGTATTTATACGATAATTATCATATACCGTAAATGGCGGCAAGCAAGTCGACTCTTTGAGCCTGAAAAAATCTCTCCAAAACTAGGGGTCGACTTATACAGTGTGTGGATAACGTATGGGTATTGAATACAGCTGTTTCCAACAGCTGATACACAGATTGTAAACACTGACGGGAACGCCATTTAACCCAAGCGGCCAGTCAGACAACTACAATATGTGCCACTCCGGTGAACCTCCGGTGGTTTAGTAAGTCTTGTTAGCCTGTTTAGTGTATAAGGGTAATTAAGCTGAGTGTCGGCAGTGTAACAATCAATGGGTCCATTGATGGGTTCATTGTTTCATAGCCGTGGGGGTTGGTGGAGCCACGGGCTGTTTTTTTTCACATATGCAAATGGCGGTGGACACCGGTAAGTGCAGTCCAGTCATACTACCGTGTTTTACTATAATATACAGTATGTAGCGGTACTATCAGGGGGCTATGGTTTTTTCAAATGAAAAACAAGAAAAAAAGACCCATAGTAAAGATTCAATCTTATATATATATTTTTTTTTTTTTTTTTTTTTTTTTTTTTATATACATGACAAAGGACTGGCCAAGGGCAACAAAAAGAGTAACACAAGCCCGCTTAGTTGCCAGTCCCTATAGAAGACAACAGTAAGGGAAAAAGAAAGGGGGCTGGCCATTTAGTTCGGGAGGTGTCTTGTCACTTCTCTTGAAAAGATTTAAGTCTTAGGAAAGTGGAAAAATAGAAACAGGAAGAGAGTTCCAGAGTTTACCAGTGAAAGGGATGAAAGAGTAAAGATACTGATTAACTCTTGCATTAGGAAGATGGACAGAATAGGGATGAGAATGAGTAGAAAGTCTTGTGCAGCGAGGCTGCGGAAGGGGGGGAGGCATGCAGTTAGCAAGTTCAGAAGAGCAGAGAGCATGAAAATAGTGGTAGAAGAGAGCAAGAGAAGCAACATTGCGGCGGTGATTTAAAGATTGAAGACAGTCAGTCAGAAGAGGGGAGTTGATGAGACGAAAAGCTTTTGACTCAACCCTGTTTAGGAGAGCTTTATGAGTGGATCCTCCCCAAACATGTGAGACATACCGTATTTTACGGCTTATAAGACGCTGCATCTTGGAAGACGCACCCTCATTTTGGAAAGAAAAAAAAAAAAAAAAAAACTTCCACCAAAATTGTTATCTGATATATACCTAGTCATTTTCACACAAGAACACTCACTATTTATTATCTTCATTCAGCACTGCTCATCACTATTTTTATTTTCTAGCTTGTATGATATATTATAAGTAAATTGTCATGTTGGCTGGCTGAACATGTGCACGCAGGTCAGACGGCGGGAGTGAAAACCCTACCGCGGTGTGCAGCTGTGTGCCTGCCTGATGTGCCGATCAGCTGAGTCTGGCTTTGTTGTCCTGAGTGTAAACAAACACCTCTCACGCTCTCCCGTGCCTCACTACGTCGCCTGCCTCCTGTGCCTCACCACGTATTGTTTGAATTTTCCTGTATGCGTGTAGTATTTATAGTGGCTGCATGTACATAAGTATACAAATTTTCATCTAATGTAACAAACAAAGTTCCTTATACACGCAATGTCTGTTGGCGCCAATCTGCCGGGGCGGAAAGGCTCCCGCCAGTATCGGGGTAAACCCTCACAGGTGAGGACAGATTGGTAGTTGAATGTCTTATGGTATTCTAAATACTCTTAATAGGTATGTACTGAGGTTACATCATATAAGAGGCTGAATTGAATAGCTACCTAAGCTAGCCTACAACATTCGTCATTTATTTGGGAAAAAAGTGCGTCTTATAAGCCGTAAAATACGGTACTCCATACATGGGTGGATAAGCCCCTGTAGAGAGCAAGCAACTGGGAGGGAGAAAAAAAAAGGATGCAGAAGCTACAGGACACCTAACTTCTTAGAAGCTGTTTTAGCAAGAGATGAGATGTGAGATTTTCAGTTCAGATTTTTAGTAAAGGATAGTCCAAGAATGTTCATTGTAGAAGGAGATAGTCGAGTGTCATTGAAGAAAAGGGGATAGTTATCTGGTAAGTTCTGTCAAGTAGATAGGTGAAGAAATTGGGTTTATGAGGCATTGAACAAATCGAGGTTTGCTTTGTCCCAATCAGAAATTATAGAAAGATCAGAAGTTAGGCGCTGTGACATCTCTCCGTGAATCACTTGGTTCCTGTTGAGTTGGACGTCTAATCAACAACGTTGAAACATGCAGGGTAGAATCATCAGCGTAGGAGTGGATAGGGCTTTGAGTTAGACTTAGAAGAGCATCATTGAATAATAGAAAGAGAGTGCGTGATAGGACAGAACCCTGGGGACAGAGGTGGGCATCGCAATTTTATTTCCAATTCCGCAATCGCAATTCCGCAATTCCAACCTGCACCAGTCCGCAATCGCAATTCTGCAATTTTTTTCAGATAGGCCTATTCGCAATTCCGCAATTCCGCAAACTAATTTTGACACACCTACAATTAAAATAAAACTCCTACAATTAAAACAAAAAATGTCTCTAGACTCTTAAACACCTACAATTAAAACAAAAAATGTCTAGGCTCTTTATTAGTGTTTAATACTTCTGTATTCCTATTCTGTCTATACTTGTTATTTGTCCTTCACAAAAAGCCCTGTCTTTTTTAGTTTTTTTTTTATTTTTTTAACCCCTTCACCCCTACTGGAGTACTCCTACCCAAAGAAATCTACTAACCCTTCCCTCCTCCTCCCTCCCTCCCTCCTCCCCCCTCCCCCCCTTCCCCCTTTTTTGGTTCCATGTGGAGGTTGGAAACAAAATCCCACCCCAAGGGCCCCAGCAAACACCTTCAACCCCCAAGCCCCCAGCACGTACTGACGAGTAAACTGTGTTTCCCCTTGGGCAATTTTGGCACGGGCCGTGCCCGTCCTCCAATTTTTGGGTGGGAACTTAGTTCAGGGGCGGGCATTTGCCACTTGAAGGGGGTGACCGTCACAATTATTGCGATTGCGTTTCAAAATTTTGGGGGCCCCGAAACCCTGCAATTCTGCTTTTTTTTTCAGGCATCCAAATTGGAAATTCCGCAACCGAATTACCCTTTTCCGAAAGTTTTGTGATTGCGTTTAAAAATTTTTTGTCGGTCCCCCAATTCGCAATTCCGCAATTTTTTCAGGCATCCGAAATTTTGCGAAATTCCGAAACCAAATTACCTTTCCGAAATTTTTGGGAAAATTGCGGCAAAAAATTGGGGAATGCCCACCTTTGCCTGGGGAACACCACTATTGTAGATTTGAAGACAATGTCCGTCTACGAAAGTTTTGAAATAAAACGGTTTAAAAGGGAAACTTAAGTGACAGTCCAGAGAAAAAGGATAAAAACCGAATGGGGTATTTTGGAAAAAAATTAAAAATTTGTGCCGATTTATAAAAAAGTTTTGATATGCAACACACAATTTTTCACAAAAACCCCAAAGGGAGGTGACCAAGTTGGGTTAGGAAAGCTAAAAGACGCCAGTAGATCCCTTTTAGGGAAACCTACGGGACGATCAATAAAATATTGTGAGCAATAAAATTTAAGGAAGATCTTCTTTTTAAAGGGGGAGAGTCCCCGAAAAATTTAAAAATTGCATCTAGGGTCATGAATAATTTATATTTTTGTTTTATTTTAAAGTACCCTTGTTATCACAAAAAATTTTCAAAGGGGATAAAATAAAAGGAAAAAAATTAAAAAAATTTTTAAAAAACCCTATTTTTTGTCTTTTTTTTGATAAAATTTTAAATTTGCTTTTTCCCTCAGCCATTTTTTGACCGATTTTTTTGGACGGGCCCTCTGTCCCACTGGCCCGAAAAAAAAAAAATCGAAGATTTTGGTTCTGGACAAAAATGAAGCTGATTATGGTAAATAAACCCCTTCTGAACCCCGAATAGGATTTAAATTTAAATTTTTTTACTTCCCCTTTTTTGAAAACCCCGACGCTTTTCCTAAAAAAAATTTTGGGTAAAATCAGCAAAAAAAATGGGTTTTCCCCAATTTTTTCATTTTAAACTTTTAATCTTTTTTTCCCTCAAGCCTATTTGGGGCTTCATTTTTTTTTAGTCAGTGGGGGTTTGGCAGTGAGCAGGGGAAGGGTGGGGCGGCTGCGTATTGGCGGGGGGTTTTAGCAGCGGTTTTGACATTTTTACCTCCTGATGGGACAGCTATTGACAAAATTTTTAAACATTTTTTTTTTCTTTGCAGATTGATGTGTTTGATTTGTGGAGTCCTAATTTTTATTGGTTTAAAACCGAAATATCCTTGTCCCGGGTTGTGATGGGGGGGGGCCCTAACTGTGTGAATCATGGGCCCTTTTTTTTTTACATATTTTAAATTTTTCCCCCCTGCAGTCTGAAAAAAACCTCTCCCAAAAAATGTTAAAGCAGTTTATCTGAATTACTTTAAAGTGCCGTATAGGTGATCAAGATAAGAAGGGGGCCCCCTCACTAGCATGCAACCCCGGGGAAACCCCTTAAATGAAGGATGCGGGGCAAACGGCCATCGGCATGGCTTCGGCATCCCAATGGTTTGGCTTTAAAAAAAAGGGAATCACAGTACTACTGCTATTTTCTGCCCTCATAACATAAAAGGATATTCAGAAAAAACGCGGCAAAATCGGGGATCCTGAGGGTCCCCTTCTCCCATCAGGCCTGTTTAAAAAACATGGTCCTGACTCCCTTTTTCCAAAATTTCCAATTGAAAGGGGCTAAAATAAATCGATTCGAAGAGGGGGATAACCCCAAGGGATACAGCTTTAAAGAAATGGCAGAAAAACAGGACCCCAAAATTTCATCATTTGGGGAAATGCTCCCATGCCCTTGTGGGGACCTAGATCTACCCAAGGAAAAAATTGAAGCCCTTTGGGTCTCGTCTCAAGGAAGGGGAAATTTTCTACAAAAGGGTTTTTCCCCCCCTTTTTGTGGAAAAAAACCCCCCCAAAAAAAACCCCTGTTTTTTGGGCCCCCCCCCCTTTTTTCCCCTTTTTTTTTTGGGGGTTTTTTGGGGGTTTTAAAAACCCAAAAAAAAACCCCTTTGGGGGAAAAAAAAAAAAGGGGGGGAAAAAAATTAAAAAATTTTTTTTGGGGTTTTTTTTTCCCTTTTAAAAAAAAATTTTTTAAAATTTTTTTTTCCTTTAAAAAATTTTTTTTCCCCCCTTTTTTTTTTTTTGGGGTTTTTGGGGGAAAAAAAAAGAAAAACCCCCCCCAAAAAAAAACCCCCCCCGAAAACCCCTTTTTTGGGGGGTTTTTTTCCCTTTAAATTTTTAAAAGGTTTAAAAAAATTTTGGGGGGAAAAATTTTTTTTTTGGGGGGGAAAAAAAGGGGGGTTTTTTTTAAAAATTTTAAAAAGGGGCCCCTTTTTAAGGCCCCAAAAAACCCTTTTTTAATTTTCCCCCCCGGGCCCCCCTGGAAAAAGGGGGGGGGTTTTTTTTTTAAAAAAAGGGGGGGGGGGGGAAATTTTTAAAAAAATTTTTTTAAAATTCCCCGGGAAAAAAAAATTTTTTAAAAAATTTTTTTTAAAAAAATTGGGGGGGGAAAAAAAAGGCCCCCCAAAAATTTTTTTCCCGGGAAAACCCCCCCGGGGGTTTTTGGGGCCCCAAAAAAAACCCCTTTTTTAAAAAAAAAAAGGAAAAATTTTTCCTTTTTTTTTTTTGGTTTGGGTTTTTTTTTAAAAAAAAAATTTTTTTTTTCCTTTAAAATTTGGAAAAATTTTTTGGAAATTGGTAAAAAAAAAAAAAGGTTTTTTAAAAAAAAATTTAAATTTTTCCCAAAAAAAAAAAATTTTTAAAAAAAATTTTTAAAAAAATTTTTTTAAAAAAAATTTTTTAAAATTTAAAAAAAAAATTTTTTTTTTTTTTTTCCAAAAAAATTTTAAAAAATTGGTTTAAAATTTTTTTTTCCAAAAAGGGGGCCCTTTTCCCCCCAACCCCCAAAAAAAAAAATTTTAAAAATTTTTTTTTTTTTAAATTTTTTAAAAAAATTTTTTTTTTTTAAAAAAAAAAATTTTTTTTTTTGGGAATTTTTTTCCCCCCCCAAAAATTTTTTTTAAAAAACCCAAAAACCCTTTTTTAAAAAAAACCCCCTTTTTTTTTAAAAATTTTTTAATTTTTTCCAAAATTTTTTGATAATTTTTTAAAAAAAATTTTTTTTTGGAAAAATTTAAAAAAAAAAGGGGGGGGGGTTTTTTTAACGGGGAAAAAAAAAAAAAAAAAAACTTTTTTTTTTTTTTTTTTTTTTTAAAAAAAAAAAAAGGGGGGTTTTTTTTTTTTTTTAAAAAAGAAAAAATTTTTTTTTTTCTAAAGGGCCCCCGGAAAAACCCTTTTTTCAATTTAAAAAATTTTTTGGAAAAATTCCCAAAAAATTTTTAAAAAACCCCCCCCCCCAAAAAAAAAAAAAAAAGGGGGGGGCCCCCCCTTTGTTAATTTCCTTTTTAAAACCCGGGAAAATTTCCGGGGGTTTTTTTTTTTTTTCCCTTTTTTTTTTTTTTTTCTTCCCCCCCCGGGGGGGGGGGGGGAAAAAATTTTTAAAAATTTTTTTAAAACCCCCCCCCAAAAAAAAAAATTTTGGGGGGCCCCCGGGAAAAAAAATTTTTTTTAAAAAAAAAAAACCAAACCCCCCAAAAAGGAAAGGGGGGAAAATTTTTTTTTTTTTTTAAAAAAAATATATAATTTATATAACTATATAATATAATAGCTATTAAAATTTAGAATGCCGATATTTCAAATACGGAGAGAAAAAGCAATGCCATTTTTGAAATCAGCAGCGAAAAGCTTTCCAACCACACACAATAAACTCGGAACCATTTTGGTGTCGACCAGTGTTATATAATTCTTGTTATTCTAACAATTTGTTCTGATAATTTTTTGAAAATTGTTTTCGAAAATGTTTAAAAAATTGTAAAAAAAAAATAAATTGAAAATTTAAGGATAATTTTCCCATATATCAAAACTAAGACTAAAACAAAAAAATATCAGAACAGAACAGATTTTTCTACGATATTGATTTTGTGTCCTAAATTTTCGTGAAAATCGTGCCAAAAATAAAAGTAGAGATGAATTTTATGTTTTTTATACTAGTTTTAAAGAAAAATGCGTTTGAAGTTTTGCTAAAGTTTCTGCGCTCCAGTGAGGTTTACTATACTGTCAATGCTACTTGCATATGAATTTTATGGATCAGTAATCACATATTAATTGCATGCATAAAAGGATCTGCACCTGTCCCCCCTTATAAAGGTATTAAAATTAATTGCTCAAAGGCGAGGGTGTCAGGGCGTGCCACGCCCCTCATTGTTGCAAGGTCGATCAAATTTTCACCAGGTGCATAGCTTTCGGTTGGAATTCCTTTGTCTGTCTTCCTCTTCTTGTTTATTGTCTTCGGTGTAATTCTTCTCTTTTCTCTTTTTTCTAGGCCTTTTTGGATGTATACACAGCATGCCAAAGTATTGTTCGCGACATCATAACACAGCGCTTCCATACGGGAATTCAGAAAATGTACTCTATGGCAGCCTACTGACTTCCGAGAGAGATATCTTACATATGGCAGCTTGTTTAAGGCACGGGCAGTCCATCAAGACCGTTGAGGAATGTTCAGATGCCACTTGTCAATTATAGACGAAGCATTTAAAAAGTATCGCCTTCCTTCCCGCGAGTAATTTGAACAGACGCGCATTGGTATAACTATCATTATTTTCATAATGGGTGGCAAGAAAGACCTAACAAAGGAGCAAATTAAAGTTACTGTATCTCTACACAAGGCATAGAGGCCAGTGGAAGAAATATCAAGGATTGTGGATGTTACGAGGAGATGTGTGCATAAGTGGGTAGAGAGTTTCACGGTGGGTTGGCGGTGTCGCGGCAGCCGCGACACCGTAACAGTATAAGTGGCCAGGGTGAGGATGTAAAAGTCATATCGCAATATTTTTCTTGCTCTTATTTGAGGATGGGCATCCACTTGACGTTTCATGACGTTTAGGGTGCTTGCTGATGTTTTACATCCTCGCCCTGGCCACTTATACTGTTACGGTGTCGCGGCTGCCGCGACACCGCCAACCCACCGTGAAACTCTCCACCCACTTATGCACACATCTCCTTGTAACATCCACAATCCTTGATATTTCTTCCACTGGCCTCTATGCCTTGTGTAGAGATACAATAACTTTAATTTGCTCCTTTGTTAGGTCTTTCTTGCCACCCATTATGAAAATAATGATAGTTATACCAATGCGCGTCTGTTCAAATTACTCGCGGGAAGGAAGGCGATACTTTTTTAAATGCTTCGTCTTATAATTTACAAGTGCATCTGAACATTCCTCAACGGTCTGATGGACTGCCCGTGCCTTAAACAAGCTGCCATATGTAAGATATCTCTCTCGGAAGTCAGTAGGCTGCCATAGAGTACATTTTCTGAATTCCCGTATGGAAGCGCTGTGTTATGATGTCGCGAACAATACTTTGGCGCGCTGTGTACATTGGTTCCAAAAAATTTGTGAACAGGTTGCTCTTTTCGTATCCAAAATTGTGTTCCAGAATTGTTACCTGGGTAACAAACTTCACCCTGAAGATTGCTGTTTTTTTTTCTTTAAGGCTTAGTTTTGATACAGGGAGGTCCCGTTATACGAGCATTCGGTATACGATAATCCGATGATACGAGATGTTTGTAAAATTCGA
>JACEEZ010026017.1:5000-15000 GCA_016584305.1 Chionoecetes opilio
CTAACATTTTTTCTAAAAATGAGTAATGAGTATTTTGGCTGGTCCAGCTATTGGCAATGCAGTGGGCAGGGACAGGCGGGTGTCGGTCAGGGTAGGGGGAAGAGGTTGTGTGCCAGTGTCTGACTGGTACAGTTGCATCAGTTGTGTGTGAGACTTGACGGTGGGTGTGTGTGCGTCGCTCTTGTTGCTTTATTACGGTTAGTACCATTGTCTTTGTCTAAAATCAATGCATCAATTTAGGTATATAACACTTTAAAAACTTTATACAAGTGATCTTGCATGCCGTATGCTGTATGGGTGCTGTTGTTTGCATAACAGTAACAACATAAGTTTACATAAATGTTTTTGTTTGTTTTAGGTTCAATGGCGAGTACACGTTCAAATACTGAAGTTTGGCTCATTGGTCAACACATAACCGAAATCACGGGTGCACAACTTCCTTCAACAAGAGATGTTCTACGTCTGTTTTTTTCCACGGTCACAAGGAACATAAGAAAACAGTGAATGATTCTGCGAGTGAAGTTGCAGCATCGGTTATTAGTTTCTGGAATAAAGCACGGATTCCTACCATAACTGAGAAGAGTATTGGACGAAAGGTAGTGGATCTTTTTTTAATGTGGAAGGGACTTAAGAAAAACTGCACTCGCACTACAGACACACAACGTAAGAAAGAGGAAACTTTTTGTGATGAGTCAGAGGACCTGTTCGATGTTGCCCACCCCAAGGCAATGCAGCTCTTGACCATCGAAGAAGACCGAGCATTCCTGGCAGCGCAACGAGAAAAAGGGAGAAGAGGTGTAATGGCAGGAGTAGACAAAAAGATTGCTTGTTCCATCAAGCGTCGGGAAGAAAGCAAGAGTAAGCAATCTCTACAACAGAATCAAGCCAGTTCTGCTCTTGAATATGATGAGTTGGGTTCTTCGTCTGAAACAGAAGCACAATCAAGCTCGTCATCATCTACAAGTTCCCTAGCGATATCACCAGTGGTATCTTCTTCCAAGCGTAAACGTGCTACTCTCAAAGTTATCACCCCTGAATTGTCAAGTACATTGGACCGCACTGGGATCAGTCACCGCTCTGCTCTCCGGATCGTCAGTGCCACGGCTGCTAGTCTAGGTCATGACCCAATGGAACTAGTTTTAAACTATGAGACAGTGCGTACTTCGCGAGCGACCCACCGTTCTGGGATTGCCAAAGAAATTAAAGAAAATTTTCAACCTAGTGAAGTGCTCACTGTGCACTGGGATGGAAAAATTATGCCTGATGAACAAGGAGCGAGTGTTGACCGAATCGCCATTCTTGTCTCCGGAATCAATACTGAAAAGCTGCTTGGTGTCCCGAAACTTTTGTCAGGGACTGGACAGGCCATTGCTACAGCAGTCAGTGCAGCGCTGGAAGAGTGGGACATATCAGAGAATGTTTCAGCACTCAGTTTTGACACAACAGCTTCAAACACTGGGCACTTGTCGGGGGCATGTGTCATTCTGGAGCAGAAACTCGGCCGCCGTCTTCTGCATCTCGCGTGTCGTCACCACATCCTTGAGCTTGTTGCCGAGAAAGCGTATGTGGAATGCATGGGGCCTTCCTCTGGACCAGATATTACTCTCTTCTCTCGCTTCAAGCAGAAGTGGAAGGACATCAGTCAAGATGACTACAGCCCTCTCTCAGACCTCCCTCCAAGTTTGTACGAGAAACGAGATGACCTCATCTGTTGCTGGAAACATCATCTGGTCAAGCATCAGCCACGTGATGATTACCGTGAGTTACTGGAGCTAGCAATCAGGTGTCTTGATGGAGCTCTACCCAAGTTTAGTCTGCGATGGCCCGGAGCACTTCACCGAGCACGGTGGATGGCTAAGCTCATTTATGCCATGAAGATCCTGCTTTTTGCTAATCAGTTTCAACTAACTGCTCGTGAGACATTAGGCTTGAAACGATTCACATTCTTTGTGCTAGAGGTGTATGTCAGTGCATGGTTCACGGCCTCCGTTCCATCCTCCGCTCCTGCTAATGATTTGCGGCTCCTCCAAGACCTGTCAGAGTACCACGACGTCAAAATATCAAGAACATGTCTCACAGTCTTCGGTCGTCACCTGTGGTACCTCAGTGAAGGCTTGGTGGGTCTTGCACTCTTCGATCCACAAGTTAATGCAACAATGAAGAGAAACATAGTTCGGGGCAATCTTTGAGAGGGAGGCGACCGAGGATTCACCAAAACGTGCTGCTCTTCCTGCCACATCTTCCCTTCCCACAAAGCAGCTCTCAGACTTTGCTTCTAGAGGATCAAACTTTCTATTTGAAAGTCTCAAAATGAAGACTTCTTTTTTGTCCAAGGAACCTGACACATGGTCTGATGATGAAGACTTCAAAACTGGCGTCGCAGTTGTGGGTGGTCTCAGAGTCATCAACGACACTGCAGAGAGAGGGATTGCCTTGATACAGGCATTCAACAGCAAGATCACCAAGAGTGAAGACCAGCGTCAACATCTGCTGCAGGTTGTTGAAGAGCAGAGGCGGTCACAACCAGGGACATCAAAACAGGACCTTACAAGCAAAAAGAGAAAACAATGAATGGGCTGTCTCTGCCAGCCGACCCCCTCCACACCTCTCCCACCCATTGATGTAAGCGTGTTCACTGCAGTTTCATTTTAAAAAGGAATTAATCATTTATATGTACAGTGTACAGTGTACACATAAACTTACTCAATATGTAAATTTTTAAATAAACCGGCATATTATGAATATTCGTATTTTTTGCCTATAAGGATAAAACTTCAATTGACTTGAGCTACCTCTAAATATTGTCCAAATGACCCAGGATTTCGCCTGTGTTCTTTTTTCATGGGTACGCAGTATTGGACAAATGGCCATCTAAAAATAAAAACTTTCACTTTTTATTGTCACCCTAATATATATATATATATATACAAATCTTTAATTTCTAAACTACCCTCATTCGGTTTCTATCCTTCTCTCTGCACCTTCATCTTAAGTTTCCTTTCTAACTGTTCTATTGCAGCTACTGTAGATGGTCATTGTTCTTTTCCTAAGTCTATCAACAGTGGTGTTCCTCAGAGTTCTGTCCTATCACCCACGCTCTTTCTATTATTCAATAATGACCTTCTAAGTCTAACTCAATGCCCTATCCACTCCTACGCTGATGATTCGACCCTGCATTTTTCAACGTCATTCATTAGGCGTCCAACTCAACAGGAACTAAGTGATTCACGAAGGGACGCCACAGAATGTCTGCCTTTTGATCTTTCTATAATTTCTGATTGGGGCAAAGCAAACCTTGTTGTGTTTAATGCCTCAAAAACCTAATTTTTTCACCTATCAACTCGACATAACCTTCCAGACAACTATCCCCTCTTCTTGAACGACACTCAACTGTCTCCCCCTTCTACAATGAACATACTAGGAGTATCCTTTATAAAAATTTGAACTGGAAATCTCACATCTCATCTCTTCCAAAAACAGCTTCAGGGGTTAGACATGGAAGTGAGGTCGGGGCTGAGGAGGTAATTAGAGCGGTTAGACATGGAAGTGAGGTCGGGGCGCAGGAGGTAATTAGAGCGGTTAGACATGGAAGTGAGGTCGGAGCTGAGGAGGATTATACCTTATATGTAAGGAATATAATTGACGGACAGAAAAAAAATATTCCTTATAGGGAAATAAGATCTAGAAAGTGATCCAAAATGGATGACCACTAATTTAAAACACAACATTGGAGTAAAAAGAAACATGTATTTAAGGTTAAAGGCAGGATTGGTGAGCAAAGAACAGTATAACGTGATGGCGAGGACAGTGAAGAAATTAACTCGAGTAGCTAAGAACAATTATGAGATTAAAGTAGCAGGACAGGCGAAAAATGACCCAAAGGGGTTCTATCAGGTATATAAAACCAAGACAAGGGAATTAGTCGGGCCGTTAAGGTCAGGACAAGGTGAGGTCTTAAATACGGATGAGGATATGTGTAAAAGTCTAAATGATTATTTCTTAAGCGTTTTTGCTGAGGAGGATACACAGACGATACCAGATAGTGAAAAGATGTTCAAAGGAAGCGATGAGGAGAAACTCAAAGATATTGTGATAACTAGGAAAATGGTGGAAGAGGGTATAGATAAAATGAAGAATTTTAAATTGCCAGGACCAGATGAGGTGTATCCCAAGGTATTAAAGGAATGCAAGGAGGTTGTTAGTGAGTCGTTAGTGCACATTTTTAGGAAATCGGTTAAGATAGGCGATGTGCCATTATTGTGGAGGAAAGGAAATGTTGTTCCCATATTTAAGAAGGGAGACAGAGGACTAAAGTCAATTATCGACCCGTAAGTCTAACGTCAGTGGTAGGTAAATTATTGGAATCTATTATTGCAAAAAACATTAGAGAGCACTTAAATAAACATAGTTTGATCAATAATTCACAACATTGATTCACCAAGGGTAGGTTATGTCTCACCAATTTATTGAGTTTTTATAGGAAAGTTTATGAGACGGCAGATAATGATAAGGATTATGATATAATATATCTGGACTTTAGTAAGGCATTTGACAAAGTACCACACGAGAGACTCTTAAATAAGGTTAAGGCTCATGGAATAGATGGGAAGGTTCTTCGTTGGATCAGAGCTTGGCTAAGTAATAGGCAACAAAGGGTTACAATTAATGGTTCTAAATCTGAATGGGGCCTGGTGACAAGTGAAGTTCCACAAGGGTCTGTTTTGGGTCCATTACTATTTTTTATTTACATCAACAACTTGGATAGTGGGATTAGCAGTGATATCAGCAAGTTTGCTGATGATACTAAGGTAGGTAGGATTATTGGATCACAGTCTGATGTAAACATATTGCAGGGAGACTTAGATAAACTTAATGAGTGGGCAGTCAGATGGCAGATGGAATTTAATATTGATAAGTGCAGCGTTATGAATGTTGGTAGAAAAAACCCTGGTAATAGATACACCATACGCAATGTATCGCTGAAAAAATCAGAAGGTGAAAAAGATCTTAGAGTGAGGGTGAGCCCAGACCTCCGACCTAGGAAACAATGTATTGAGGCTAGAAATAGAGCTAATAGAGTGTTAGGATTCATTACCAAAAGTGTTAAAAGTAGAAGTGCGGAAGTTATTCTAAAGCTTATCTGGCTTAATTGGTGAGGCTCTAGTCAGGCCTCACCTAGACTATGCGGTTCAGTTTTGGTCTCCATATTACAGGATGGATATAGCCTTGTTAGAAACAGTGCAGAGAAGGATGACCAACATGATACAAGGGATGCGTAACTTTAGTTATGAGAAGAGATTGAAGTTATTAAAGTTACACTCACTCGAGAGACGCAGAGTAAGGGGCGATCTGATAGAAGTTTTTAAGTGGATAGAGGGATTTAATAAAGGAGAGGTAGGAAAAGTTCTTACGGCTTTTAACCAGGGTAGAACAAGAAGTAATGGATTCAAGCTGGAAGGGCGTAGATTTAGAAAGGAAATAGGGAAAAACTGGTTCACAAATAGGGTGGTGAATGAATGGAATGGACTCAGTAGACAGGTAGTTAGTGCGGAGTCATTAGGGAGCTTTAAAGAGGGGCTGGATAGGTTCATGGATGGGGATGAAAGGTGGATGTAGCTAGTGTTAGGTGACAGGAACCACCACGTGTAGGCCTCGCGGCCTCTTGTAGCTTCCTTATTTTCTTATGTTTTGCCACGGTATATTGTGAAAGGTCTAATAAGGGGGAGGCGCATCAAGCAGCCTCCCCGTTGTTAAACCTCCTTTCACAATATACCGTGGCAAAACATAGTAGCTTTGCAATCATTGTTCAGTATAAGGCACTAAAAATCCACAGGGATAACGCTGGGAAACAATTAAGACTACATTGGTACAATGCACTGGTAAATATAAAAATATTACATAATATGGATATTATAGAATAATACTTCCATTGATGTTCGTTAACACTTAAAACGAAACATAAATGTTTGCTATAAAACAGCTAACAATTTTCGAGCAAAAATGTCATTATGTTATGGAAAAATATTAACAGCTGAGCAAAAATTGGTCTTTAATAATTTTTTTCAAAATATGCCTATTTGAAAAACATGAACATGCACACACATTCAAACACAATAAATCTATTTTACTCAAGTTTATTAAAATAAATTGATACAAAAGTAAAGTAATAGAACACATGGTCATCTTCACATGACCATCCTCTTAAAATAAGAGATTTAATGAAACATTTTCTATGGAAAAAAAAAATGGAAAAAATTTCTCTGACAATATACTACTCAGTCATTTTGGACTATTCAACCAGATTTTAAACCTGAAGATTAGGAAAGTTCTCTTGTAATCATTAAAGACGCAGACATTATTGCTAAGTAAGTAAATCAGGGTATATATATATATATATATATATATATATATATATATATATATATATATATATATATATATATATATATATATATATTATATATATATATATATATATATATATATATAATGGTAAACATTAAAGAAAATAGTAGAAGTGTAATGCTGCTATCTGAGAAAACAAATATTTACCTACTAATACCTATATTTTATCAGTTTGATTAATTGATATGTAGTATATATATGGTCTCTTAAGACCTCTGAAAATAAAAGATTTAATGAAACATTTTCTATGGTGAAAAATAAAAGAATTCCTCTGACAATATAATACTCAGTCATTTTGGACTTTGTATTGAACCAGATTTTATACATGAAGACTAGGGAGACTAGGAAAGTTCTCTTGTAAGCATTAAAAACGAAAACATAATTGCTCAGTACATAAATCAGGGTATATATATACAGTGGTACCTTGACTTACGAGTGCCCCAACTTACGAGTTTTCCGAGTTAAGAGCAGTCGCTTGGTCGATTTTTTGCTTTAAGTTGCGAGCCAAAATCCGAGTTACGAGCGATTTTTTTTTGTTTTTTTGTTACGAGCGAGCTTCAGATACGGCGCCGCTAGTTGGCGCAGCGAACGCCACAACATCCGCCCAGCATCCCGCGTCTCACTCGTTCACTTCACGTGGTTACCTCGCCGTGGAAGCATCTCTGTTGTGTTGTGCTCACACAGGCGAATGCAAATGGCGGAGATTGAGTGCAGTACGTTTAGCGGCAGTTCCACCCAAAAACAGCTGATACACAAGAGTATAAACACTGGCGAATGCAAATGGCGGAGGGTGAGTGCAGTACGTTTAGCGGCAGTTCCACCCACAGCTGTTTCCAACAGCTGATACACAGAGTGTAAACACTGGCGAATGCAAATGGCAGAGGGTGAGTACAGTCCAGTCATATAGGTACAGTAAAAAAAATGGGGTAGTTTTTTGGGGGCTGGAACGGATTAATGGTATTTCAATTAATTTCAATGGGGAAAATTGATTTGATATACGAGCAAATTGAGTTACGAGCTCGATCAATGAACGAATTAAACTCGTAAGTCAAGGTACCACTGTATATATATATATATACATATAAATAGGTATATATATTATATATACCTATACATATATATATATATATATATATATTATATATATATATATATATATATATATATATATATATATATAATGGTAAACATCAAATAAAATAGTAGAAATGTAATATACTGCTATCTGAGAAAACAAATATTTACCTATTATTTATACCTAAATTTTATCAGTTTGATTAATTGATAATATTGTTACGCAGGGCACTCACCTTTCTTATCACACCAAGGGCGCCTCACGTAAACACTTACTCCTGACAAAGGTTCGGCAGAAAATACTTGAGGCGAGTAGCTTATCTCACCGCTGATGGCACCTTTATTATACACCCGGAGGAAGGGACACTGAGCACACTGTATTACACAGTCTAATTTATTGGCAGAGGTCACAATACACTGTACTGATGGTGGAGAGAGACTCACATGTTACACTGTCTATGGTTGTTTCTAACACACACTGGAAGCTACGCGAGATTGCACACACACACACGTACTGACTTAATGCGAGGCGCTGACTTATACGAGACGCTGACACTCTCCTTAATCCATTTGCAGATACACAAAGGGCGGCGCTACAAAGAAGGAGCTATCCAATACGTCTTATCCAGGCCAGCGTCTCCTCCTGTCTGCCTCACTCCCCTCCTAACCGGCAACCCCTCGTGCCCCAAGGTCGCATGCCGCTCACTAGTACACACAGACATACACAACGCCTCACTCCTTACCCCACACACATCACGACAAAAACACACAGACAGACGGACATTCCTCCGCGGTGTAACACTATTCTCTTCCTCTCGAGAACAGCGACCCGCTGTTTTTATCCTAAATCCTTTATCTTTAAAGTACATAAAAGAAAAATAGGGAAACAATAGATGAAACACACACAAAAAAACATTAACATTCAAATTACTCCGAATCTAGTAAATAATCCTTCATCCATCCGGGCCGACAACGATTTCGAGCGGGCCGGGGACCAACAGGTGTCAACCCAAACCCTCTGCGCCCACATCAGCTGATACTGGCGGCCTATCAACCCGCCGCCCTCCCCCGCTTCTTTCTCCTCCTCTTCTTCCCCGTACAGGCCCCGCTGAGGTCGCTTCTCACCTCACTGACTTCACTGGTGCCCTCCGCGTCTTTTTTGGGGCTCCTCGTTCTGCTACAAATACACTCCCTTGCCGTGATAAGCCCACAAGCGGTCAATGTGTATTAAGGCGCTATTACACGGCACTTTTCTGCTCAGTGAGCAGATTTCACTGAGCTGCTCCAACGAAACTATTAACGGTGATCTGTGTTTTGATGAGCAAAATGCATACAGACCTGAGTGCGGTAATGATACAAATGATCATAGCGCTTCCTAATAAGCGGTGCTTGTTGTAATGGAGATAGCTTTATTTTGCGGAAAAAAAAAAAAAAAAAAAAAGAAGTATACTTTGTTTAAGTTGGTTAGGTTCATTACACTATAAAGGGTTTGGTTTGGTTTCATTACAACCTTAGGTTAGGTTAGGTCATTAAACTTAGGTAGGTTAAGTTTCATTAAAACCTATAAGGTTAGGTTAGGTTTTATTATTACATTTTTTGGGGGGGTGGGGGGGGGGGGGGGGGGGGGGGGGGGGGGNATTTTTGGTCTCATATACAAGGATGGTTTTAAATAAAGCCTTGTTAGAAACAGTGCAGAGAAGGAGACCAAAATGAACAAGGATGGTAACTTTAGTTATGAGAAGAGATTGAAGTTATTAAAGTTACACTCACTCGAGAGACGCAGAGTAAGGGGCGATCTGATAGAAGTTTTTAAGTGGATAAAGGGATTTAATAAAGGAGAGGTGGGAAAAAGTTCTTACGGCTTTTAACCAGGGTAGAACAAGAAGTAAGGATTCAAGCTGGAAGGGCTTTAGATTTAAAAAGGGAAAAATAGGGAAAAAACTGGTTCACAAATAAGGTGGTGAATGAATGGAATGGTCTCAGTAGACGGGTAGTTAGTGCGGAGTATTAGGGAGCTTTAAAGAGGGGCTGGATAGGTTTATGGATGGGGATGAAAGGTGGATGTAGGTAGTGTTAGGTGACAAGAACTACCACGTGTAGGCCTCGCGGCCTCTTGTAGCTTCCTTATTTTCTTATGTTCTTATGTTCTTGAGAGAGAGAGAGAGAGAGAGAGAGGCAAGGAGAGAGGAGAGAGAGAGAGAGAGGAAGAGAAGAGAGGGCGAGAGAGGAGGAGAGATAAGAGGAGGGGACGGGGGGAAGAGAGAGAGAGAGAGATATCAAGGGTGAAGGATTAAAAGATAAAAATGAATGGAGAGAAGGAGAGGAGAGGAGAGAAGAGAAGGAGGAGGAGGAGGAATACATAGGAATACATAGATTATATATAACAGACACCAGAGACCTATTGGTCCATAACTAGGGTATCTGTTGAACTACATACTACTAACTATCAACTACATGTTAGAAAACAGTTGGAAAATGATACCATGTCCCTAAAGAAGATAGGAACATGGAAGTTTCGTGT
>JACEEZ010026017.1:20000-22500 GCA_016584305.1 Chionoecetes opilio
ATGCTAAGAAAAAGACCACTACTGTAGACATCTGTATCCTGCCGGAGATCAACTGGAACTTCGATTTAAGCTCGTAGTACCAGTACATACAGAGTTCCACACAAGTAACACAAAAGACAACACACAAAGACAAGACACAACACCAAATAGAATAAACACTAGTAACAGTATAAGATAGATTAACACAAGTTAGAACAATACTCCCAGTCAACATGCGGAACATTTTAATCAGACACTACACAGACGCCACACACACACACACACACACATGACAGAAGAACACACAACAGACAGACACAACAACACACGTAGGTGTAGGCCTATTTTCTGATGGTCTTATGTCTACAGAAACACACCCACGTACGTATGTAGACAAGTTGAATGCACGATAGAGGAGTCACCATATATTGAACTATACAAATTATACTCAAGTTTAGTAGAGTAACTAGTATATAGTTAACTAGTAATATTATATAGTAAGTAACTAGTATAGAATAGTAATAGTATAGTAAGTAACTAGTAATAGTATATAGTAATAGTGATTTAGTAACAAGTTTAGTTAGTATATACTCCCAGTTCAATGCTGGAATATTTTTGTTTGGTTTTACATCTTAAAGGACTGGCCAAGGTAAGCACCCGGTGTAAATAATGATAGTAAAAAATCTAGACAGGTAAATGAACTCATAAACAGGTGTAAAGTGAGGCAGGTTTAGAGAAAAAGGAGGAAAAAGGAATAGAGGAATAAATAGAGACACAGAGGAAATAGAGAGGAACATAGACACAGAGGAATAAATGTATAAACAAAAATAAATAAAAGAAAAACATACACAAAGAGAAAAACACAAGAGGAAAATGTGCGAAAAAACAAAAGAAATAGAAAAAAATAGTAACGTTTCTATCTAACAAATGGCAAAACAAGGACAAGGACATTAATTACTAACATGACACACACACACACACACACACACACACACACACACACACAGACACACACACAGACACACACACAACACACAACACACACAGATACACCACACCACACACACACACACAAAACAACACACAGAAACCACAGACACACACACACACACAGACACATACACACACACACACAACACACACACACACACACAACACACACACAACACACACACATACAGACACCACACAACACAGACACACACACACACACACACACACACACACACACACACATACACACACACACAACACGACACAGACACAGACACAGACACACACACACACACACAGACACAACACACACACACACACACAAGACACACACACACACACACACACAGACACGACACAGACACAACACAACACACACACACACACACACACACACACACACACACACACAGTTCATCTAAAAATAATAATGAATTCTCTTTACAACGTCCATTTCTCCTAAAAAAAAAAAATAACAGCACCTTGACAAAACAAAACATTTCCCTTTAAAAAAAATATCACATGAAAACACAAAAAAAAAAGGACTATCAAAGGTTACTCTTCTATCCCCCCCCCTCTCTCTCTCAAAAAAAAAAAAAAAAAAAAAAAAAAAAAGATGAAATGACAATGCGAAGGAAAGAAAAGACGAAGGAGGAAGACGAGAAGGAGGAAGAGGAGAAGGAGGAAGAGTAGAAGGAGGAAGAGGAGAAGGAGGAGGAGAAGGAGGAAGAGTAGAAGGAGGAAGAGTAGAAGGAGGAAGAGGAGAAGGAGGAGGAGAAGGAGGAAGAGGAGAAGGAGGAGGAGGAGGAGGAGGAAGAGGGATAAGAAGAAGGGGAAAGAACGATAAACATAAGTTGAATCCTGAAAAAAAACTTGTGTCTCGGAAGTGTGCATGATAAAAAATAATGATATGACGAATAAAAGCAGCATTATACTTTACATTTATATACTTTGGGAATTCGAAGTATTAAAAATTTTAATCTTCTATTGGTAGATACTTTTAACACCCTTCATCATTATTACTATTACTATTATTATTGTTATTATTATTATTATTATTATCACATTATTATTATTAGAGCCAGGGCAGCTTAGCCAGAGAGAGGAGATAAGAGAGCGAGAGAGAGAGAGAGAGAGAGAGGAGAGAGAGAGAGAGAGAGAGAGAGAGAGAGAGAGAGAGAGAGAGAGAGAGAGAGAGAGAGAGAGGTGTCAGGTGTGTATTCAGATAATTGTTTCTTGTCCTCCGAAGCCGCAGCGAAAAAGGCCAGAAATCATTAGCATTGATCGGAACTCATTATTGGGAGGAGGAGGAGGAGGAAGAAGAGGATGATTACATGTAGAGTACTGATATTTTTTTTCTCTCTCTCTCTCTCTCTCCTCTCTCTCTCTCTCTCTCTCTCTCTCTCTCTCTCTCTCTCTCTCTCTCTCTCTCTCTCTCCCCCTTATCGCCACCTCAAGCCCTTTACTTTATGTTATCGCCGCTACGGAGTCACCAAACCGGCAATGGCTAAAGTCTTCTCCTTCTTCT
>JACEEZ010026017.1:35000-40000 GCA_016584305.1 Chionoecetes opilio
ACCTATTCCCTCACCCCATCACCCCCCACCCATTCACTCACCCATCACCCCACACCCATTACCCATCACCCCACCCATTCACTCACCCATTACCCATCACCCTACATCAAGGCTTCCTCAATTCTCGCAACCCACTTTTGTTTTCACAATTCTCGCTAATAGGCTGCTAAAAAAAAAAGAAAAAAAAAGTGATCGGATCATCTCATAAGTGGGCTTATGACCTTCCCCTGGTCAATCTGATTCCAAAAATGTGCCATATGAGGTGTTTGCGCCACGGGGGGCGGAACCTATACCACACACACACACAGACAGACAGACAGACAGACAGACACACTTTCGTTTATATTATTATAGATAGAAGATAGAAGAAGATAGATTACCCATCACCCCCCACCCATTCACTCACCCATTACCCATCACCCCCCACCCATTCACTCACCCATTACCCATCACCCCCCACCCATTCACTCACCCATTACCCATCACCCCCCACCCATTCACTCACCCATTACCCATCACCACACACCCATTCACTCACCCATTACCCATCACCACACACCCATTCACTCACCCATTACCCATCACCTCCCACCCATTCACTCACCTATTACCCATCACCACACACCCATTCACTCACCCATTACCCATCACCCCCCACCTATTCCCTCACCCATCACCCATCACCCCCCACCCATTCACTCACCCATCACCCCACACCCATTACCCATCACCCCACCCATTACCCATCACCCTACATCAAGGCTTCCTCAATTCTCGCAACCCACTTTTGTTTTCACAATTCTCGCTAATAGGCTGCTAAAAAAAAAAAAAAAAAAAGTGATCGGATCATCTCATAAGTGGGCTTATGACCTTCCCCTGGTCAACCTGATTCCAAAAATGTGCCATATGAGGTGTTTGCGCCACGGGGGGCGGAACCTATACCACACACACACACAGACAGACAGACAGACAGACAGACACACTTTCGCTTATATTATTATAGATAGATAATAATAATAATAATAATAATAATAATAATCCTATCCAGCAACTATGAACACACACACACACACACACACACACACCACGCACACACAAAAACACCCACACCCACACACACACACATACATTTTTAACTTACGTGCTCGCATTAGCCCGGAGTGTAACATATATATATAATACCGAGACACACGGACACATTAAAACACTACAGCATAATGATCAGCCGTCCATTGCAAGGCTTGTTACGGCGTGTCATTGCTAATTAGACAACAGAATACTGCCTTTCAGACCACTGTTATCATTATTGTTATTATAAATATAGTATCATTATTAGTTATTACTCTTATTTTTATTATTGTTATCATTATTATTGTTATTATTATTATACTACCTTTCCAGACCATCATTATCATTATTGTTATCATAAATATTGTATCATCATTATCATTACCATTATTATTATCATCATTATTACCATTATTATTATTATTACTATTATTATTATTGGTATCATTATTACCAGTCAATATTTTTGTCATTGCACCGTTCACATTGTAGTCTAGTAAATTTATGTCAAAAGTCGTGTTGAAAATTTGTATTAATAGAAAAAAATATTTACAAATAACTAATAATTTTAATTATAAACAAATAACAAAACAATAATAAACACGAGAAGAATAATTAAACAAATAAATGAATGATTATATTTATTTTAACGCGCGTATAAATGGATAAACAAACAAGACAAACAAACAACAAACAAACAGTAAGCAGCTTTAACATGTCGTTTCCCTTGAAGAGATGTCATTCATGTTTTCTGAGGAGGAAATTAGATCATCAACTCTCTCTCTCCTCTCTCTCTCTCTCTCTCTCTCTCTCTCTCTCTCTCTCTCTCTCTCTCTCTCTCTCTCTCCCTCTCTCTCTCTCTCTGTTTACAGCGAAACGCAATAATTCAGGATCATCTTCACTCCTCCTCCTCCTCCTCCTCCTCCTCTTCCTCCTTACCTTCATTGCAGGTTATGTTATCTTCGTCTCTCTCTCTCTCTCTCTCTCTCTCTCTCTCTCTCTCTCTCTCTCTCTCTCTCTCTCTCTCTCTCTCTCTCTCTCTCTCTCTCTCTCTCTCTCTCTCTCTCTCTCTCTCTCTCTCTCTCTCTCTCTCTCTCATTCCTATTTCCTTTAGTCTTCCCTTTATGTCCTTTCTATTTCTACTCATCTCCCTTTTCCTCCCCTCTGTTTTGTCTCTTCCTATTACTGCCTCTTCCTTTCTCCCTATTCCTCCTCCTCCTTCTCCTTCTCCTCCTCCTCCTCCTCCTTCTCCTCCTCCTTCTTCTCCTCCTCCTCCTCCTCCTCCTCCTCCTCCTCCTCCTCCTCCTAGGGCATTACACTTCCTTCAGACGCAGCATTATTAGAAGTATAAGTCATGTAGAAGGAGGAGGAGGAGGAGGAGGAGGAGGAGGAGGAGGAGGAGGAGGAGGAGGAGGAGGAGGAGGAAGGAGGAGGAGGAGGAGGAGGAGGAGGAGGAGGAGGAGGAGGAGGAGGAGGAGGAGGAGGAGGAGGAGAAGGAGGAGGAGGTGATGACGAAGGTGGAGGAAGAGGAGACGGTGACGTGAAAGAAAATGATAAGGAAAAACAAGAAAGAAGAAGAAAAAGGAAATGATGCTGAAAATAATAATAATAATAACAATAATGATAATAATGATAATGATAAAAATAATGACAAAAATAAAAGGGTTTTCTAGTGAACCTTGACTAACATGACAAGAGGAGGAGGAGGAGGAGGAGGAGGAGGAGGAAGATATATGAGTCGTGTATGTGAGTCCATTTACTCTTCCTTTCTTCCCATTTCTTCTTAGTCCTCCTCTTCCTCCTCCTCCTTCTCTTCTTCCTCTTATTCACTTTGTCGTAGCATTTACGTTTTACTTCCTAAACGGTATCCCAAATTCTCTCTCTCTCTCTCTCTCTCTCTCACTCTCGTGCATTGTAATATTAGTATCAACTATATTAAAACCCAACCCCGCTCTACATATACGTCTGCTTAATAGTTATGTCAACATTGGTAGCCTTGCCTTAAACTTGCGAATGTTAACTTATTAGATTGTTCTCAATGTCACTCGTGTGTCTGCCACGCACACCAGTGAGCCACTCGTGGACTGTCACTTTGACTGTCTGAGCTCCGCAACCACCACTAATTGTAACCTACTTTAAGGAACATTAGTTTTTGATATTTGTAATGTTAGTTCTTAAGCGCTGTCTGGACTCAATGATAATTATAATTTATGTATTGTACTCCCATACCCCGTTTGGGGTCGCCTGAGTTCAATAAACCTTCAAACCTTCAAACCAACACTGAGGACGTTCAGGCACTTGTCTGGGGATTGAAAACTGTTCCACCACCACACGTCCTTGGGACAACTGTGTGGTGGGACGTGTGTGAGTGCGGCGTGGCCAGGGCTGCAGGCGTCGTGGTCACGGCTCTGGTGGGCGGCCCTACGCGGCGGATGGCTGACGGAGGGGTCACACGTGAGCCTCCCGCTGCTCCTGCACCTTGTGGAGGGTGGTGAGGGCGCCACGCCATGTGGTCACGGCTCTGGTGTACACCTCTGCACGGCGGGCTGGCTGCCTGAGCGGCTGCAGGTGACGCCAAATTCTACTGCACCCCGTGGAGGGTGATGAGGTCCACCACGGCCCGGCGGTGCTGCAGGCTGTGCAGGCCGGGGCGCTGCTCGAGGTGGCCATCCCAGATGATGCTCTCCACCCTCCGCTGGACCCTGTCAGGCATGGCGAGGTGCGGGGAGGCTGCTGCGCCCCAGACGAGGCAGGTAGTCGCCCAGCAGCACCAGCAGGCCCAGCACACGCCGACCGCGCGCAGCCTTCCCAGCAGGGCGGCCTTCTCCGTGCCACACACAGCCGAAGGCGCCAGCGACGTCTATCGCCGAGACAGCCGTGGGTCTTCCGTGGTGGTCCAGGGCGTCGCTCCACGCGCTGACCAGCAGCAGGTTGAGGTCCGCGGCCGAGCGCCCCCTCGTTCCCCTCCCCTTGGCTGTCCTTCACAAGGCCCACCACTGCTTGACTTCGTGGGAGGGGAAGTCCGTCACCACGGGGTGGAGGGAGGGGACAGACCGGTGGGGGGGGGGGGAAGTGACGAGGTTCTGTAGGTCCAACACGGCCCCAGGGAGTCCAAGGAGTCTTTGTATTCCCGCGGGTTCAGATCACCAAGCCTGATTATGTTGTCCCTCAGATGGACTTGTCATGAGGCGATCAAGGCTGTCCGAAGTTGATGAAGATGAATTGGTTGACGATTGGTTGATGAAGTCTACCAGTGGTGTTATGTCCCCTGTGATGGGTGTCTGTATTCATCCACACGCACGCACGCAGGCACGCACGCATGCATGCACGCACGCACGCACGCACACACGCACACACGCATGCATGCACGCACGCACGCAGGCATGCACGCACGTACGCACACACACTCACACACACACACACTTCCTCGGCCATCGTCACCAATTAACTTAAACATAATCACCTTATCTATCTATTTATCTATCTACGTATCTATCTATCACTCACTCAATCAATCAATCAATCAATCAATCAATCAATCAATCAATCTATACATTTATATCAAGTATGGGCGTCCAGCCTCTGGCCCCTTTGCTTTTGGCTCAGTTCTTGCGGCTTGAACGTGGCAGCGAGCCACGTTCCAGCCAATTAACTCATTACGCTAATTACTCATTAAGGGCTTGTTCTACGCAAAAAGTTCGTTTACAGACCCCCATTGATTTTGACAGCACTACTAACATGTCAAATTTCAGCTCAATCCGACAATAATTAGGAGTAGTTTACGCTAATTACTCATTAAAGTCTTGTTTTACGCCAAAAGTTTGTTACACAGACCCCCATTGATTTTGACAGCACTACTTGCATGTCAAATTTCAGCTCAATCCGACAATATTTAGGAGTAGTTATTCACTTTTTGGCTTAAACTTGGTTCC
>JACEEZ010026017.1:45000-62500 GCA_016584305.1 Chionoecetes opilio
TAACGATTTATTTTGCATTTGATAGTTATATTTTAGGTTATCGTTGCCTATATGCATTACTTTACATTTATCGGAATTGAATTTTAATAGCCATTTATCACTCCAATCTGATAGTTTTTCGAGATCACTTTGTATGAGTTCGCAGTTTTCTCTAGTATATGCTTTACCCCCTAATTTGGTGTCATCTGCAAATTTTGATATTTTAGATACAAGTCCGCAGTCCAGATCGTTGATATATATCGAAAAAGAGTAGGAACCCCCAAGCCGAGCCCTGAGGCACCCCCACTAGTGACATCTAACCAATCAGTGCCTCACCATTTATTACTACCCGTTGTTTACGATTTGAAAGCCAATCGCCAATCCATGAACATAATTGCTCTCCTATGCCATGTGCCCTGAGCTTGGTCAACAGTCGCTTATGTGGAACTGTATCGAAGGCTTTCTGAAAATCAGGTATTTTACATCCGAGGGAATTTTAGCGTCCAGTTTGAATAAATGACATTAAAAAAATCCAGTAGTTTGTTAAGCAGGATCTTTATTTCGAAATCCATGCTGGGAGTTAGTATTGAGTTATTTTCATCGAGAAAAGACACGGAGGAGGAGGGAGGAGGAGGAGGAGGAGGAGGAGGAGAGGAGGAGGAGGAGGAGAGAGGAGGGAGGTTTGGAGAGCTCTCTGTTGTCATGTCTTTAAAAGAAAAATATCGATCTTCATAGTTTTGATGCATTACTTACACCTTTGGGGGGGGGAGAGAGAGAGAGAGAGAGAGAGAGAGAGAGAGAGAGAGAGAGAGAGAGAGAGAGAGAGAGAGAGAGAGAGAGAGAGAGAGAGAGAGAGAGAGAGAGAGAGAGAGAGAGAGAGAGAGAGAGAGAGAGAGAGAGAGAATTTCGTTAGGATCAAACATTCATGGAACAAGAAGCAGACAACCAAGAAAAAAAGTTTACTACGAAAAAAAAGACAAAAAAAGAAAACAGATTAATTGATTAAAAGATCAAGAAAAAAAAAGGGGCAGAGGAAAAAAGGTGCAATAACAAAACGATATGAAAAGAAAAAGAGGAAGAAGAAAAAGAAGTAAACACGGTAAGAGAAGTTAATGGGTGTGTAGCAAAGTTTGCCTAAAGTTTTCAAGGTTTAGAAAGACGGGGTAACGTGCTAAGTTCAGGTAAGTAAGCCCAGGTGAAGGCAAGTTTAATTAAGAGCCAGGTGCCAGGTGAAGAGATGGAGCTTGACAGGTAAACGAGAAACACAAAAGGGAAGAGACAAAAAAATGGTCTTTTAGTCTATTAACCCCTTCACGCCTTTGCTATAAAAAAAATGGTCTGTTCTTAGCCATTAAGTTATAAAAAGTAACTGAATATACCAAATTAGTTAGTGGTCAAGAATACTAAGCAGATCAGAGCTATAAAATATTGCTTATATTAACTAAAAATCGTTTAATGGTATCCAAATTACCATGGAAATTACGTTCTGGGCCTCAAGGGGTTAACAGCCTTTTTGTTTATAAGTATTCTCACCTCATTTATTTTTCTCAGCTGTTAAAATTGTGTCCTATTGAACAACCACAACAAAAAACCAGTATGATAGGATAAAAGAACGGGGAAAAAATAATACAATGAGAGGGAAATAGAAACAAAGGATGTATAAGAAAGAGGGGAGAGGAGAAAAGGAAGTTAAAATTGTGTTTATAGGAAGTGTTGAAAGTGAGAAGCGGCGGCGGCGGCCTCCTCCTCCTCCTCCTCCTCGAGAGACTTTGGAAACTTAATATATTTTTCTTAATTAAAGGATCGTAGAATCCGTGGGGACATGATAGAAACCTTTAAGATCCTAAAAGGATTTGATGTCATTAATCAAGAGAACCTCTTCGAGCTTTCTCAAGTGACAACAAGAAATAACGGTTTAAAACTAAACGGTCAACGTTGCATCACAGATCTCCGTAAAAATTATTTCAATGTTAGAGTTGTTGATCGATGGAACAAATTACCAGCAAATGTTGTCGAAGCCAGCACAATAACTACATTTAAAAACAGACTTGACGCGCACTGTAAAGTAAATGGGTATTGATAGTGCCCTGCGAATTCATATTATAGTCCCACGGATTGATTAGTGTTAGTGATAGTTGTAGTTAGTATATTTCATATCCTATCATTCTTCACTACGAAACTTCCATGTTCCTATCTTCTTTAGGGACATGGTATCATTTTCTAACTGTTCCTCTTACATGTAGTTGATAGTTAGTAGTATGTAGTTCAACAGATACCCTCGTTATGGACCAATAGGTCTCCTGGTGTCTGTTATTCCTATGTATTCCTCCTCCTCCTCCTCCTCCTCCTCCTCCTCCTCCTCCATCTGTCCACGAAGGCAAATCGATGTGGTTAAGCTTACCCCGCCATGTTCAAGCCGTCCTGCCCCTTCCACCCTGCAACTCCCCTGCCTGCCGACCTGCTTGCCTGCCTGCTCCTGCCTGCTTCCTACCCTTCCTACCTCCTTCAGCCTCCTTCTTCTCCTCCTTCTCCTTTATTGCCACCTCAATATAAAGTAAAGGGAAAAGGATATTTTTTAAATATTTTTTTTACATTTGTGCCTATAGCTCCTGTAGGCAGTGACCTCCAGGGGTGGGATGGTAGGTCCTGGAGGTTCACTTGAGGGCTGTGATGGTTGGCCCTCGCCCATGGTGGTGCAGGCATGATTTTTGTAATGACGCCTGTGATTAAAGGCTCATGCCGCCCCACTGTGTCCTCCGATGCACTCGTAATCTAAGGTAGAGTTAATGGGCAGCATGTGGGTGATCTTAGGCCACTCGACGGTTACAGAAAGATTTTAAGTGAATTTTAGTTCAAATAGGTGATCGAACTCGGGTCACCGAAAACGCCACTCGGAGACGCTAACCACTCTGTTACCGCCCTCCCCATATGTAGGACTGATGTGACTGGGAATACGAAGGGATATGAATGAAAGGAGGAATGATAAAGGGATGGGTAAGGATGGGAAGGGTGGTGATGGTGGTGATGGTGGTGGTGGGATATTAAAGGGAAAGTGATGAGGAAGAATAGTGAAGGGAATAAATACATGCAAACAAACACTCATAAAATAGATATCAGTTATTAATATCACCATCACACACACACACACACACACACACACACACACATACACACACACACACACATACACACACACACACACACACACACACACAAGGATGAACATAAAAGCAGTTCACGCTTGAGTGAGGAGGAGCTTTGACACACTCTATGAGGAGGAGGAGGAGGAGGAGGAGGAGGAGGAGGAGGAGAGGAGGAGGAGGAGGAGGAGGAGGAGGAGGGAGGAGGAGGAGGAGGAGGAGGAGGAGGAGGAGGAGAGAAGGAGGAGGAGGAGGAGGAGGACGAGCAGTAACTGTGAAGAGAGAAAAAATCTCGTAGGTTTACTTTAGTGTTCTTGCGAGAGAGAGAGAGAGAGAGAGAGAGAGAGAGAGAAGAGAGAGAGAGAGAGAGAAGAGAGAGAGAGAGAGAGAGAGAGAGAGAGAGAGTAGAGAGAGAAGAAGAGAGAGAGAGAGAGAGAGAGAGAGAGAGAGAGAGAGGGGAGAGAGAGAGAGAAAAGAAAAAAAACAGCCATGGAAGTAGAAATACAACTGACATAATACAAACTTTGGTGCATAAACTTCCTCTCTCTCTCTCTCTCTCTCTCTCTCTCTCTCTCTCTCTCTCTCTCTCTCTCCTCTCTCTCTCTCTCTCTCTCTTCTCTCTCTCTCTCTCTCTCAAGAAATATCTCCCCTCGTCGTCATTATATTTCCGACCTTCCTGCTCTTTCCCCTCGTGTGTGCGGCCTCACCATTACCGAGACAGGAGAGGGACAGGAGTGAGAGGAAAGGACAGGTAAGGAGGGGAGGAGAGGGGAAGAGAGGGGAAGAGAGGGGAAGGAGGCAGAAAGGGGAAAGGAGGAGGACGAAAAGGAACGGAAGAATATTGAAAACAGGGAAGAAGAGAGGTATGTGAGGGGAAAATGAGGGGAAGAAGAAGGAGAAGAGGGAGAGAGCAAAGACCTTTCCCCTTTTTCACAGGTAACACATTATTTCGAGACCAAAGGCGATGTTGCAATTAGAGGGCGACGAGATGTGTGTGTGTGTGTGTGTGTGTGTGTGTGTGTGTGTGTGTGTGTGTGTGTGTGTGTGTGTGTGTGTGTGTGTGTGTGTGTGTGTGTGTGTGTGTGTGTGTGAGTAGAGAGAGAGAGAGAGAAGAGAGAGAGAGAGAGGAGAGAGAGAGAGAGAGAGAGAGAGAGAGAGAGGAGAGAGAGAGAGAGAGAGAGAGAGAGAGAGAGAGAGAGAGAGAGAGAGAGAGGAGAGAGAGAGAGAGAGAGAGAGAGAGAGAGAGAGAGAGAGAGAGAGAGAGAGAGGTGAGAGAAATAGAGAGAGAGAGGAAGAGAGAGAGGAAAGAGAGAGGAAGAGGAGGAGAAAGAAGAAGAAGAGGAGGAAGAAGGAGAGAATGGAAGGAGGGAGGGTCAGGATTATAAGAACTAACAGCAAGGAGGAGGAGGAAGGAAGAGGAGGAAGAGAGGAGGAGGAGAAGAGGAGGGAGGAAGAAAGGAGTAGAGGAGGAGGAGGAGGAGGTAGGAGGAGGAGGAGGAGATACATAGGAATACATAAGAATAACAGACACCAGGAGAACCTATTGTTCCATAACGAGGGTATCTTGAACTACATACTACTAACTATCAACTGCTTGTAAGAGGAACAGTGGAAATGATCCATGTCCTAAAGAAGGTAGGTACATGGAAGTTCGTAGTGAAGAATGATAGGATATGAAGTATGCTAACTACACTACCAACTAACACTAATCGATCCGGGGGACTATATTGATGACATTCGCAAGCAGATATCAATTTACCATTTACTTTACATGAGCGTCGTCTGTTTTTAAATGTAGTTATTGTGCTGGCATCGATAACATTTGCTGGTAATTTGTTCCATCGCCATCAACAACTCTAACATTTGAAATAATTTTTACGGAGGATCAGTGATGCAACGTTGGACCGTTCAGTTTTACAACCGTTATTTATTTGTTGTCACTTGAGGAGAAAGCCTTCGAATGAGGTTTCATCTTGGTTAATGACATAAAATCCTTTTAGGGATTCTTAAAGGTTTCTATCAAGTACCCACGGATTCTCCGATCCTTTAGGGAAAAAAACAGTATAAGTTCCACAGTCTCTCTTCATAAGATGAATTTCGCCAGAGCTGGGATTAAGTTGGGTGCTCTTCTTTTGCACTGATTCCAATTGTGGCTTGATCCTTCTTACGACACAAGGCGACAGACATTGAACGGGCTATTCTAAAGTGAGGCCTAACCAAAGGACGGTATAATCGTGTATGACTTTCGGAGTTTTATGTTCTATAGTTACGGTTAATAAAGACACTCAACACTCCATATCGCATTTTGACTGGCAGCTAGGCAAATGGCAGTACTGGTTTTAGATCATTATAATGTGACACCTAAATCCTTTTCCTGCTGTACTTCAGGTAACGATTATTTTGCATTTGATAGTTATATTTGAGGTTATCGTTGCCTATATGCATTACTTTACATTATCGGAATAAATTTTAACTAGCCATTTATCACTCAATGATAGTTTGTCGAGATCACGTGATGAGGTTTTGCAGTCTTCTCTTAGTATATGCTTTACCGCCTCTAATTTGGTGTCATCAGCAAATTTCGATATTTTAGATACAACGTCCGCAGTCCAGGTCTTTTATCAGAAAAAGAGTAGGGACCCAAGACCGAGCCTGAGGCACCCCACTAGTGACATCTAACCGAATTAGATGCCTCGCCATTTATACTACCCGTTGTTTACGATTTTGAAAGCCAATTCGCCAATTCATGAACATACTGCTCTCCTAAGCATGTGCCCTTAGCTTGGTCAAACAGTCGCTTATGGGGAACTGTATCGAAGGCTTTCTGAAAATCCAAGGTATATTATATCGAGGGAGTTTTAGAGTCCCAGTTTGAATAAATGCCATTGAAAAAATCGAGCAGGTTTGTTACGCAGGATTCTTATTCCTAAAATCCATGCTGGGAGTTAGATAGCGTTATTTTCATCGAGGAAAAGCACTATTTTATCCGCAATATGTTCTCAACATCGTTTAACAATTACGACGTTAACTAATGGACGATAATTACTTGCGAGGCTCTTATCCTTTCTTGAATATCGGTTTGTAACCATTAGCTTATTTTTTCCAATATCTAGGAACATTTTAGTCCATAGCGATTTATTGAAAAATAATCTTATTTGGGACGGAAGTTGACTGTGACATTCGCGAAGGAGGGAGGAGAGGAGGAGGAGGAAGAGTAGGAGAGGAGGAGGATGAGGAGGAGGAGGAGGAGGAGGGAGGAGGAGGAGGAGGAGGCAGGAGAGGAGGGAAAGAGTCTGTGGTGGTTCTCTACTGTAAGCATTACCAAACCACAATCTCTCTCTCACTTCTCTCTCTCTCTCTCATCCTCTCTCATCTCTCTCTCTCTCTCTCTCTCTCTCTCTCTCCTCTCTCTCCTCTCTTTAATTCCATGAGGCGTTTGGATTTATGTTGTCTCGTAAAATTTCTGAAGGGAGTTATTGGTTCTTATTCCCTTCTCTCTTATATTCTCTTTGATTCTCTTTTTCTGTGCCCTTCTCACACTCCCAAGGCTTTTCATGTTTACTGGATCGAAAGTATTGCATTTCCTTCCTCTTGATCTATTATTTATTATTTATTTATTTTATTTTCTTATTTATTATTATATCTTATCTTCCTTATCTTTATTTCTTTCTTATCTTTATCTATCTATCTATTTTCTTTCTCTATTTATTGTTTTTTATCTATTTATTTCCATCTATCTCTTTTAGTATTCTTTTATCGACTCGATATTATCGCCGCACGTTATCTCCTCAGCCTCTCTTCTTCCTTCTTCTGCGTATTCTGTCACGTCTTTGTCCTGATTGCTTTTTCCTGTCGTCGTATTCGTGCTTCTCGTTCTTTTCTTTTTCCTTCTTTTTCTTCTTCTTCGCTTCTTCTTTTTCCTTCTTCTTCTTCTTCTTCTTCTTCTTTTTCTTCTTCTTCTTCTTCTTCTTTTTCCTTTTTCTTCTTCTTCTTCTTCTTTTTCCTTCTTCTTCTTCTTCTTCTTCTTTCTTCTTTCTTCTTCTTTTTCCTTCTTCTTCTTCTTCTTCTTCTTCTTCTTCTTTTCTTTCTTCTTTCTTCTTCTTTTTCCTTCTTCTTTTTCCTTCTTCTTCTTTTTTTCTTCTTCTTTTTCCTTCTTCTTTTTCCTTCTTCTTCTTCTTTTTCCTTCTTCTTTTTCCTCTTCTTCTTCTTCTTCTTCTTTTTCCTTCTTCTTCTTCTTCTTCTTCTTCTCCTTCTTCTTCTTCTTCTTCTTCTTTTTCCTTCTTCTTTTTCCTTCTTCTTCTTCCTTCTTCTTCTTCTTCTTCTCTTTATTCATCTCTCTTCTTTACATTTTCTCATTTTTATTTTTTCTATATCGCCTCATTTTTCTTTCTTCTTCCTCATCTTTATCAATATTTCCTTCTTCACACTTCTTACTTATATTTTCTTTGGTAGCATGTTATTCAATGTCTGTCTGTCTCTCACTCTCTTCTCTCTCCTCTCTTCTCTATCTCTCTCTCTCTCTCTTTCGTGTGTGTGTGTGTGTGTGGTGTGTGTGTGTGTGTGCGGTGGTGTGTGTGTGTGTGTGTGTGTGTGTGTGTGTGTGTGTGTGTGATGTGTGTGTGTGTGTCTCAGGGTATGCTTTTTTATTTCCTACAACAATGCAGAGAGAGAGAGAGGAGAGAGAGAGACCGGGAGAGGAGAAGAGAGAGAGAGGAGAGAGAGAATCTAGAGAGAGAGAGAGAGAGAGAGAGGGAGAGAGAGAGAGAGAGAGATGAGAGGATGGAGAGATTTTGGAGAGAGAGAGCAGAGAGAGGAGAGAGAGAGAGAGAGAGAATAAAAAAAAAAATATCTATATATCAGTAAATAAATATACATGAGCCATTATAAAGAGAGAGACAGAGAGAGAGAGATGAGGACGAGAGAGAGAGAGAGACGAGAGAGGAGAGAGAGAGAGAGAGAGAGAGAGAGAGAGAGAAGAGAGTGAGAGAGAGATGAGAGATAGAGAGACGAGAGAGAGAAGAGAGAGACAGAGAAGAGAGAGGAATGAGAGAGAGAGAGAGAGAGAGGGAGAGCGAAGAGAAGGGGGGAAGGGTAATAATGGAGACGGTAAGTAAGGTGAGAAAGGTTTTGAAGGTACTAGGAGGGAAAGACCGAACGCCGGGTGTGTGTGTTGTGTTGTGTGTGTGTGTTGTGTGTGTGTGTTTGTGTGTGTGATGGTGTGTGTAGTTTGCTTGTGCGTGCGTGTGTGGTCTCTGTTGTGTGTGTGTGTGTGTATGTGAAACTAAGTATCTACTACACGTGTATGACCTTGACAAACAGGGGAGGCGAGAGGAAATAGAAAGAGGAGGAGAGGTAGGAGGCAGGAGGAGTAGGGAGGAGGAGGAGGAGGATGGAGGAGGAGGAGGAGGAGGAGGAGGCGAGAGGAAGGAAAAAGAGGAGGAGGAGGAGGAGGAGGAGAGGAGGAGGAGGAGGAGGAGGAGGCAGGAGAGGAGGTAGGAGGAGGCGAGAGGAAGGAAGGAGGAGGAGGAGGAGGGGGAGGAGGAGGAGGAGGAGGAGGAGGCGAGAGAAGGAAAGAGGAGTGAGGAGGGGGGGAAGGGGGGGAGGGGGAGGAGGAGGAGGAGGAGGAGGAGGAGGAGGAGGAGGAGGAGGAGGAGGAGGAGGAGGAGGAGGCTGAGAGGAGGGAGGAGGAGGAGGAGGAGGAGGAGAGAGGAGGAGGAGGAGGAGGAGGAGGAGGAGGAGGGCAAAATAATAATAGGTTACATAAAGGTTTCACGCCCTTGGTTTGTAACAGAAGTGTGTTGGGAGTATAAATCACCCACGGTCTTGTCACTCGTATGGACTGCGATCGTCTGTTTTAACCCTTCCGGATAGGGCTTGGAGCTGTATGACTGTCTTTGGGTAATGCTGGACCTCACACACCACGCAAACTCATCTCTTTGCTCAAGAGGACAGCTAACTGCGCAGCGAATTTACAAGGGAAAAAATCCCCATCCACAGAATCGGCGCATGCACTCCAGGCCACTGAGCCAACACAGGCGGGTGTGTGGGTGGTGTGTGATGTGTGTTGTGTGTGTGTGTAGGTGTGTGTGGGGGTGGTGTGCTGTGTGTGTGTGTGTGTGTGTGGGTGGTGTGTGTGTGTGTGTGTGCTGGCGATGTGTGTGGTGTGTGTGTGTGATATTACCTTAAAATTCCTTTCCATTCATCTCTACCTTGTTTCGTCTTTATTTACTTTACATTTGGTTAAATTCCTCTAAGTATTATTTCCCCTCGCTCTCTCTCTCTCCCTCTCTCTCCTCTCTCTCTCCTCATTCTCTCTCTCTCTCTCTCTCTCTCTCTTCTCCTCTCCTCTCTCTCTCTCTCTCTTCTCTCTATCTCTCCTCTCTCTCTCCCCTCTCTCTCAACCACAACCAATTATCTCTACGTCATGAGTGTCATGAAAAGAGAAAAATACGCATATGACGTCTGTATTTTTACTCTTTCGACGGATTACTTTCACACCCACACACACACCACACACACACACAAACACACACACAAACACACACACACACACACCACAACACACACATACACAAAACACACACACAACACACACATACACACACAACACACACACACATATAGGATGGCCTTAGTCGTGCGCTTTTCGATGGTCGACTGAAAATAAACTTTTTAGGTCACTTTTGCGTTTGACCTCCTTCCGATTTTTTCCTATTTTTAGTTTCCAAATCCGTTGTACAGAGAGGAGAGTGTGTGGTTGTGTGTGGGTGTAGTGTGTGTATTGTGTGTGTGTGTGTGTGTGTGTGTGTGTGTGTGTAGTGTGTCGTGGTGTGTGTGTGTGTGTGTGTGTGGTTTCCTTTTTCAGTGTTTTTGTTCAGTGTTGTCAATAACCGAGCAGATTACTGTTGTTAGATCTCTTAATGTCTTCTTTATAGGGACTGCCAACTAAGCGGAATTTTTGTTACCCCTTTTTTTTTTTTGCTCTTGGCCAGTCTCCTTTGTGATGTAAAAAAAGAAAAAAAAGAAAAAAAAAAAAAAAAAAAAAAAAAAAAAAAAAAAAAAAAAAAAAAAAAAAAAACAAAAAAAAAAAAAAAAAAATCTCAATAAACATAAGTCTGTCTTTCTTTTATATTGACATAGTTGTAAGTCCGTTTTTTAAATTGTAATGATTACATACGTTTTTGTATTTGTTCATGTAATTTGGTATTGTAATGTAGTAGGTGATGGATTTTGTGCGATTTTACTTCCTTTTTTTATTTATTTTTATAAATATTTCGCTAAATGCCTAAAAGCACATTTTTTCACCCATTTTATAGTTGTAATTATTTAATAGGAGTGAATAATTATGTGTTTCTCTGAACTTTATTTTATTTTTGAATGAGTGGCTTTCCACCTAATATCTTTATTGTGTTTTTTATCGTTTTCTTTGGCTTCACAGTGATTTTCTTTCTCTTCTCTTGCTGCTGCGTCTACTCGTGCTCTCTCTGTGAGCGCGGGGCGTTAGCGCTGGTCCTCGTCGTCTCTCTTCTCTCTTTCGTCGTGAACATGTCTCTTGATTTTGTCTTTGTTGTCTGTGTGTTGTTTGATATGAGGGCTGTTCATGTATCTATTGTGTAATTGTTTTGTCGCTGTTTTCTATCCGTGGGGATTTTCGCTCTGCTCGTCTGTCTCACTCGCGTCGTTCTGCTTTCCTGCGGCTCTGTCTCTCCGTGTTCTCACGTCTCTTCGCTGTCTTTCCTACTTTCTCTGTGCTATCGTGACAGGAGTGCCCACATTTTATCATTGACATCACTGGTTCCGATGTGTTGCTTGTTTTCACAGTTGAAATCTTCACACGTTTGTAACTGCTCATTTTCCACGGCTGGATTGTTCGGTTATTGTTTATTTCCAGATTAAGTTATGTTTAAGGCTTGTGCTCTGTGTGTTAATAAATGTAATATATTGATTTACCACCTGTAACAGCCATGAATGGGAATTTCTAATGTAATTTTGCGGTGACGCCTTTTAGAACAATTTTTGAGGGGAAGCTATGTCTATTATTTAATAAAGGCGAAAGTTGGTGTTGAGGTGCGTGTGTGCTGTGTGGTGTGGGTGTGGGGTGTATGGCGTGTGTTGTGGGGTGTATGTTGGGGTGGTTCGGGTGGTGTGTGTGTGTGTGTCGAGTGTTTTGTTGGGGTTGGGTGGTGTGAGTGTGTGTGTGGTTTGTGTGTGTGTGTTTGTGTTGGTGGGTGTGTGTGGTGGTTATGAGGGTTCCGTCCCCCCGTGGCGGAATAGCCCGATAATCATTTTATATCCACCATGTGTTTGAAGCAGGGTTTGACCTAGGGGGGAGAGGTTTGTTAAGTGCTCGCGACTTATGAGATGGAGTCACAGAGGTCAGGTGTTGTTTTGTGTCTTTTTTTGGTTTAGTCAGTCCTAGTTAGACGACGAGAATTTTGTGAAGAGAAAGTGTTGTTTGTGCGAGGGATGATGTGGAGGAGAGCTCTTGATTTGTGGTGAGGGCGTGATGGGGTAATGGGGTGGGAGGTGAATGGGTGGGGGGGGTGGGGATTGGCGGTTCATGGGTTGTGGGTGTTGGATGGGTGGGTGATGGTATGGAGGAGGGTGGGGGGGGGGGGCTGGATGGGTGGTATTATGGGGTGCATGGGGGAGATAGATGGGGTGGGTGGATGGGACATGGGTGAGTGAGATGGTGTGGGTTGTGGTGATGGGTTAATGGTAGTGTGCGTGGAATGGGGGTGGGGCTGGGGTTGATGGGTAGATGGCAGTTGTGATGGGTGAATGGGGGTGGGTGGAGGTGCTGGGTAATTGGGGTGTAATCGTGAATGGGTGGTGGGGTTGATTTTTTTGTGGAATGGTTGGCGTGTGAAGTAGTCGCATACATTTTCTATCATCCAATGATTTCAGGAAAAGTTAAAGGGGCTATCTGCGAGAGCCGGTGTTTGGCGTGTTCTCGTCCATCACAAAAAGCTAATGGCCACCAGCTTGGTGGGTCGAGGCCCACCAAAACAACAGGGTGGTGGCCGAAAGGCCCACCAATAGCCCATCGCAGGAAAGTAGCCAAAAAGTCGCCCCTGCGAGGACGGCACTATTGAGGCTAAGTAAGCAACCACCAATTTCTATAGATCATGACTGTTTAGTATCCTTGTCGGATAAACATAATTTGGATATTTCAGGTTAAATTTTCGTAATTTTATGGGTCTAAAAATCCATATATATCTTTTAATATTTCTGCAAAGAAAGATCGGGAGCGGTGAAGGGGTTACATAATAATGTGAAATAATGGGTAATGTTTTTAATGATAAATGTAATAATACTAATGATAATAATGGATTGAATATGTTATAATGATAAATGTATAATCAAATAATGTAATTAGGATGGTAATGTTTAAATTGATTAATGTTAATAAAGATAATGATGATAATGTGATGAGGAGTGGGTAATGAGAATGTATATAAAACACTGAATTAGTAGATGAATTGATATAGGTTTTGAGATGATTTTTTTATAAAAAGTCAAAAATGAATGTAATAATAGATGATAATAACTGATGGATTGTTTAATGTATAATGTAAGAAAATTTAATGTATTGCTGTGATGAAATGATGATGTGTGATGAGATAATATGTGATTAATAAGTTAATGATAAGTTTTGTAGGGGTGTCCTTTTTAGCTAGGCTGGTGTTTGTGTTTGGAGACAGATTTGATTTTTCTGCTCATATGCCAACGAACGATAGATTTCTGTTTCGGGATTTGTAGCGCGTTAATAATTGTTGGGTTCGTGTTTGTCTATGGTACATTTAGGCGTGTTCCGTTGATAATTATTCGGGATTGGCTAGTGCTTCTATATTTTGTATGTATTTGTTTAGCTATTATATTTCTGATTAGTATTTGTAGTGCAGTTGTCTTAGATTGTGGTATTCCGTGTTTAGTACGTTATATTGTTGTATGTTGTCTTGGATTAGGTTTATTTGGTAGTCTTCTAGTATTTGTTAGTTGACGGTGTTTCGATACTATATATTCGTATATGATTTATTTTTACGTCCCTATCATCATTCTTTGGATTCTTCGCTTTTGTACTATACCATTATTTCTATTGTTCAGGGTTATCTAAAATTATTATTATTTTTTTTGGGGTGAACTTGTCTTTGTTGTGGCGTTGTTGGGATTAATTTCAGTTTCACATACTTATTGGACTATTTGCCCCCGGACGAAATTTGGGCTATCTTCACTGATTTAACCTGTGATAGAATATTTACTATTCATTTGAATTATTATACCATAATGCACAATCTTATTTGTCCAAGTGTTTCCGTGGTCAAAGAGTTTTTTTTTAATGAAATGGTGCACTGGCAGTAAAAAATTTTCATACGTCTAAGAGTGTTCATTAATTAGATTTTTTTCAATTATTTTGTAATATCTTTCTACACAGTTATCTACGTTTCTTGTTATTACTTATACACTGCTAAGCTCACTTAGTTTGTTTGTTTTTTGTTGGGTGATCTTTACTTGTGTGTGTGGTCGTCGTGGCGTAGTGTTGTCGAGGTTGTTAGTTGGTGTTTGCGACTATTAGGATTATTTGTTTTCCAGATTTATTTTGTATGACAGTTGGCTTGTATTTAGGCGTGAACTGCTGCATTGATTATATTTGCAGGATTTGTTAGTAAGAAGTGTGTTTTGTGCATGCAATAATTGTTTTGTTCGGGGTTCGCTCTACCTTTTCTTGTCGTGGTTTGTTACTTTATTTTTATTGTTTTTCATTGATTTTATTCTATGTATGTAGTGATTTATTACGTTGTTGTTTTGTATGATACATTACCGTTGCTAGTTTATTATTGTATTTGTAATTTCGTACTTTCTTGAACCCGCTTGGAGACACCCAGAACGAATTTCACTATCGCGTAATTTGGGGCTTACCATTAGACTGATTTTAGTGAATTTAAGCAGATCGGGTTTGTATAGATTTATGACCTTGTATTGTTTTAGTACGCCTTGTCCACTAGTTGAATTTTGATAGGTTGGGTAGTTTACTTTGTGTGTTCGTTAATTTGTATGGTTTGGACACAGACGATGTTTGTGGGATGTATGGGCACAAAGGAAAGAGCGTGGGGGCGTGATAGATGGCGGTAAAATTATTACACTGAGGATCCTGTTAAGAATCATTTTTGTTATTTCCTCGCGTCTCTCTCTCTCTCTCTCTCTCTCTCTCTCTCTCTCTCTCTCTGTCTCTCTCATCTCTCTCTCTATATCTCTCTCTCTATCTCCTCTCTATCTCTCTCTCTCTCTATCTCTCGCTCTGATTTGTTCCTTCTCTCTCTATCTCTATATCTCTCTCTCTCTCTCTCGCTCTTATCTCTCTCTCTCTCCTCTCTCTCCTCTCTATCTCTCTTTGCGACTTGCTCCATTTTGCATTCATTTCCTAATTGGATTTTTATCGACACTTTTGCATTGCTCGACATACCTCTTCTCAATTCCTTCCCTCAAATATTGACTGGAAAAACTGCCGCCTCTTTCTGCCTTCATTTCTCGATCTCAATATTCTTGTTACAGCGTGTTCTCTTTTCTTTTCAAAGTTTTTACCCTCTCTTGTTTTTCTTTTTTTTATTTTTTCCTTTCCCTGTCCCTGGTGAATCTTTGAACACGTCAAGACAGAGAGAGGGTTGTGTATAAGCTCTTCTCTCTCTCTCTCTCTCTCTCTCTCTCTCTCTCTCTCTCTCTCTCTCTCTCTCTCTCTCTCTCTCTCTCTCTCTAATGTGCACTTTTAAGCCTGTCAGATAACTTCCATAATTTTCAATTCAATTTTTTTTATTATTTCAATTATATTTATTTTTCAATCAATTACATTTTTTTTTGCTCTATTTTGATCCATCACAAACCTATTATATCATCTATACTTTTTCTATATCATCTATAATCTACTGTCTATATATATTCCACTGAGCCATAACTTACCCTCATAATTCAGAATGCTGTACAAATATAATCTCTGTAATCTCTGGGGCACACACACACACGGCGGGGAGACATACAAGCAGGATACGCAACACTACTCAATATACCGGTTTTGTACACGTTCTGAGGTCAATAATAGTCTTACTTGTTCCTTTAACCCCTTCACGCCCAGATATTTCCTTTGCTATGTAAAATCGTCTGTTATTAGTCATAAAATTAAGAAAAGTAACTCAATATACAGTATTAGCTAGAATGATTAAGATACTGAACAGGTCATTATCTATTAAATACTGCTTATATTAATTTGTAAATCGTCCTAATGGTACCAACATTAATTACGATGGAATATTGATATTGGTGGGCCTCTCAAGGGGTTAATAAACTATAATTCTTGGCCTTGTTTTTGGGGTAAATTTGGATGTTTACTTGATTTACTTGATGATATTTATTATTTATTTGAATACATACATAATGATCAACCTTTTTCTCACAAGTGTTGCGGTAAAGAGCTTTTTTTTATTATTGTGCACGAAGTAAAATTTTCAAGTAAAGTTTCATTAATTTGATTTACCAAGGAAAGGCAAGTTTATGTAGTAGTTACGAGCGAGCGCGAAGCGCTCGAGAGTTCTCACTGGATACGGGATTTTTCTCACATCTAGCGGCCGACCCGACCCGACCGACCGTCACGCTTTTCAGGAGCTTATATCTTTGGAATCCCGCTTCCGATGGACAAGCGGTCTTCGCCATCTGATAATTCCTATTCCATCTGAATTCAATCCCTATTCGCGCCTACAGACAACTTTCCTTGCTATCGGGTTTCTACGGCTCGCTCGTCCTTCCCCGATTAAGGCGTCTTACTGGTAAGTAAATAGTAGTAGTAGTATATGTAGTGTAAGATATAGAGATTATATATGTGATGTAAAATACTGTCCTCTATGTCTAAAAAGAAAATGTGAACTTAAAATAATCAAGGCCATGAACATAAATAAAAAGATTAAAATAAAGATAAAGATCGAGTATAAATAAGGAGTAAAGATCAGTCACACTATCCATTACTATTCTAATTAGTTTGTCAGAAAAGTCTTTGTCATGTGAATTATAATGTGAGAAGAAAAATTGCCCAGTCTACGCCTACTACTACCACTACTACTACTACTACCCACTACTACTACTACTACCCACTACTACTACTACTACCAACTACTACTACTACTACCCACTACTACTACTACTACCAACTACTACTACTACTACCCACTACTACTACTACTACCCACTATTACTACTACTACCAACTACTACTACTACTACCCACTATCCTACTACTAACTACCACTACTACTATACTACCCACTACTACTCCTACTACCACACTACTATACTACCCACTACTACTCCTACTACCCACTACTACTTATACTACCAACTACTACTCCTACTACCCACTACTACTAATACTACCAACTACTACTCCTACTACCCACTACTACTCCTACTACCCACTATTACTAATACTACCAACTACTACTCCTACTACCAACTACTACTAATACTACCCACTACTACTCCTACTACCCACTACTACTACTACTACCAACTACTACTGCTACTACCAACTACTACTAATACTACCAACTACTACTAATACTACCAACTACTACTCCTACTACCCACTACTACTAATACCAACTACTACCCTACACCACACTACTAATACATACATACACTACTACTATACCCACTACTACTCCTACTACCCACTACTACTAATACTACCAACTACTACTGCTACTACCCACTACTACTAATACTACCAACTACTACTGCTACTACCCACTACTACTAATACTACCAACTACTACTGCTACTACCCACTACTACTAATACTACCAACTACTACTGCTACTACCAACTACTACTAATACTACCAACTACTACTCCTACTACCCACTACTAATAATAATACCAACTACTACACCTACTACCCACACCACGTAGGCCCAAATGTTATGCTGTAGTGTTTATAAAAGCTATACAAATTCACTAACCTTTCCCTCGGCCATTCATTACATAGATATGCATTGAAGTATTGAATTATTCAGATTTAATCATCATAATTGAGAACATTTGCAGTACATTTATTTTGTTATAATTAATCGCATTCATATCGGCGCCAACATAATCGTTCAACATAAAACAAATAGCTACTATTACTACTACTACCACTATTACTACCTACTACTACTACTATCACTATTACTACTACTACTACTACTACTACTACTACTACTACTACTACTACTACTACTACTACTACTACCACGGTTACTACTACTACTACTACTACTACTACTACTACTACTACTACTACTACTACTACTACTACTACTATACTACTACTACCACTACTACTACTACTACTACTA
>JACEEZ010026017.1:70000-75000 GCA_016584305.1 Chionoecetes opilio
CTGTCTTTTCGTTGACACCAGTTATACGGCTTATTTCTCTATTTGTTTCATCATTCTTATGCAACTCTATTACTCGTACTATGTCATCATGGCTTGTATATTTCCCAAGCATCGCGCATTAGCACAGTAGAATACAAAGTGTAGAACGAACACAACCGTTTTATAAGCCAAAACAATGAGCGGTCGGTGAGATAATCTTCCTTCTGACAATATTATGTCAAACACTGGACCCTTTAAATAATTCAAATCTATCCGTGGATATGAGTGAGGGGCTACCCTAAGCTGCCATGTAGTCATTTTCTCCCGGGGCCCCTTTACAGACTGTGAAAAAAGGAGGTTGCCAGTTTTTGAAATATGACGCTCACGTCACCGAAAGTTCTTAAGTCGAGTGGCGCTAACTGTAATATTATATATATATAATATATATATATATATATATATATATATATATATATATATATATATATATATATATATACCTAAATTAGGATGCATTTATTTTATGTATTGCATCGTAAAAGCATGATGGCATCAACAATATCTTCCTTCAATCCCACGCCACCTTATTTATCTCCTTGACCTGAGGCTGAGGGATAATCCCCATGCCACGTCCACACCCAGGCAGCTGGGCAGAAATTCTACCTAGCTCAGCGGTCGGCAACCTGCGGCTCCGGAGCCGCATGCGGCTTTTTCAAGAGACCTGTGCGGCTTCTGCCACCTACTTAAAAATGTTCAAATTATCATTAAAAAATATATATATGCTGACATAGTTTGCCGCAGTACAATAGTGTATGTGACCTAGTATAAGTCCTAGGTCTCTAGGAAAATATTGGGATGAATTCTTGTATTTATTATTATCATTATTATTATTATTATTATTATTATTATTATTATTATTATTATTATTATTATCAGTATTATTATTATTATTATTATTATTATTATTATTATTATTATTATTATTATCAGTATTATTATTAAAATGTATTTGATTATCTTGTATGTGGGTATATTCAACTCCCATATGGTATTATGGTGAAGGAACATTTTATTGCTTCGTAATTTCCATTCATAATTTACACTGCGGCGCCATCAGCGTGCACTGCTTTTCTGCCAAGTTTGAAGAAACTGGCTCTTCTCGAATTATGGGTTGCCGACCTCTGAGTCCTAGCTAATGAAGTCACACGGTGGTGCTAATTAATGGGGTCAAATTTCGCTCACTCTCATTCACCTACCCGCCCATTCACAAACGCCGTCACTCTCTTTAGGCCGGTTCCCACTGGCCCGCTTGTACGGCCGCCGTACAACAAGAATGAACAACAATGGCGTCACAATGACGTCACAAAAAAAATCGACCGCACCGCCGTACCGCTGTATGGCTGCCGTACAAAGTTAAAATCAAGTCATCTATCCCGCTCGGTGGTGTCCGCTCGAGCGGAGGTGCAAACTGTGCCCAGTTACCACAAATACCACTCAAGCTTGTGATGATGGTGACGTCATTGTTGGGCGGTGTACGGCAACGGCGGCCGTAGAAGCGGGCTAGTGGGAACAGGCCTTTACTTATTAACCCATCCACGCCCTCACTCATTTCTTCAACACCCCTTCAACCCACTCACTCCCTCACTCACTCCTTAACCCACCCACACCCCTCACTCACTCACTTATTCACGAATCCACCCATGCCCTCACTCACTCACTCTTCCATCATCAGTGACCATGAACGAGGTTGAAGTGAGGTGATTATATATATATATATATCGTTAAAAGTGATAGCTAGTTCAGCGTTTATTATCTTTTTAAAGATATTTTCTTCATTGCTGGGCCTCGTTCGGCGTCTTCTGTTGTTATCAACTGCCCCATCACTAGGGATATGTAGAGTATATACGGGCAGGAGATTTTCTCTGAGACAGATCTCGTTAAAAGTGATAGCTAGTTCAGTGTTTATTATCTTTTTAAAGATATTTTCTTCATGTCGTTAAAAATTTGTCTCAGGGAAAATCTCCTGCCCGTATATACTCTACATATCCCTAGTGATGGGGCAGTTAATAACAACAGAAGACGCCGAACGAGGCCCAACAATGAAGAAAATATCTTTAAAAAGATAATAAACGCTGAACTAGCTATCACTTTTAACGAGATCTGTCTCAGAGAAAATCTCCTGCCCGTATATACTCTACATATATATATATATATATATTATATATATATATATATATATATATATTTTATATATATATATATATACAGTATATATATTAAGGTAAATAGGAACTAGACACATGGCCTGTTGAACTGTTAATCATTATCCCCAGGAGTCCAAGGACCCCGGGTCAACACCCAGGCACTGAATGGAAAATTCCGTCCTGGTAATGAGGTTACACGGTGGTGTTTGATGAGGGGGTCAACTCCCGCTCCTTGAGTCCCTGACTCCCTGGTCCCTGAGCTGGGGTGAAGTCAAGTGATTTTTACAGATAGATAGACAGTATGGATGGTGGCCTACCATCCATACTGCTGAGTACGAAAATGGTTCGATATAAGTACGGAAATAAAAATCGAACTTTCGTACCGTACCGAGCTTTAAGAAATATATCGAACCGTAATATCGAACGAATTTTTTAGCCCTTAAATTACCGTACCGTACCGTAATTTCGTACCGTACCGTAACGAACCACATGCCCTGACAGAGAGAAAAAAAATTATTCAAAAAGTTTGTATTAAATGTGCCAGTATTTCCCTTGTGGTGTGATCAGTACTCATGATAACAACAGCAGTGCTAATACTAATGACAACTAACTGATAGCAATACATGCAATGAAAACATAAATACAATTGAGACCATTGATACCATGCCACACACACACACTGCACTCATTGACGGTAACATTAATAAACACTTTTGACTCTTTTCATATTGCATTAACTAACTAACTAACATTAACTAACATTTTCCTCCTTCTCCTCCTCCTAAAATTCATCCTTAACTCTTCCTTTCTTATATTATTTTCTTTATTTTCATCAATTAATTTCTTTCTTTTTTTTCTTTTTTCTTTCTGTATTTTTCTTTCTTTTTTCTTCTTTCTTTATTATTATTTTTTTTCTTTCTTTTTTTTATATTATTTTCTTTCTATATTTTTCTCTTTTATTTCCTTTCTTTCCCTCTATATGACCTTTCCCTTTCCCTTTCCCTTCCTTTTGATTTACCCTAGAATCAACCATACTCAAAATCATCATCATCATTATGCCAGTATTACATTATTCTAAGATTGTATCATCATTATTGTTATTGTTAGTGTCATGCTCATCATTATCATCCTTATTATGCCAGTATAAAATATTTCCAAGGTTTTATCATTAGCATTGTTATCGTTTATGTCATCATCATTCATCATTATCATCACTCAGTATACAGACCTTGATGAGTCCTGTCTTCATTTTCATAACAATCTTTCATAACAATTACGTACGCATCACACTCATGGGCCATTAGGTAGGGAGACAATAACAACACAATAACAGGCAATCACAATTAAGGTTCTTTTAACTTCTTGATCACAACACTGACAACCTTCTATCATCATTATTATTGACATTGTTATCGTTACCACCGTTACTTCCACCCCCACTACCATTATCACCGTTTACCACTACCATTATCACCGTTTACCACCACCATTATCACCGTTTACCACCACCATTATCACCGTTTACCACCACCATTATCACCGTTTACCACTACCATTATCACCGTTTACCACTACCATTATCATTTCCACTACCTACTTCATATCACCGTTTACCACCACTCATTCATCATTATCACTTCACTCATTCTCATTAGCAATTCTCATCATCATCATCATTATCAATATTATTAGGGCAAGTTAATCGAAGAAATTTCTTTATTAATTATACATGTATTCTACTTGTATTTTAGTATTTTTTTGTATGCTGTATTTTCTACTTTTCAGAGTCAATAACGGTCGTGTTTTTTATTTTATTCTGTGTTTTCATTCCTAAATTTAGGATGCAATATGTCAGCTATAATTGAACCTCTTTTTCTTTTTTTCTTCCAATCTTTTTAATTTTTCTTCTTGTTTTTGTTCTTTTTGTTCTTGACACTCTTCTTGATTTTGTTTTTCATTTCCCTGCTTCTCCTCCTCCTCCTGCTTCCTATCCTCCTCCTCCTCCTCCTCCTCCTCCTCCCTCCTCCTCCTCCTCCTCCTCCTCCTCCTCCTCCTCCTCCTCCTCCTCCTACTCCCCCTCCCCCTGCTTCCTATTCTCCTCTACTTCCTCCCTTCCTTCCTCCTATTTTCTTATAGCGTTTCGCCTTTTTTTCCTCCCACAAACCAAACTTTGATATCTCTTTTAAAACAAAATTTCACAAACATACATTTTTCAATAATCTAGAGTTCGCTTACATATCCTCCTCCTCTTCATCCATCCAATCCCCCTTAGAAGTAATAAACCACGAAATAAATACATGAAAAAGCTACTGCAATATTTCCTTTTACCCTCCTCCTCCTCCTCCTCCTCCTCCTCCTCCTCTTCCTCTTCCTCCTCCTCCCTCTTCACCACCTGACTAACACTCATCTCTCCGTCGCCAGGTAATCATAATCAGGTGAGCTTTCCAATCCCTCGCAACACACTCAGGTGGACAGGTGAGCGAGAGGCGAGCCATCTCTCACCTGCGCCTAATTAGCAGGGAGAAGCACCCTTGTGTACCACCTGGATGGATTGGACGGCTGAGTGGAGCCTTGTTAATTAAGGAACTCTAAGTTGTGTGTGTGTGTGTGTGTGTTGTGTGGGGTGTGTGTGGTGTGTGTGTGTGTGTGTGTGTTGTTGTGTGTTTTGTGGGGTGTGTTGTGTGTGTGTTGTGTGTTGTGTGTGTGTGGTTGTGTGTGTGTTGTGTGTGTGTGTGTGTGTGTGTGTGTGTGTGTGTGTGGTGTGTGTTGTGTTGTGTGTGTGTGTGTGTGTGGTGTGTGTGTGTGTGTGTGTGTGTG
>JACEEZ010026017.1:80000-82500 GCA_016584305.1 Chionoecetes opilio
CCTGCCGATTCCTGGACCGATGAGGCCGGGACGGGCACCAGCCGTTCCTGCTGCACGGGCGATTCTCCCTCCAGGAAGTTAGAGTCCTTCACAGTGTGTGGGATGACGGGACTTTGGCTTTTAATGTCACCCGTCTGAGTCTCCCTGTCCTCATTAGAGTCCTTCACAGTGTGTGGGATGACGGGACTTTGGCTCTTAATGTCATCCGTCTGAGTCTCCTTGTCCTCATTAGAGTCCTTCACAGTGTGTGGGATATCGGGACTTTGGCTCTTAATGTCATCCGTCTGAGTCTCCCTGTCCTCAGACCGCAGTGTTCTAGTGCGATCCGTCTGCGTCCCTTCGTCTGCGTATAGAATACCGCGATTGCCTGTCTGCACCGCTTTGTCTACACACAGGCCACGCACACAGCCTGTCTGTGTCGCTGTGTCTACACACAGGCCACGCACACAGCCTGTCTGTGTCGCTGTGTCCACACCCAGGCCACGCACACAGCCTGTCTGTGTCGCCTGGTCCTTCACGCAGGCCGCGGGCTTCTCGGTATTGGTCGGTGTTCCAGCAGACGCGGCGTTACTGCTATAATCTTTATCCACTTCTGTGTCATGACGCGGGGCTCGTCCTGGTGGCGGGGCTGTGTCGCCGCGGGGCGCCACGCGAGACCCTTCCCGCCTCATGACCACCAGCTGTCGCTCCAGCACCGCGGCAGCCTTGCGAACCTCGGCGACGCGCGCTGCATCACTCCCACAGTAACTGTTCATCTCTTTTTGTCTGTCCCATCGCGGGGCTTGTCCACGTGGGCGGGGCAGGTCGCCGCGGGACTCTTGGCGCCTCACTGCTGCCCCGTGACGCTCCTGCGCGGCGGCAGCCTTGCGAGCCGCGGCGACGCGCCCTGCAGGGTTCACAGGCGATGTTTTCTTCATGTTCATTTCAGTCTTCAATTTCTTAGAGGAGGTGATGGAAGTCATCGTTGCCTTTCACAAAGCCTGCCAAACAGGCACCCCCGCAATATTAAGGATGTCGCAGAATTTTCTCTGTGACAGCTAGGAGTTAGGAGGTTGGTCATCTTGGAACCCTCGTTTACGCGCAAACTCGGACAGATCTTCACTACTCTTGTCCTGCTCTGCCCTGTTCCTTCAGCCTGAACAAATCAGAAGGCGCGACCCTCGGCGTGTTTGTAAGTCAGACGCTGATTGGCCGCTAGGTATTGCCATATGGAAAAGCGCACACACACACACACACACACACACACACACACACACACACACACAGGTGAGGTCGGATTTAATCGCATTAGTAAGCAAACGAGACAGAGGGGAAATATGCTTCATTATGTAAATGAGATCATCAATACACCCCTTACTGACCCTGTGTGTGTGTGTGTGTGTGTGTGTGTGGTGTGTGTGTGTGTGTGTGTGTGTGTGTTAGGTGTGTGTGTGTGTGTGTGTGTGTGTGTGTGTGTGTGTGTGTGTGTGTGTAGGTGTAGGTGTAGGTGTAGGTGTGTGTGAGAGAGAGAGAGAGAGAGAGAGAGAGAAGAGAGAGAGAGAGAGAGAGAGAGAGAGAGAGAGAGAGAGATGAGAGAGAGAGAGAGAGAGAGAGAGAGAGAGAGAGAGAGAGAGAGAGAGAGAGAGAGAGAGAGAGAGAGAGAGAGAGAGAGAAGCTAGTGGGGTAATGCATATTCCACCATCACCACTACCATCACCACCACCAACACCACTACCATCACCGCCACGTATTGTCACCAGTATCACCATTATCCATTCACCACATCCTCATTTCATTACGACAACCACTGTTTACACAATCACTACCCTCCTCCTCCTCCTCTTCCTTCAACACCTCCTCCTCCTCCTCCTCCTCCTATACCTCCTCCTCCTTGCTCTGACCCGAACCCAATATCGTCTGTGTGTGTGTGTGTGTGTGTGTGTGTGTGTGTGTGTGTGTGTGTGTGTGTGTGTGTGTGTGTATGTGTGTGTGAGAGAGAGAGAGAGAGAGAGAGAGAGAGAGAGAGAGAGAGAGAGAGAGAGAGAGAGAGAGAGAGAGAGAGAGAGAGAGAGAGAGAGAGAGAGAGAGAGAGAGAGAGAGAGAGAGAGAGACTAAACTAGGTATGTAAACAACTAAACACAAATACAGATGTTAAATAGTAAGTGTTTGACCAAAAAAACTTAATGTATGCAACAAATGTATCCTTCTATCTTTATATCTTTTTATCCTTATTATCTTTTATCAAATATATCTTAATCCTATCACCGTTATGTGTGTTAAATAAAGTAATACAGCGAAACCCTAAGTATATGAAGGAAATACTCTTTTTTTATTCATTAAGAGGCCATTTTAGATAATTTAGAGGCCATTTCAGATCATTTAGAGGCCATTTTAGATAATTTAGAGGCCATTTTAGATCATTTAGAGGCCATTTTAGATCATTTAGAGGCCATTTTAGATCATTTAGAGGCCATTTTAGATCATTTAGAGGTCATTTTAGATCATTTAGAGGCCATTTTAG
>JACEEZ010026017.1:90000-92500 GCA_016584305.1 Chionoecetes opilio
TTTATGTCTCTGTCTGTCTGTCTGTTCCTGTCTGTCTGTCTGTGTCTGTCTGTCTGTCTATGTCTGTTTGTTGTGTATGTTGTAGTCTGTTCGTCTGTTGTGTCTTTTTATGTCTTCTTGTCGTTTGTCCTGTCGTCTGTCTGTCTGTCTGCTTTTGTCTTGTTGTCTGGTCTTCGTTGTTTGTCTCTGTCGTCTGTCTGTCTGTCGTTGTCTGTCTGTCTGTCTATTTGTCTATGTGTCCCCCTCCCCTCTCCTCTCTCTCCTCTCTCTTCTCCCTTTTTCTCTCCCCTTATCTCTCTCTCTCTCTCCTCTCTCCTCCTCTCTCTCTCTCTTCGTCCCCAAAAAAAAACTTTTCCTTCATTTCTAAAAATTTTCCCCTTTGGTTTTTCTTCTTCTCTCCCTCCTTTTTTTTGCCCACTTTTTTTCTCCCTTTTATCTCTTTAGCCAAAATGGCCTTTCAAAATCTTCCGTTTCCGTTTTTCGGGGAACAATTTTTCGAAAAAAAAGAAAAATAAAAAAAAGGGGCTTTGGTATGGGGGGGAAAAAGGAGGGGGGGAGGCTTAAAGGAAGGAAAAAAACTAAAAAGGGAAGAGAGGAGGGGAGGGGGGGAGCGGGTAAAAAGGAGGTAAGGAAGAGGAAGAGGAGGAGGAGGAGGAGGGGGGAGGAGGAGGAGGAGGAAGGAGGAGGAGGAGGAGGAAAGGAGGGAGGAAGAGGAGGAGGAGGAGGCGGTAAAAGGAAAGGGGAGGAAGAGGGGGGGAGGAGGAGGAGGAGGAGGAGGAGGAGGAAGAGGAGGGGGGGTAAAAGGAGATGGGGAAGAGGGGGAGGTGGAGGGGAGGAGGAGGGGAGGAGGAAGAGAAAGTGAAGGAAAAAAGAAAAAATGAGGAAAATTTTTTTTAAAAAAGGAGAAAAAAGAGTGAAGGAAACAATTTAAGTTTTTTGGAATTTCAAACATTATTTAAATTTTTTTCCCCTTTTTTAAAATGGCACTTTAATTTAAAATAATTTAATTTTGTTTGCCTCAATTTTTCTAACTAAAACCTTTTAAAAAAAATTTCCCCACTTTTTCCCCAAAAATCGAATTAAAAAAAAAATAATAATTAAAAAAAAAAAAAATAAAAAAAAAATAATAAAAACCCCTAAACAAAAAAAAAAAAAAAAAAAAAAAAAAAAAAAAAAAAAATCAGACCCAATGCCAAACCATCTCCTTACAATGAACTATTCACACGAGCACTTAGCATAATACAACAGATAATGATAATGGACGCGTGTGGTGAGCCTTTTCATTTCAAGGCTCTTACCCTCAGCTGGTGCATGCTAACAACCCTCCTGCTAACAACCCCCCACTCCTTCTAACAACCCCCCCCTCTCTAACAACCCCCTCTCTAAACAACCCTCCTGCTAACAACCCCCATGCTAACAACCCTCCTGCTAACAACCCTCCTGCTAACAACCCCCTGCTAACCCTCCCTGCTATACCCCCCCCTGATAACAACCCTCCTGCTAACCCCCCTTGCTAAAACCCACCCCTGCTAACCCACCCCCGTGCTAACAACCCTTCCTGATAACAACCCACCTGCTAACAACCCCCTAACTAACAACCCTCCTGCTACAACCCTCCTACTAAGAACCCCCCTGCTAACAAACCCTCCAGCTAACAACCCCCCTGCTAACAACCCACCCCTGCTAACCCACCCCCGTGCTAACAACCCTTCCTGATAACAACCCACCTGCTAACAACCCCCCTACTAACAACCCTCCTGCTAACGCCCCCTCCTACTAACAACCCCCCTGCTAACAACCCTCCAGCTAACAACCGCTCCCTGCTAACAACGTGCTCACCACCCTGCTAACAACCCTCCCTGCTAACAATCCCTCCAGCTAACAATCCCGTCTCTACAACCCCCTGCTAACAACAAACGCCCCTGCTAAACAACCCCTGCTAACAACCCTCCTGCTAAAAACAACCTCCTCTCTACTAACCCCCCCCCTTGCTAACAACCCCTTGCTAACCAACCCACCCCTCTCTAATCACTTAATGGACACCACGCATTGCTCAGAGCCGATTGCGATACCTAAGGATTACCACGCGTCTGATTAATCACAGTGGTATAGACAGATAGTGTGGGTGGGTGGGTGGTGGTTGGTTAGTGTAGGGTGGGTGTGTGGGAGTGTGGGGGTTGGTGTGTTGGTGGTTGGTGTGGAGTGGTGGTGGGGTTGGTGGTGGTAGTGGGTGGTGGTGGTGGTGGTGGTGGTAGTGGTGTGGGGGTGGGGTGGGGTGTGTGGTATAAAGATGATAGTAATAATAATAATTCAGGTTATATCTGCATGGCTAAGTTAAAAAAAGGGACAATTTGTATATTTTTTTCTTCTCTCTTTTTGTACTCTCTCTCTCTCTCTCTCTCTCTCTCTCTCTCTCTCTCTCTCTCTCTCTCTCTCTCTCTCTCTCTCTCTCTCTCTCTCTCTCTCTCTCTCTCTCTCTCTCTCTCATTTTCTTCGCCTC
>JACEEZ010026017.1:97500-102500 GCA_016584305.1 Chionoecetes opilio
ACAAAAGGCAGCGGGGGTCCTTCAGGCTTGGATGCAAGAGGGTGGCGCCGCCTACTGAGCAGCACTCACTGTGGCAGTGTCGCTGGTGACTTGTGCAGCGCCCTAGCAGCACTAGCGAGAAAACTTGCCGCCGCCAACTGTCGACATGTTGACGCCCTGACTGCTTGCCGCCTTATCCCCCTTGACAAGAAGCCAGGGTGCAGGCCTATCGGCATTGGGGAAGTCCTCCGCCGGATTATAGGGAAATGCATCATGGCGGTGGTCAAGTAGGATGTAAGAAGAGCGGCAGGGAACCTACAGGTGTGTGCGGGACAGCAGGCAGGTGGGGAAGCGGCCATCCACGCCATGAGGAAGATCTTTGGCCAGGAAGAATGTGAAGCGGTGCTGTTAGTGGACGCTAAAAATGCATTTAACACTTTAAACAGAAAGACAATGCTTCACAACATTCGAGTTAAGCGTCCCTCACTTGCGACATATGTTGAAAACACATACAGAGATTCTTCAGACATGTACATAAGTGTTAATAGTAATAATAGTAGTGTTAAGATTTTTAAATCAATGTAGGGAACAACGCAAGGTGACCCAGTGGCCATGGCAATGTACGCCCTTGGCTTATCAGTGCTTCAAGATGTGATTTCGTATGAAAAAACACATGTGAAGCAAGTGGCATACGCGGATGACCTAACAGGGGCCGGGAAAATCACAGACTTAAAGAAGTGGTGGACCCTTGTGAATGACAACGGCCCTATTATAGGATACACACCCAACGCCACCAAGTCCATCCTTATTGTTAAACCCGAATATTATGACAATGGGGTGCAACTTTTCAATGGCAGTGGGGTCACTGTGACAAAGGACGGACAGCGACACTTGGGTGCAGTGAATGGAACAGAGGAGTTCAAGGTGAAATACGTTGGGGAGAAAGTGTCGGAGTGGGTGAAAGAGGTGGACGTCCTGTCCGACATGGCCAAGACAGAACCACACGCAGCTTACTCAGCGTTCACGCATGGCCTACAACATCGATGGAGCTTCGTCAAGCGCACCATCCCAGGCATCAGCCTTCTCCTCAGACCGCTGGAAAACTCCATCAGGAACACCTTCATACCAGCGCTGCTGAGATCTCATAACATGGGGGATAACGAGAGGGCGCTGTTGACACTTCCACCAAGACTGGGTGGGATGGGGATCACATCCCCTGAGAGACTGGCCGATGAAGAAAACCTAAACTCCATCAACCTCACCAGTTCCCTCACCGAAAAAATCATAGCTCAAGACGCAAATGGTAAAACAGACCAGAATGCGATCTTGGAGCTAAAGAAAACCATTTCTAGAGACAGGCAAAGTGCACAAGTGGAAAGCTTGGAACGCCTAAAAGGCGTCCTGCCGGATGATACCGTGAGGAAAACTCACACTGCACAGGAAACGGGGGCGTCCAACTGGCTAACATGCCTGCCTATCAGAGCAAAAGGCTTCAGCCTCAACAAACAAGAATTCGTAGATGCCGTTGCTCTGAGGTATGGCTGGCCAGTAGAGGGAATTCCCAAAACCTGTGCATGTGGATCCCCAAACGACGTCAACCACACCATGACGTGTAAAAGGGGGGATTCGTGTGCATCAGGCACTATGAGGTGAGGGATGTGACGGCCAGTATGCTCAGGGAGGTGTGCCGCGACGTCTCCACCGAACCAACTCTTCTCCCCCTGGATGGCGAACACTTGCAGTACAGGAAGGCCAACACCGCCAACGAGGCCCGGGTGGACGTAAGTGCTCGTGGATTCTGGACCAGAGGACAGAGAGCCTTCATGGACATCAGAATCTTCAATCCGATGGCCGCCTGCCACCGGGGGATCTCCCTGGAAGCCGCCCACCAAAGGAATGAGCAGGAGAAAATCAGGGCGTATGGGGAAAGGATTCAACATGTTGATCAGGGCAGCTCCACACCCCTGGTCTTCACTACGTCCGGCGGGATGGGCCCAAGGCCAAGTGTTTCTATTCAAGACTAGCAGATGTAATGGCAGAAAAGAAGCACCAGCCAAGGAGCCACGTTGTCGCCTGGATGAGGTGCCGTCTCTCCTTCTCCTTGCTCAGGTCTGCCCTCCTATGTCTCAGGGGTACTAGGTATTCCGCCCCCACAACCATCGATATAGCTGGCCTGGACTACCAGGCCACTGTAGTGGAGAGCGGCATATTAGTGTAGATAGTATAGAGAGGTAAATAAGGATTGTAATTAAGTAAATAGTAGATAAGTAGTAGTAGTATGGTTGGATGCCACAGTCAGTAGCGACCGGAGTTGGGGCTACTGACCTCCAATTCATGGAGCCTTCGTATATTTCATAAATAAACATGGGTGGAGGTATCGTTAGTACTAGTAGTAGTATAGTAGTAGTAGTAGTGGTAGTAGTAGTTGTAGTAGTAGTAGTTAGAGTAATAGTAGTAGTAGTGGTAGTAGTAATAATAGTAATAGCAGTAGTAGTAGTAGTAGTAGTAGTAGTAGTAGTGGTAGTAGTAGTAGTAGTAGTAGTAGTAGTAGTAGTAGTAGTAGTAGTAGTAGTAGTAGTAGTAGTAGTAGTAGTAGTAGTAGTAGTAGTGGTGATGGTAAAAGAAATAGAATGTGGTAGTAGTAGTAGTTAGTAGTAGTAATAGTAGCAACAGCAGTAGTAGTAGTAGTAATAGTAGCAACAGCAGTAGTAGTAGTAGTAATAGTAGTAGTAATTGTAGTACTATATAGTATTAGTATTAGTAGTAATAGTAGTGGTAGTAGTAGTAGTAGTAGTAATTAAAGTTTCTGGCTACTCGGTGTACATCGTTACCAGATAAAACGCTACTCGTCCTTTGTGTCGCTATCGGGTTGTATCGACGCGAGTCAATGTTACCAAAGCAGGAGTGCAACCCTCATCCCCCCCTTCCCCACCCCCTCCACACAAACCTCCCCCCCTCTCCCGCACACCACCACCATAACCAGCATATCAAATATAAACAAAATAATAGTTGTTACTTCCGCATCGTTACTAGATCCATAGTCAATCATTTCACACACACACACACACACACACACATACACACACAACACACACACACACACACACACACACACACACACACACACACACACACACTGTTACTACTACAATTACTACAACTACTACTACTACTACTAAAAATTCTTAACTGTGTTAACTAATGTGGTACGCCACATTGACACTACTTATGGTTCTGATGAAATTCCACTTCGTTTTATAAAAGACTCTCTATCAGTAATTATAACATATTTAACTTGTATTATCAACACGTCAATTGTAACTGGAGTTATACCAGCTGCATGGAAACACGCTATGGTTGTACCAATATTTAAGTCAGGTGACAATGAAGTAGCTGGTAACTACCGCCCCATATCTCTGCTACCTATACTATCTAAGGTCTTAGAAAAAATCATAGCTACACAACTCACTCAACACCTGGAAAGTAAGCAACTACTTAGTAACACCCAACACAGGTCTGCTCTCTTAACTGACACTGCTCTCTTAACACTGTCTAATAAAGTATACGAGAACATGGACAGCAAAAAAGTTTCCTTGGTATCATTATGTGACCTTTCCAAAGCTTTCGACAGCGTAAGTCACGAAATACTAATGAAAAAGTGTATTATGTCGATTATAGATCCCTTCTGGTTTCGAAATTATCTTGAAAATAGAACGCAATCTGTGCGGTTAGGAAATCATGTATCAGGCAAACTTGAGACCAGGTTTGGTGTCCCACAGGGATCTGTGCTCGGTCCTATTCTTTTCCTCATTTATGTGAATGATCTCTCCCATTTTATCACCGAGTGTTTAGTGATTCAATACGCCGATGATACTCAGTTCATACATACTGGTACCATAGATAATATTCAGGAATTGATTAACAAAAGTGAACAAACTCTAACTAAAGCAAAATTGTATTTTCACACAAATGGTTTAATGTTGAATTCTAGCAAAACACAATGTATGTTTATTGGCACCCGAGGACACATGGCACAGATCCCAAGCGACACTCGTATCCAGGTTGATGACAGTACCATAGTGCCGAGCAGCTCCATAAAGAACCTCGGTTTATATTTCGACAACTGTATGCTATTCGATACACATATTACGTACATCTGTAAGAAGACTGTAGGGACTATACTGTACATAAATCGCATTAAAGATAACTTTGATAAGAACACAAGAATCACAGTGATACAGTCTCTTGTTTTAAGCATAATAAATTATGGGCTTAAGATCTGGGGAGTGGCAATTTGCAACTCATTTGCAACGCATTCAGAAAATGCAGAACTTTGCCGCAAAAGTTGCACTGGGCGGCACAAAATTTGAACATGTAACGCCATACCTGAGAGAGCTCAAGTGGCTAAAGGTAAAGGAAAGGTATAAGTACGAGCTTGGCCTTACTGTTTATAATATAATCTATAAAAAATTATCATGTTGGTTGTTCCCACTACCCATGGTAAGAGAGACACATAATGTAAACACAAGACATCAGCACCAGCTGTACGTTCCCAAAACAAACACCTACACAGGAGACAGGTCAGTGCTGGTGTCTGCACCTCAACTATGGAACAGTCTTCCTACTCACATTAAGAACACCAAATGTATGTCTACTTTTAAAAAGAAGCTTACAAGCTATCTTTTAATGCTTGACCATTAACTTTACTTGATTTTATGACATTTATATGATTACACACCTTTGTATAACTATTTTATCATTATACCTTTTTCTTACTTTTAAATGACAACATACTTGTGTATGACTATTTTTACTATTTATTATTTTATTTTATTTTATTTTATTTTATTTTATTTTATTTTATTTTATTGTATTATTTACTATTCTATGATTTTACTATTTTAATGTGTGTACACACTTGTGTGTTTTATTGTATGTTTAAGATTTTACTGTGTATTTGATATTCGCATTATTGTATTATACGTATAAGATGTACAAGAATAACCATTGTAAAATGGAAA
>JACEEZ010026018.1:0-65000 GCA_016584305.1 Chionoecetes opilio
AAATGGGGAGGAAGCTGCCCCTTCACCCTCCCTCCCCCCTAAACGACACCCTTGAACCCCTCAAAAATATACTATGGTAAATATTAATATTCTACCCTCACTATAACCTAACCTAACCTCAATATAACCTAGCCTAACCTCACTATAACCAAGCCTAACCTTACTAATAACCTCCTAGAGAGACCTCAAAAAATTAATTACTAACCTTACCTCAATATAACCTAACCTAGCCTGGTAAAATTCTAGTTCCCCGCAATTAAGTCTCGCTAGGAGGTTATTGGTAAGGTTTGGTAAAGTTATAGTGAGGTTAGGTTAGTACAATTATTTCCAATTTGCCAATTACCCTTTTACTTACAGTATTGTTTATTACAGCCCTGCTGTTCTCATGTACTGCTTATTTAGTAATAACATGTCTATTAATACCAATTGTGTTGTTATAAGATAATGTAATGTTCCATTACTAGTAAAAATTATGATTAAATCATTCAAAATGTCACCGAGCGGCAACCGCCTGCCATGGTAAAATTACTGGCCGCGCTAATTTTTCTAACTTCATCTCACGTCTAAAGGAAGCTTCAAAAAGCATATGGTTATAGAATATTTTGTGCTTAGAATTACATGTTCTTTCACCTGTATCAATATTTGCAGAAACTCGTGTTACACCCTGTATGTCATAAGTAGCAAAATATTAGAATATCAATTCGTGGGGGCATCCTGCAATATATTATGACCGATTTTGATTACCGGCCCTGTCATTCCCTTTACATTTTTAACTAGTATGTTTTTTCATTCACATTCATTGCACTGTGAATATTGTATGGAGGTACATGCTCATAATCATTTGCTTTCCCTTACAAATATTATTTTTTTTTACTAACTTTTGATAAATTTACGATTTTTTTTTGCCCCCTCAAAAACACCAATATTTGATTTTTACTAAAAACCTCTTTGTAAAATAGGGGTGCGTCTTATGCGGAGGTGCGTCTTATGCGCCGGCAAATACGGTATATGTATATATGTATATATATATGTATACACACAAACCTCGATTTCCCGGACTAATAGGGGGGAGCACTGGTCCGGGAACCGCAAATGTCCGGGAATCGCAATAGTCCAGGAATTATCCTCTAAAAAAAAAAAAAAAAAAAAAAAAAAAAAAATCCGATGCCATTACCCACCCCCGGACGTTTATCCTACTCTAGTATTTACTGTCCGGCAACAGCAAATATCAACTACCCCGCCGCGGACTTTCACGTCCGCTGAGCATGCTGCCACCTGGCGGGAGGCAGCAGAAAGTGTTCAATAGTCTCAAGAGACGTTCCTGCACCAGGGGCAGTGGGGGTCAGGAGAATAACGGAGGCAGTGCAGGTGAACCGTGAGTGTCGTGTGTCCAAATGTAAACAATACGAACACTGAGCATGCTGCCACCTGGCGGGAGGCAGCAGAAAGTGTTCAATAGTCTCAAGAGACGTTCCTGCACCAGGGGCAGTGGGAGCCAGGGGAATGACGGAGGCGGTGCAGGTCAACCGTGAGTGTCGTGTGCCCAAATGTAAACAATACGACCGCTGAGCATGCTGCCACCTGGCGGGAGGCGCGGACACTGACCAGGGGTGACAGGAGACGCTCGGACCGCCGGACAACTTTGTCAATTTACGACCAGCACCAGGCATTTCAACGTTTAAAAAAAAAAAAAAAAAAAAAAAAAAAAAAATCTTGGACTCTGACAGATTCCCGGACCTCGGATTTTGTCCGGCAAATCCGATATCCGGAAATCGAGGTTTGTGTGTATAATATATATATATATATATATATATATATAGTATATATATATATATATATATATATAATAATATATATATATATATTATAATATATATATATTATATATATATTATAATATATATCAGAGCTGGGCAGTACAGGGAGGTCCCGTTATACGAGCATTCGATATACGAGAATCTGATGATACGAGATGTGTAAATTAGGGTCTATTTTCAATATACGAGATCGAAAATCCAATGTTACGACATTCAAACTGGGGTGAGTAAAATTACCAAGTTATTTACTAAAGTAAATTACAAGTTATTTACTAAAATTATAAAGTCATTTACTGACTATATGATTTTACCTAAGGCTGTACGATAATGAATGTACATTAGGGTGTCCCAAGATCATAGAGGGAAAAAATGAAACATGTTGTTTTCACTTGCTCGTGTTTTACTTCTTTTACACATGCATAAAAAGAGTTCCTGTGAAATTACATGAAATTCGGAGAATATTTAGGGGTCGCAACAAACTAAACAATTTTCTAATAACCTTCAAAAACAAAGAAAAAACTCAAAACATCCCACATTTTTAGAAAGAAACTTATAAGGAAACCAAAACAGACAGTTTTCATGGTTTCCATTCAGAAAGCCTTCTTTTGAAGGTCCTCCTTCTTTTCCCGCCCCACAAGTTTCCGATGGTGGTGGACTAACTGGAGGAGATACTTCTCCTGTGTGGCCGACTAAGTGGACCCCAGGGGCCAGATGCTGAGAGTGAGCTAGGGCGCCCTATCCACTAGGGCGCCTGTGGTAAGGCGAAACGCCCTCCCACCGCAATGCTCAGTCGAGATTGCTGCCTTAGTGGCACCGCTAAAGGCGCTGAAAACTAAGGCATGGTCAGACCCTGACTTAGTGAGCTGCTGTGGGCCTTTGACAGACATTCATCTTCTGTTTATAAAGCAAATACAGCCTTGTTTCAGTTCCTACAACGTAACAATTGGTGTTTAAGTATTAATAGTGTTGCAAGGTGTGTATGAATTGATCGTGTAAGACTAATGCGGCATTATAGGGTGTTATATGCTGGTGATAAGAAATGTTGTGTTGTGTGTTGGTTAGGGGCGGGCGGCGGGCGGCGGGCGGCAGGTGCTCCGCCCGCACTAAAATGTTGTACTATATACGGTATTATCATACTACCAGATGATATTTAGGACAGCTGAACATACCATCATCTTCACGAGACATTAGTGCATATCATGAATGTATAAAAATTGCAGTAAACTATACCTATAATAAGATAACGAGAGCAAAATGAAATCGTGTATAAACTTTTTTTTCACCTTTTATTATTCATCTTCTCCTTATTCCTGGAATGTTGCTTGCATAAAATTTTCACTCACTGTCCCGGAATCGGCACACCTTAACGATTATCATGGTGTATGGCACGTCCCAATGCAAAATATATAAGTGGTCAAAACCTGCGTTGAACGTCAAACTTGTGATGAAACAGCTTTTGGCGGGGAGAGCGGTGTCTCCTTGCCATAAGTGCTTGGTTAGGGAGGGAGGGACAACATTCCTTGCTTCAGCAGAGACGTGTTCAAGCCTTGTGATTGTCGAAGCTGCCTAAGCAGCGCTCAGATAGGCAACGTGATTGGCTAGTAGGATTCTCGGACCACGCCCACGCCATAGGCTTTGGAGGTGTAAGGCAGTGCAAAGCGCCTGCACTTTCGACTGTACATGGGCTTTAGTCGGTGCCTTAGCCGGGCCGTTACAAAAGCGCCTGAAGACGGGTAAGGCGCTCTTTCGCGCTACCTCTATGGCACTTCTCAGCATCTCCCCCCAGGTAGGGCTGGACTAGGGCGATGCCCCCGCTCCGCGGCATCGTTGACCACTCGAAGGCCAAGTGCACGTTTCCGAGCGTCCTTGAATCGGTCGTCCTCCTCCCAAATGCCGGGTCCTTTGCAGGAAGCCCTCGTCCGCGTCGAGTTTCTGAAAGAAGGACCGTGTCTTCGAATGAACGAAGGACGAGAGGGAGGAAGACATCGTCATCTTTTTTCCCTCCAATCGCTTGAGTTCCTCTTCGAGGCGGGCTTGTCCATGCCTTGACCATCTGCTTCTTCTCCACATCAATCTGAGTCCGAAGAAGGCCAGTCCCGCGTTTTCTCGGAAACGTACCACAGGGGGCGTCGCAGGCTTTTTCTGCTGCCTTGGCAAACGGTTTGGTCAGGTATGTCTTGAGAATCTCGAGGAAGAGCACGTCGTTCAACTGGAGCTTCACAGAGATCGGTGCTTCATGCCATTGCTTGCAGTACACCAGAGCAACGAAGAGGGCCACTCGTTCCACTCCGGCCCTTCTCTCGACAGCAGCGACATGCTGAGATTTCAGCATCTGAAGCTTGAGGCAGTAGATGGCCTTGGCCATCCACCGGGCTTGATGGAGAGCTCCATGACGGCGGAATGGTTGGCTGGACCTTCACCACCGAGGAACAGGTAGGAGAGATGGAGAAGTTCTCATAGTCCTCCCTGGATGGTTCTTCGACATCAGAGCCTCCTTCAGGAAGGCCAATGCGTCGTCCTTCAGCTTGCTGGCAGTGTCATTGGGTGGCGAAGAACTCTACGAGGTCCTCCGATGTTTCCACCGTCTCTCTCTGCGAGGAATCCACGAAGGACCATCGATCACGGAGTCGTTTGAAGATTCCAATGTCAGGACCAGAGGAAGAGCCGAGGCCTGTGCTTCGAAGACATCCTTGAGGATCACCTCGTGGACATGATGGCGGCAGCCAACAAAGCAAGCTTCGTCCGAGTTCTTGCTCAATCCGAATGCAAGCACCTTGCACCATGCCAGTGTTCGAAGCCGTGGTGTCGAAACAGAAGCTGATTCTTGTCCTGACGCCCGCTTCGTCCACCTCCTTCAAACCACTGCAGCCACGTTTCTGCCAGTCGAATCCGAGCTTGCCGGGACCCCAGAAGGAACTCGGCGTCATCTTCCCCTGTGAGGAGGACGGCGATGCGGTCCTCCGTATCGCCAGAGAGGGACGGGAGGAGTTTTCCGTCCCAATGCAAGACCAACCTCTCAGGTATCTCCTGGTTCCGCAGTTCCACGATCTTCTCGGCGGCTTGCTCTCTCCCCCGCAATTCGTGCTCGATAGACCGTGCTCTTCGGGAGACCGCCATACTCCCAATGTCCATTCCAAGAAACTTGAGCGGTAGCTGCGAACGTTGACGTTGCTTGCCGCACCGACAACTTCTCTTGATCCCAAGTTGAAATGAGGTTAAAATCCTTTACGGAGATCGATGGCGACTGGTTTGAGTTTTTTTTTTCTGGCTTCGGGATCCACGAGCCGGTGATGACGTCCGTCGACACAGGACTGCTGCTGCTGTACTGCTTTGGCTTGGGATTCCGCCCTTTCAAATCAGCCTGGCAATGTCGCTGTCTTCAAAGTTCCCGGACCGCTTGAGTCGAGTTCCGCGCTCGACCTGCTTTTCCACCTTCTTCGCTGTCACGAGGTCAATTCCAGCCATGGATGATTCCCCTCTGTCTTCTCTCTGACTCCGTAGGAACTCCTGTCCTCGTCCTTCAACGTCTGCCCGTTGGAGAGAGGAGGGGTGTGCGGGTCGAAGTTTCTTGGAGGTCTCCTTTGAAAATCTCCTCATCCTACGATGTTTCGGCCTGTCTTTGTTCTTGTTTCTTCTTGGGGTCATTGTACGCCTTTACCAGCTTTGACAGCTTCGTGCCGGCGTGTATTACTGTAGTTGTCGGGATCCGGCGCGCGACCAGAAGGGGAGAACCTCCTCCACCACCGCCTTCCTGCTTCCCGCTCGCCGTCTTCCCCATCTCTCGGTGGTGGTGGTAGTTAGCGGTGGAGGACCTGCTCCTTCGATGGTAGCCGGGCTCCGGGATTTCATCGATTGGAGCCTTGTTTGATCAGCCAAAGATTACTAGCGGCTCTTGTTGCCATGTTGATAACCTGAGGGAGAAAAAAAGTGGAAATTTAGAAAATCCTGAAATTCGAGTCACGTCACACCTAAATGTTCACTTTGTCGGGACCCTTAATATTACTCAATTCGCCCAAAAATTTTAACGCAATACTGTTTTACTATGAGAAAACCGGAATAATACACGAGCGTGCAACATTTCAAAACTTTTGCCTTTTGGGACACCCTAAAAGTACATTTTAGTAATGCCCTTGGGGTTAACACTGCACAAAGCTGATTCCATGAAAAGAGTATTCACTCGTACTGATTCACTTTAAAAATATTTCTTCGCATTCATCATTCACACCGGCAAGTTTCAGAGATACCAAAAGATTCGCGACCGTTTAGTGAAACGTCTTCCACTAGACAGGCACGGTGTGTCTCAGAATCTGCGAAGGACAGAGAACAGTAGGGGTAGAACAGGAATCAGTTTTCAATTTTACTCAGTGAATCTATTACACTGTGAAGCTGTCACCTGTAAGGCTGCTGGGCACGCTAGTAATTGCATTTACGTTAATTTCAGGAGCTTGCACTATTGCAGAACTAAATGTTACCACTGGGAAGGATTATGACTTTGGGTATATATGTTCCATAAACCTAATCCCCTGTAAGTGTGGACACACTTCAATGCATTCATCTCGCATTGTTGAATCCCTATCAGGAGGTCAGCAGGGGAAAGATAATCCCTGTGATAATGGAAACAGATAGGGGTTGCAGGCACGAATTCCTCAAAATTTTAAGTGAAGCCATACTTTACCAATGACAGGGAATTTCTTTTCCCATCTAAACCTGTCAATCTGAGGACGGAGGGTCTAAGAAAAGGGCAGACCTCGTTTATTACGTAATGCATTCAGTGTATCTATTCCATAATATTTGCTCCTGCACCTGTGTCCATAAAAACAGTTAATTGCTTGTCCTTGTGAATGACAGGTAAAGTGAGAACTTCATATAAAGTAGATGTACCTATTGAACCTCATCTAGTTATCTCATTTGCAGTAATGTCCTACGAAGGTACCCTGTAAATGTTTGTTCTGTAGTATGAACTGTAATGATAGGTTTAACCTTGTCTGGCATGGGTAAAAGGAAAAAATTGCTTTACTATGTTAACTTCTGGTGAACCCTGTAATACTTTCACATTGTGTGCGTCACCATGAAAACAGGTGTAACGTAGGGGCGTTGTGTATTGTGCCCAACCTTCCTCCGTCGGCGGGGGGGAATAAGTGTTGTTGTCTGCGTCGCAAATAACGGCACTGGGGGGAGATGCTGAGAAGTGCCATAGAGGTAAGGCGAAAAGAGCGCTTTACCGGTCTTCAGGCGCTTTTTAACAGGCCCCGGCTAAGGCACCGGCTCAAGGCTATGTACAGTCGATATTTCAGGTGCTTTTGCCCGGCCTTACACACTCTTAAAGCCCAATGCGTGGTGTGGTCCGATAATTCTACTAGCCAATCACACGCTGCCTGTCTGAGCGCTGTTAAGCAGCTTGACCAATCTACAAGGCTTGAACAATTCAACAACAAAACAAGAATTTAGTCCCGTCCATCCCTCAGCATCTGCAATAAGGCAACGCTTCGCCCCAGCGGCCCGCCGAAAAAACTGTTAGGTCACAAGGTATGACATTCATCACGGTTTTGACCAGCTTAATATTTTTGCAATTGGGACGTCCCACATTACCTGATAATCGGAAAACTGTGGTTGATTACGAGACTGTGAGTGAAAAATTTAATGCAAGCCAAAAGTTAAAGGAGTAAGAAGAGTTGAATAAAAAAAGGTGAAAAGAAAATAAATGTTTATACAAGAATCTCATTTTGCTCTCATTAACTTTATAGTTATAGTTTACGTAATTTTTATTACAGTCATTTATATGCACTAATGTCTCGTGAAGATTTGATGGTATGTTCAGTTGTCCGAAAATATCATCTGGGATATTGATTAATACCTATACACCATTTTACTGCGGGCGGAGCACCTTGGTGACATCTTGTCTAGTTCTTGCCCTCAGGCCCTGCCCGCCAATACCGACACACAACACCACATTTTTATCCGCACAGCATATAAGCTTATAAAAAACACCCTGATAGTGCCGCATTAGTGTTGCACGATCAATTCATACACACCTGCAAACATTTATTAATACGTAAACACCAATGGTTACGTTGTAGGAACTTGAAACAAGGGCTGTATTTGCTTTTATAAACAGAGATGAATGTCTGGTCAAAGGCTCCACAGCAGTTCACTAAGTCAGGGTCTGACATGCCTTAGTTGTTCACAGCGGCCTTCAGCGGGGCCACTAAGGCAGCCAATCTCGACTGAGCATTGCGGTGGGGAGGGCAGTGTTTCCCTTAAACACAGGGGCGCCCTAGGGGATTAGGTGCGCCTCTAGCTCACTCTCAGCATCTGGCACTGGCGGAGTTATGACGCCAGATTATGATATACAACAAAACTGTTTCTTGTAAATACGTATCATTGTAGTCTATTTGACCTTACAATGTGACAGAGAGTATGCCCTGGATACTTACAAAATACCCAAAAAAAATAGTAACGTGAGCGTAAGACCAATTTACGTCTACTTGAGGTAAGGATTGATTTGACATCTCAAGCCTCATATAGTTGGGCAAAGTGATGTTGATTTTCTATGTGAACAGTATTTTTGATGATACAGCCAATTTAAGTACAGGAAATATGTATATACGCTCTCAAACCGAACTGGAGTCCATGTTTGGTGGCACTGGTCACTAGCTTAGACAACAGAGCAAAACAGCTGTTAAAGCGGCCGTACTATTATGTGTACACCGACTAATACACCCAACTTGCATTACCCGCTTACTACCGCCAAGATGAACAGTAATCCATCCTTCAAGGATGTAGTAGGTATTCACTGTGTTGTGAATATGTTAAGTTGTAATTGTATAAGGAAAAAGGGGATAGACAGATAAGTGGCCCGTGACACCTTGAAAATGTGACGACTGTCTGGGACGGCAATACTCCTTATAGGGAGCTTAAATGAACGCGGGCAATGACATGTAAAGCTAGACAGATAGGAAGAACTCATAGAGGATACAGGTAGAAATGTATGGCTTTTTCCCACATAAGCAAAAAAAATACACCCTTCGTCACTCTACTCACCACTACGAACCTTACTAAACATACAGTTCTACACTGTTCCCTCTATGAGTTCGTATATCGTCTAGCTGACATGTCATGCAGGTTCATTAAGCTGCCTATAAGGAATGCCGGATCCCAGACAGTACATCAATTGGCTGGTTGTCACGGGCCACTTTGCTCTGTCTATCCACTTTTTCCTTATAAACTACAAAATTAATATATTCACAAACACAGTGAATATCCTACTACATCACTTGAAAGGGAGGATGTAGGGTGGGGTGGGTCCAAGCCGAACGGGGGGATCACCGTACGAAGGCCTATCCAAGATCGCGGAAAATTAATCAAATTTCCGCCACCATGCCACCACGGGCAGCCCACCCTCAAGTGAACTAACATGCGAGCAAAGGGTAGCGTCCAGCTCACTTCCGTGATTTACCAGGTAAGAAAATAGAACTTTTATTCTTCGTATTATGTTCCTTGTTACTTTTTCGCCGTTCTTATATAGTGCCTCATGTCGAGCTGGGAATGGCGTGATCTTGTGAGCGTAAGTTGCAATACGAGTATAAACAGTATTGACAGGTTATTGAGTGAAAAAGAGTTGCATGCTTCTCGAACAGGCCGCGGTGGCATTATTTACAAAAAAAATTGGTGGCGCGGGGGATCAATCGTCTGGTGAAGTGCGGGGGATCATACGTACAGTGAAATTTTGAAAATGCTATATCTTTTGAAGACCTACACAAACATAACCAAACAGTTGATTGACTATGTATTTATTTCGCAGAATAAATGGTCGGTGGTGAACTAGTGCATTAAAATTACAGGAACAGTGTTTTTTGTGGCATAAAGTTGAAGGTGATTGGTATTAAATTATGATGCTACTCAGTGTTATTATGCTATAAGCACCTGAACTAACTATTATATAAGTGATTTAGGTTATTAGAATGATTCTAGAATTAATTTTTTATGGTTAAAAAAACCCATTGTAAACACTGCATATTTGCGGGGCAGACGTTCGGTGATCCCCCGTATCACTTACCCCACCCGATTTTGGAAAATATATATATTTTTTAAATACTGTTAGAAAAAACATAAGAAAAGTGACTGGGGACTATGCATATTGCATGATATAAAAATGGTGGTGGTGAAACTAGGCATTATAAATTTAATATGGAAACAGTGTTTTTGTTGGTGTAAAGTTGAAGGTGAATTGGATTGAATTATGATGCTATATCAGTGTTATTATGCTATAAGCACATGAACTAACTATTATATAATGTGATTTTATGTTATTAGAATGATTTCTAGGAATTAATTTTTATGGTTAAACAAACATTTAACACTGCATATTTTTGGGGGGGCGGGTCATGACGTTCGGTGATCCCCCACAATATTGCCAGACTCCATAGTCCAAAATAATATGGATAGGCCATGCAAGAATCGCCTGCTACATGTAAAAAAATACTAAGTAAGCTAACCTAAATAACCTAACCTACTATGCATGATGTTCTAAGGTCATTTAAACTCTTTCAGATCTAACTAACCTACCGCCAATCGAACCGTCATCATCGCCTCGCAAATTATGTCAGGAAGAGCGACAAGCAGATGGACCCGCCCTGAGCCTGTGAGGCTGCCTTTAAGCACGCCGTGGCCACTAGCTGCAGCCTGAAACAAGCGCTGGACAGATTAACATCAAGAAAGACAAACTCTTGCGTAAGTTGCTCTATTAGTTCCATATCTCCCAAATGGTCTTTGTTTGCTATGACCTCATACCACGTCTTCTTTGGTCTCCCTGGGATGAGGTCAGGCAAAAAAAGACATCATGGATAGCCTTGTAAGGGTCTTAGATTTTAGATTTTAACATTTTTCATTTTTTGTTCGCTTTATTGCCAGCAAGGGCCCTTCTAAGTCCTAATGAATCTTTTTGTTAAAGGATATGCCTTCAAAGCGCTCTAATTGTAGTAATTTTTTTGTAACTTTTGTTGCCCGCAAGGAGCCTTTTAAGTCCTAATTCATTTCTTTTGTTACAGGAGACGCCTCTATCTATCGAGAAGCACTGTCGGAATGTAGTTACCTATTATGCTGTTTGCTTCCCGTAGCAATGGGTTTTCAGCTCTCAACACAAGAAATATGACAATTGCTGATTATACTCATACCACGCAGCCAAGATGTTCTTACGGGCCTGCCCATCGAACGATGTGCGTAGGATGGTTGTACCAGTATTGCCATAGCTGTGGGATGCACACACAAGAGCATCCCTGCTTGCCTGGGAGAAAGGAGAACCTGGCGACAAGGGACTGGGACTATGCCTCATGAACCGTCATCCAAACTCTTGTATTTGAAGGCTCCAGGAAGGCATGTCATTGCAGGATTGTTGCCTTCAAACAAAGTCAATGTGGAAAAACCTTCTTTAAGGCTACACATTAGCTTTGGAGAAGTACACATTCTACGCCGACGGATATTACAATTCGGAGGAGAGTTCATTGTCGACGTTATGAAGCAGTCAAGGTTGTGTGTGCGCAGAGGACAGCCAGTAGCCACGCAGGTAACCTCGTGCACGCGGTGGACAGGCTATGACGGTTTTTGTGGGCATTATAAATGCTGTGTGAGGCAGTCCATCATCCAGTGTTTATAATTCCCAGATGCCGATGGAATCCCGCTTTCATGAGGAACACGATCTTTGGTTCCAAAGGGATATTGCATCCTAGTGGATGATGAATGCATGATGCTTCGTGCAGACAATTCAGCATCTCCTGAGAGTCTTGTTCTTCTGTGTAGAGAAACAAGATTGTTCTGATCATGGGACAATGCTGAATGTCACATGAAAATTCAGCTGTTGAGTTTGCGATAATGCATGGTATCGTGATGTGTCTAACCTTGCCTCCGCATACACCAGACAAACTCCAGCCATGGATGTGAGTGTCTTTGGTCCCTTTAAGAATTCCTGCGTGCCTACTGAACGACACGCGCTCATCACCCTAACGAGACACATAACAGTCCACAAGTTGCCAGAGTTTGAGTCTTCTGTAGGCAATGGACCAAAGGCCCCCTACCCCTCCAACATTCTCAGAAGTGGTTCGGGCGACTGGTATATGGTCCACATCAATCGCAACATCTTCCCAGATGATGTGTTTGTAGGAGCGCATGTAACCGAGCGACGGCACCACCAGAATTTGTAGTGGAAGTTACTCCAACGTCTTCTGATTTGGAGGTGAAGTTCAGATGGAGCAGGAGCGACTGGCTGAAGGACCATACCCTCAGAAAGCTTAACCCTTCCGCGGTGTTCCCAGGCTAGATTGACTGTGCCTGCACCCCGGGTGCCCCAGCACGACAGAGCCTGCCACCCTGAGCACCAGGCACGACAGATGCCTGCCACCCCGCGGCCCAGCACGACAGAGCCTTGCCACCCCGCTTGCCCCAGACGACGCGCACACTGCCACCCGGGCCCCCCAGCACGACAAAGCCTGCCACCCCGAGCCCCAGCGACGACATGAGCCTGCCCCCCGGGCCCCAGCACGATGCATCCCTGCCACGCCCGGGCTCGAGCACGACGCACCCTGCACCCCAGGACCCCTTCTCAACAGACAGACTTAACCCACAGAGTTTGCCAGCCCCCGTTCCCTAAGCGCTAAATCCTCGTCCTTATGGAAAGCGGACGGAGAGCGGTGTCGGGCCTGCATTTTTAAACCTAGAATGAGGAGGCAATGGGCAATATGTCTGACCTGAGGAGTTGAAGGCAGAGAAGAGCAGAAGCTGCGGAAGACAAAAAGAAGGCAGCGGCTGAAAAAGAAAACATTGGGGAAAGAAGAAGGGTCCACAGGCGAAGAAGTCTGTGCCTTGTCCGGAGGAAGACCAACAATGACTGAGGGAGGAGGTGATGATTCGTCCGCCTTCAGCTGGACGACCCTCCGATGTACTCGGATGAGGGGGACGACGAGGGCACCTGGACTGCAGCTATCATACCCTTTTGCCTGCGAAAACATCACAGTCGTGGGGGACTTTGTTCTGGTTCAGCTGAAGTCTGGAGGAAGGAAAGGGTGGTAGGCGTTGGTGTGGACATTAGTGTGCTATGTTGCTCAGGTGTTGGCCATCATGGGGGATGGAAAATTAAACCTTTCTTTTCCTCCGGATGAAGTTCGGCTAACACCCGAGACACGTTCCACCTTCCTACATCCTAGAGAGCTTCTGTTGATCCAGAACAGTGCAAGGGTGTCCTGGTGACCTCCAAGGGCATCACCAAGAGGGCAGTGACCTGGTGGAAGGTGTCAACCGCTGCATGCTTTCATGGTGCACTTCTGAATAGTGAGCATAAAAATATCCTAGACCTATCTTTTAATAAATGCGATTTATATGAGCTTATCTTTATTTCATCACCTAATAATAATGGTGGGATGTCTAGGCTTAGCATATCTGTGATTCATGCAAAAAAAAAAACACAATAAGGTTTGATTTTAATATGAGTTTAAAAATATCAACGGGGCCCCCAACCATACCTAGATCCGGTGTCCCCCCTCGTGGGGTGGACAACGGACGATGGTGCCAAAAATTTTATAAAAAAGCTTAAAGACCCTTATTATCTGAGTAAGTATTCATGAGGGTACCATAGGTGGGCATTATTGTGAATGTCTGTTTTGGGCACAGTGTCACTCTATCAGGTAAAAAAGGATTTTTATTGAATATTTTTCCAACTAATAGGTACGGTTTTTGGGGGGTTTTTTCCCCCAACACCACCCTACGTAGCCATTGTAAAAATTAATGTAAAAAACTATGTAAATAGCACTATAATATTTCTTACTATGTAAATTTGTCCATAAATGTGTGTTGTAGATGTGAACGCTCACTGTGTGAGACAATAATGTAAATGTAAGAAATAAGTAACACTTTGTCGTAATACTCTACAACCGTATCGCGCCCAAAAATGTAGAAATTACTTACCTGTTTGCTACTAGCATAGGTGAATGAGTAGGTGAGGGCCTGCTGGTGAGTGAAGGATGATCAACACACAGGTGGTTGGGTGCCAGGTTGAAGGGTGACACACCAGTGGATGGGTGCATGGATGACGGATGTACAGTACAGTGGCTGGATACATACAATCTGTCAAAGAGTTCACATTAGAAAAAATTACAACAAATTATACATACACAAAATAAGAGATATGAATAAAATACTCAGACATTTGTGTGGTGGTGCACGCGCTCAAGTCCGTAGCTGAGGAACGGCTGGTAGTGACACTGTGTTAGGGTAGTGTCAAGGCAGCATCCCTGTGAGGGCGGACGGGTGGTGGGCTGTGTCAGCGGAATGCTCGGCAGGCGGTGATGTGGGCTGCTATGATGCTGTGTAGCGGGAGGGGAATCGGTGTTGCACTGGCCCATGACGAGATGATCTGTGTTGCGTATCGAAGCTGCTACGTTGAGCCATGACGAGGTGCAGTATTGTAGACGTGTAATTGGTGACAGGCCCCTGGAGAACGTTGATATTTTGAATAGTAGGTGTGAGGCGATGATTGTCTGGCAGCGGGGATGGTGGTTGTGGAGTAGTACGTGTCGCTGGTGACCGCTTGTGCCAAAACAATTTGCTGAGTTGCTTGTAGTGCGTCTGCCTCTCTCTTCCTTGTAGAATGGTGGTGATGTCTTGCTTGGAGACTTGTAGATATTGTAGTTGCTGCTTGTAGAAATTATTGTAGATTGTATTTATTGTAGATTGTAGATTCTGTTGCGGCTGTAGGAGTTGGATTGTAGTAGAAGTACTTGTAGTCGCTGGCTGGCTTGTGTTGCGTATGTTATGGCTTGTAGTTTTGCTTGTAGACTGCGTGGGGTATCTTAACACTGCGTTATGGTGTAATAAGACTGATAAAATCAGTCACCACCGCTTTATGCCACCATTATAAGTCGTGTATATTAGTAGACTTAGTTGGGTGAGTTAAATAGTACGTCCAACTTGTACACATTTATTTAGAGTCAATAATGAATATAGAATATTACAACCAATTATGTAGTGACACCAAGAAAGGGAGTCTATGAAGAGCGCTTGAGAGGAGCGTCTTGGTAGCGTGAAGATCCGAGATGCCCCGTCTTGAACACAGCCAGGGGGCCCCGGGGGATAAAATTCTGGTGCAGGTGTCCGAGGCTTTCTGCCTCCTTCTCGTGATTTGGTTTCAAAAACCTTTGGTACGTATTTCTTTGCCCCTAACAAAATGCTGACAGTAGGATTTGTCCTGGACATATTAGAGGTGCAATTATCATTGGTTCTCACGGAGGGAACTGGAGGAAAGCATACTATAATATACACTACCCCCGAGTTTCCGCTTTTGTTTCTTCCGGGGGTTTATAGGGAAACCCCGGGGACGCAAAACTCGCGGATCCAAACTGGGATTAAAACCCTGTAAAATGAAATTTTAGTCCGTTTTTTTTTTTTTTTTCCTTTTTTTTTTTCCCTTGGTGTTGTGTGTCCCTACAGCGCATAAGGCAGGCCCTCCGGGGGGGTGGTAACCCCCTGGAGGTTAACTTAGGGCTGTGTACCCCCGTATTTTACAGTTATAAGCCCATTTTTTCCCAAAAAAAAATATCCTAAAAACCCCCAAACCCCCCTGCCACCCAGAGGAATGGGTACTGGGTGTTAGCTGGGGTTTTGGGCCCCGTTTCTGGGGGGTGGTGGCTTCGGCCAACATACGTAGGGAAGAGGAAGGAGGAGAGGGCTTGAGTTTGAGCTTGATTGGGAGTAACCCAAGGGAGCTGTTTTGGTTTGAGTGAGGAGCTTGACCCCTTTTTTGTCAGTGGGGTTGTGTGACAGTGTTAACGACAATAACCTGTACAATCCCTTTCCCCTTTTCTCTCCTGTTCCCCAGTACACCAAAAAACCACAGTACCTTTAAGTCATGGTTAATCATTTAAAAGGAGTATTTTTGGTAAATAGTGGAAGGTGACTTTTTTTGATGTGTTACCTATCTTATGCGACCCCGTGCCCCTGTAGAAAAAAAACAAACAAAGGAAAAAAAACAAAGCAAAACTAATACAAGCTATACAACCCTATTATTATACTATATAAGCGGGAAAAAAGGGAAGAGGTGTCCCGTAGTTTTATGGGAGGCGGTGGGCAAAAGGGGTAGCGTCAAGTATATGTCAAGCTCGAGCACGAGCTTGACAGAGACCTACAAAGTGTACAAAACAGAAAGGTACAAGAAGAAGAGAAGTCCCCGAGTGGCGTTCTGGTGATCCCAGTTCGACCTTTAGAGGGCTGTAAAATCCCCTTTTAAAACTTTTTCTGACTGTTGATGGCCCAAGAAAAACCCCCCACGCGCCCATTAGCTCTACCTTCGATTGCGGTGCATCGAGGATACAGGGGGCGGAGAGCCCCTAATCACGGCGCACTATAGAAATTCTGTCTGCACCACACGGGCGAGGGCCAAACCCTCACAGCCCTAAGTTAATCCAGGGCCCACCCTCCATCCTGGAGGTCATTTCAAACGGCTGTAGGCACACACACACACAAAAAAAAAAAAAAAAAAAAAAAAAAAAAAAAACGAAACCCGGGGTATAATGCCGAAAGCGGGATGATAAGAATTTGGGCCCGCGGAAACTCGAGGACGCGAAAAAGCGCATGCGTGAAACTCGGGGGGGGTGTAATTAAAATTAAAATTTTATAATATATATAATTATATATTATAATATATATATATATTATTATATAAAATAATATAAAATATTATTATATATATAATTTTATGTTAATTGTCCTAAAAAATTCGTTTTTATGAATTAAGTACATGCACAATCCTGTAGGAAGTATAAACGGTGACATTGGTGAAAGTTGTAATTTATTAATAAAAGTAGCAAGCTATTTATATTTTAGGAGTGAACTGACTGGCAAAATGCCAATTCTTTCAGAAAATGATAAACTTCCCCATTTCGCGACCCCTAAAAATTAATATTTGGGAAAATCTCTACAATCTTACTATTTCGGGCAAATGGGACCTTGACCGCCCCCCGGATAAAATTCCCTAAAATCAAAAAACCCATCAAATAAGGGGCACCCTAAATTAATATATATATTACAAATATATAATAATAAAAATAAAAATTATATATATAATAATATATACCATATATAGTTATAAAATAATATATATATAATTTTATATAGAAAATATAATTTTTATATATATATTATATATATATTTTAAAATTTTTAAAATATAACCTAAAAAAACAAATGTATATATTTTTATATTATAGTACTAATATAAATAGGATTTTTTTGTTTATTCATCATGATGTTTTAGGGTGACAGAGAACTCGGTATATTGGGTTGTTTATGCGCAAGGTTTTGCCAAGGACTTGGCAATCAGGCTAAAAAAAAAGTTAAAAAATTTTTAAAAATTTTAAGCTAAAAACGAACATCTAAAAAAATAATCTAAGAAACAATAAAATTTCTCTATATCTTCCTAAAAATTTACTACATAATAAATAAAAATAATTGTACTTAACGGACCTTGCGTGGTATGCTGTCTGAGTTGGTAGAGGACTGAAGTGAACACAGTTTTGTGGGTTTGTGACATTTCAGCTGTGTGGGGCGATTCGAACGAGAGTGCGGCAATCGAACGTGCATCAGTGGTATGTCATTTGAGTATATGTAGTTGTTGTGAAATGACTTGGTTATAAAGACAGGGACATCCAAGTGCTGATGTGTATAGCTTCTAATGAATTAGTGTCACTAGGGTAGTGTGCCTTCGGATAGGATACTAAAGTCATTCATAGAAAAAAGGGTGCTCTAAATCATGTGAGTGGAGCGGATTGCAGATTGCGAAGGTGAAGAAATGGGTCGACCAGTACGTGCAAGAAACACCTTTACGCTCAGGAAAGCTAAGGGTTAAGCATTCCTTTTTCGTCTCGCGGGACGTACTAGCGTTTACAACTAGCAACATTTTGAATCGTAAATGATGTTAGAAATATCTCAAAATTCTTAGATACAAAGTTAACCCAGAGTTCGGAAAACGAACCCGAACCCATATTAGACACACACTAGTAAATCCCATTTTATGGCCAATCTCAGTAACCATTCGGAAAAAACTCACGATCTACTTAAGTCACATCTCCTAACTCAAAATTTAAATTATTTTTACTAAGTCTCATTACCCTAAGAACTCATTTCAAAATAAATGAACTCATACCTAAAGCCCTTATTTCTAACATAATTACGAATTCCAAATGTTCTAGTTTGTACGCTAGATACGTCGGCGAGACGACAAGGATCTAACCCTTAGGGTCTTCGAGCAACAAGGTTGTTTCTGCACGTACTGGTGACCATTCGACCGAAGAAGGGTCTAAGGGGTGCTGTCGTCACGCTTCTTGTCGAGGTCCTGTCAATGGGCCCAGATTCTCACCACTTGTCTTCTCCTCGATCGTGACTTTGTCGCTGAACAAGGCAAGGTCAAACCAAGGTCCGTTCCCTAAGTACCAAAGTGCCGATTTTGAAGGTCTCACGTGGCCTCCGAGATCTTTGAGTTGAGGTCTCTGTACTTGTGGACGATCTTGGAAGAGAGTGAGATCGTGAGATCGTCGCGGCCAAGGGAGCCCTCGAACCAGGCACGGGCGTAGATTAGGAGGATGAACACACAATCTCATGGAGGATACGCAGTTCCCTCGCGTGAGTTCGAACTCGTTCTGAAACATCGTCATCTTGAGCGTGTTAGAATGCCTTCGCCAATCCATCTGCGAGTGTGAGCTCTGGTTGCGGAAACGGTGGGGAACATCCCCCTAATGGCCTTTTTTTGTGGTTAGTTCCGCTACTCTGTATAATCGTACTCTTGCCGATTGCCGGCCCGCATTGGCAGAGCCTCAAGGGTCGCTCCTCGTCCATTCGTCATGGTCAGCCAATCGTGGGTCGTTGATGACGTAGCATTGGCTTTTATGAGAGTGGGGCCACTTCTTTGGAAAACGTCTTTTTGAATAGTGAACGTCGGGGACGGACGTTAGCGTCGCCGAAGTGGCCTGAAGGATGAGGGCCAGGATGAGTCATAACGTGGTGGCGGCAAGCCAAGTTCAACAACGGACGACCTAACTTCTGTCGAGGAGTGTGCAACAGCAGCATGGACGCCCGTGTTGAAGCGGTGTGTCGAAGCAGAGACCTCAACTCTGTCTTCAACTTCTAGTGTCTGATGGTCTCCTCGACTGTTGCTGGCCATTGCTTCTCCGGTACCGGATGGAAGGCAGGGATAGCCAGGAGTTCTCTCTTCAAAGGACGACTGGTGACAACGATGGCAAGCGATCGACATGACCTTTGACTTTCTGAGACGGGCAAGAGTTTCCCGTCCCAATGAAGATGAGAACCGCGTCGGCTCTATACTTGGTTTCGATAACTTTGACGGTGCTTCTGAGTCTCCTTCCCCCCCCCCGCAACAACTGTCCGATGTCGCGAATGACGAGTGGACGGACTCAGACTTCCCTGGTTCTGCAGCGATGGCAGAGAAGACGTGGTGGGCCCGCGAGAGTCAATTGACCCTGTCAGCTGCTGCTGCCACCTCTTCTTGATCTTCAAGCCTTTCGGACGAGAAGCAGAGCAGCGGCGCTTCCCCGAGCAGAAGAGTAAGAGTTGGTGCGGACGAAGAAGTTGATGAATCAGCACATTCAGCCAGTGGCGGAAACTCCCGGTCAACAACTCATTCATCTCTCCCCTCGCCAAAAGTCTATGCTAAACCTTCTCCTTCCTCCTTCTCTAGCAGCCCTAACTTTATGTTTCCTAGACTCTTTTGCCATGCTCTCCTTGTCAACAGTACTCATTACCATTTTCCTCTGGGCCCCTTGTGTGAGGAAGTTCCTTTGTCCTTCGTTTGAGGTGGATCATAGAGAAGAAGTGGCAGGGGCTGCGATGTCGAAACAGTGACTCCAAAGGGTCCCTGGGAGGAGGCAGTCGGAGACTTGTCCCCCCGGATGACGTTTTTCGCCCTCTTACGAACTTCGTACTTCCGAGAGGGTTTCAGTTTTTTCATGATGATCGCAGCGGGACAACAGGAATATGGGCCGTTCCAAACTCTGACGGACTTCGTCGATGACAGCTTTGCGAGATTTTCCTTGAATATTCTATCCATGCCAGAAGAGTTCGCCGCAGAACATCTTCCCCTTGTGGGAAGGACAAATCTGGATGAGGGCTTCAAGGGGCTGTGCCAACAAAAACAGTTCAGTCTGTTCTCGAGTTGAAACGCCTGCCATTTTGACCTGAGGACAAAAAGATGATGTTTTTTAGCTTACATTCTGGCGTGTGACCATTATAAATACAGAGCTATATACAGCAAAACTACGTCGGGGTATGCACCAAAACGAGTTTGCCATCGCCAAAAAGTATATCTAAAGGCATGGAGACACAGCACTGTGATATGGTAGGTACACTATGCTAAGGGGAAGACAGAGCAAAGTACGATCACTCGGGCGGAACCCTCAAACATGCTTTATTTGACGAGACTCTGGTTTGGGGTTTGTCTTAAGAACCTCACAATAATTCCACGAGTGCAAAAACGAATAGTTCACTTGAAGTCTTATCATAAAAGTGAACCACCCTAACATGTATATATATATATATATATATAGGCATATGTATATAATATGTTATATATATATGATCATATGGATATATATAATATATATATATTCATCTGTATAGAAGATGATATAGATCTATCTTCCATATGTTATATTCTAGATATTATGTATTATATATAAATAACTATATAGATATATAATAATAATAGTTATAATGATATATATAATATATAGGAGAGTATAGATAGTATATAATATATATATATATATATAGAATATATATTTATATATAATAATCTGTTATATATATATATATATAGATATATATATAAATATATATATAATATATATTTACGTATAATATAATGTATATATACTATATATAATATATATATTATATATATAGATATATATTTACGTATATATATATAGTAATCTATATATATATATAAATATATAGATATATAATATATATATTATATATACACACTATATACTATATTATATAATATACACTATATACTATATATATCTATATACTATATAATAGGATATATGTTACGCTCTCTCACCCCTCCTGGACCTTACCACAACTACCCAGGTGTTACAGGCTAAAAGGCTGGTACAGGGAAAAGGTGTTTACCGTAACAATGCCGCTGCAGGCCACACTATCTACAGCACTTCTGCAGATCCGACCCGTGTCAAGATGAGGGCGAGGTTAACGTAGTCACGAGGTCAAAACAGAGGAGAAGGGAGACTAGGGGCATTTCTGTTTATATACAAACCACACTCAGTACAATGACAAAGTCAGTACACAGTTACAGAGTCGCCATCCCACTCTTGCAGATGGTCGAAGGGCTACTCTGTATCCCTACAGGTACACGTTCCTTAATTCAGTACAATACACAACGTACCAACTCCCACAAACCACCCACAACAACACCACAACCACACCCAGCAATCACCCCCCACAACGCCTCGCACCTAGCGCTACCACGGTCCCAACTCTGTCTCCTTATCCTCCACCACTGCCGCCACCCGTCCAGCCAAGTGCCTCCACCACCACGCGCTCCTGCACCCCACCCAGACCCCACCCCTTCTCTCACACTTTGCTTTGGGTTCTCAAGTGGTCGCTCCGCCGCCAGCCACACACACACACACACGTCCCAGCCTCTACACCCCACCCATACCTCAGCGCGCTCACAACCACACAGCAGACACATACATTCCCCCAACCAATATGCAATTACGTTACGCGTAAACTTATCCCCTTTAAGCGACAACATGATAGAACAAAAACATCCACCATCTAAATTAGCACTTATGAACAAACATAAACACACAAACAATAATCAGACTCCTATTGACCAATTAATGCAGCAATTACATACTTCTCCTCACCACATCAACATGGAGCAGACCTAATTGCATGCCTCACTCCATACCCCACCACCACCCCACCATCAAACTCCACCTCCACCACCACCACATCACCATCAATTCCACCTCCACACACACCCACATCACCCCTCAACACACCATCCACCACAACACTTAAGTGGATAATGCCTCCACACCACCACAGGGGTTGCCGCTTGGCCCATCACAGCGGCTCCTAATGCAGAAAGGTACCTCGCCCTTCCCCGCAGGCCCATCATGCGGCTATTTCTCCTCGCACGGTAACTTAACCATGTCCAGCGGTCCAAGCCCTCGCTGTTGTTACGGAAGAAACCAGCCACCAAAGGCGGTGGCGGGTTCCTCCCCCGGCGCTACTCAAAAACAAGCGTACATACCTCCTCGCTGGCCGCGACACCAAGCGAAATCCACCCCCCACCACACTTAACCTCTGTAGGCAGACTGCGCACCGCGCGGTCACCTCCCGCCACCTCCTCACCCCTCAACCTACCTGCACCACCTCTGCAGGCACTCCGCAACAGCGTGCGTACCTCCGCACCCACAGCTGCGAAGCTACAGCATAAAAGTCTCCCCCCATCACCATCCACCAGCCGCCCCTGCAACGATTGGAAAGGTCACCAGGCAGCCTTTTCTTCCCAGCGAGACACCCCCAGCAGGAACACAGAGCTGCTATCTCCACCACAGGATACCTGGACCACAGGGGCTTCCTCAACCCTGGGCCCGCCACAGAGGTGACAACAATCCGGAGGAACCACAACTCCAACTGGACCCCGCAGCTTCCCTGTTCCTTGCTCCAGTCTCGCCGGCCGTAAAGGACGCCCAGACCCTCCTGAAAGACAATTGCCCTCTACTGCAGAACGCCGGTGAAGCGTGCGGAAAACTTAACAGGAGACCGCTGTGCCGCTGTTTGGTAGAAGGCACGTCGGTGCCTCCCTCCACCATCATCCACTGCAGAGCTTTCGGTGGGGCCACACTCCACGCTTGCCATCTTCCTTGACGGCGTAGCAGAGGCAGGTATGGGGACGTCCTTTTCATCATGGCCCTCTGAGGCCTCCGATGGACTGCGCGGCTTCTCCGTTCAAAACCGCTACGGCTCTCTGTAGGGGGGGGCAGGCCGCCCTTATAGCCGTGGGCGCTTACTCCGCACTGCCGGAGTGTCAGGCCTCCACGCTGCCTTGTCCATCATGCGGAGACGAGTTCACCCACCCCGAACCCACACAATGCAGGCGGCCACTGGGGTGGACAGAAGACGAACAGCAGGGGCGGAGCGGGATGGGTTGGGGTGGGCGGGCGCCTGCCTATCCATAAATATCCTTGAAGAAGGCGGGGCAGGGAGGCGGAAGAGTGGAGGCGCTTGTTCAGCCGGAACCACCTCTGCTGCGGACGACACCGGCGAGCAAGGGCACCTACCCTCCGCCACTAACTCCACACCGTCCCCCTCACTAGAACCGACGCACGCCTCACCCGGCATCAGTCTGCAGGGGCGTCACCTTCAGGGACAGGGGCTGCTCTTCCCCCCAACACCCCCTCCCAATGTCCTGCAACCTCTTTTGTTTCAGTTCCCTTAGGTTTTCATTATTTTATCGGTTTGTCTCTTTCACTGTCTATAATTTCCTTCATTTTACTCATCAACCAAGCCTCATGGGTGAAATAGTGGGCAGCCTGGGGTAATCCCTACAGGGGTTCTCGTCCCTGGCCCCGGTGAGCAGTAGCCAATCCCTGAATAGATTGGTTTGGGGGGTGGGTTGCAACCCCTCCCTGTAAAAACTAAACTAGCCACAAACATGTAACGGTAGAGGCGGGGGCGCGGTTAATCGCGCCCCCGAACACCCGATTTTGCCGGGGGTGCGACCATGCAGGACTCCTCTTTATTGCAGGATGCAGGGGCAGGCGGTCTGCCTATGACGAGTGCAGGGCAAAGCCGTCGGGAATCACGCACTCTAAATCAAGTGGTAGGGCCCCCCCCCTAGCCCACACTTTCTTATGGGGGTGGCCAGGGCACAGTTGCAGAGGCGGCGCATGCCCGTAGAATCACTCCTGGGATTTTCCAAAAAAAAAAAAAAAAAAAAAACCTGAGCGAGGGTTCTTCATGTAGGGCTCGTGGGATACGATCTGAGCCTCTCAGACGATCATCGGAATACACTCTCTATTCGGGCGAGATCAGTAGCTGAGGGTGGATATAGTGCGGACTCTTCGAGCCGAGGAAGCTGGCAGTGGTGAGACTAGCAAGTGGGGGTTCTACACCTACTACTGGTCCGGAATGAGCAATGATCACCGTGTACGGGGAGTAGCATAGGCATCTCTAGAAAACTGCCAGCCTGTCAGTTGTTGAGGTTACTCAGGTTGATGAGCGATAATGCGGGTGAGGACGAAACACACTCTGGGTTTCATGCTCTGGTTGCAGTGTACGCCCTACCGAGATGCGTAAAAGAAGAGAAGGAGATGTTCTACGCCAAAATCGACTCTGATTGACCAGTGTCTCCTCGGGCACACTCATTGTCGTGGGCGACTTCAATGCTACTATGGTACTGTGATGAGAGGCTACGAGTATGTGTTGGTCCCATGCTCGGTACCAGAAACACCAACAGTTCTCTGCTTCTGAACTTTGCAAGTCCAGAAGGTTGAGAATTGAGGTCTTGGTTATCAGAGACACAGAGCTGCACCGCTGGACATGGTATAGTAATGCCGGAGGTTGCAAAAAGAGATCGACCAACATCCTCGTTTAGCACCTCGTTGGAGGATCCTCCAGAACTGCAGGGTTACCGGATGTGCTGAGTTCTTTGGAAACAGATACACAGACTTGTTGTTGCTAAACTAAGCCTTATGTCAAGTCAGAGAAGAATCTCAAGAGGAACCTTACTGTGTTTCATCTTGAGAACCTAAAGGACTTGACATATGCTCAGAGTAGGCGGTGGCAGTCTCAAAATCCCCGGTTTGATGTGACTCGGTGCTCTCGGGGACCCTGTAGAAACTGTGGGATACCTTCAAAACGTGAAACTCTACAGGCTACAAAGGAGTGTTTATTGGGGAGCGCCCGAGGTCAGGCTGTGGTTTTGTCTCGAGGAGACGCTGGAGATATCGAAAGGATGAGTCGCGCTGCCAGGGAGGGCTGGGACCGGGACCAGAACAGGGCCTGTCACGCCAGACTAGAACCCTCCTGGGGAGAGACAAGGAGAGGTTGTCAGGAGGTCTCGCTGATGGATGTCGAGGGTCATATTTTGAACGCTAATGGGCCCAGACCCGCATACCGAGCATGAATAAGCTCCGTTCCAAGTCTCCTTCTCGGGCGAGTGCTATTCGAACAGCAGCCATGGCGCCTGCGTGTTCGGACATGGATGGCAGATGGCTCGTTGGGCTGAGTACTTTGGGCAGTTGTTCGGGTGGACCCTCCAAATGAGCGCTCACACCACCTGGGGTACAGGCCAGTGGGAGGCCGATCCTCCCATTGACGAAAACGCACCCTCTCTTGGAGAAGTCAGAGGGCTGTAGCAAAAGATGAGGGGTGGAAAGCAAGCTAGTGTTTGTCAATATCAGTGCGGAGCTCCTCAAAGATGGGGTCGAGGCAATGATCACGGGTTGCATGCTGTCCTGACTGCAGTTTGTTTGGCAATCAGGTTACATTCCTCCGACTGGAAAAGGGGGATGGTCGTCCCTATGGAAAGGGGAAAGGGGACGTTCAGGGACTGCAAACAATTACCGCGGTATATACAATGCTCAGCGTACCAGACAAGGTGCTTCCCACTATTGCTGACACGGATTCGCAGTCATCTGTGAAGCATCAGAGACCTCAGCAGTTGGGATTCACGGGTAAGTTAACAACGGACGATCCTAGCGCTCGTTGTCCTGGTGGAACGCCGACGTGAGTTTCGACAGGGGATGCTTGCAGGCCTATGTGATCTCAAAGAATGCGTTTGAAATCAGGGCATCGGGAGGCACTCTGGGATCTCGGCCGACTCAAGGGATTCCTGCAAGGACTAGAAATGGTTTGATAACTGGTCCAGTATTCTGGGACTGAGAGTGCTGTGAAAGTGTGGGGCAGGTGTATCCGGCTTCTTTCCTGTGAATACAGGAGTGAGGTAAGGGTGCGTCCTTGGCCCAATCACTTTCAACCGCTTGTATGGACTGGGGAGTTATGGGACAAGGTTGTAGATCAAATGATTGGTGGAGAATCAGTGGCAACCACCGAAGATCACTTATCTTGTTTTTGCCGATGAGCAGTAATCTTTGCTGAGTCGCGAGGTCCTGGTGATGGCTATCAAGGCGCTGCACGAGGAGGCAAAGCCTTTGGGACTTGAGGTCTCCGCTCAAGGACAAGGTCAGGGGTTTGGAGACATACTAGATGAAAGCAGTACGTATGTTCAGGCGTGTGGCGAGGACATTCGAGTCTGGAAAAGTTTACATACCCTGGTAGCGCCAGTCCATATAATGACGGCGGGTCACGTAAGAAGGTCTTACGGCGGATTGGCATAGCCCCACGGTGCTATGACTCGTTCAGCGGGAGTATGTTTTGGGGTCGGTACATGTGCAGGAGGACAAAGATCCGGATCTTCAAATCGCTTGTGATCATGTCTTACTCTATGGTTGTGAGACATGGGACACTAAATTAGTGACTTGAAGAGACGAACAATGCTTTGGTCATTAAAGTGTCTGCGCAGAAGATTGAGGTTCGCTGGATGATACGTGTCAACTCAGCGATTGACCGTGGAGACTGAATCGAGGCCTTATTATCTGCACTAGTCCGGCAGCGCCAACTTCGGCCATATGGGCATGTGACACGCTACCCTGAAACCGATCCTTCCCATAGGGTTGTATCTGTAGGAGACCAATCCGGCGTGGGGGAGGAGGCCAAGGGGGCGACCACAAGGCTGTGGCTGGGGGCAAGTTGATGTTCTTGTCGAGAGCTGCTTGTATGGGAAAGGAGCCTGCATGGAACCGCGCTAGGTGGACCCCCGGGAGTGGCGTCGTTAGGGTGGGCGAGGCGACGAGCCCCCGGCGTATGCCACCAATGATGATTGATCTCAGCAAACGCCTTGAGAATTTCAGCACAGCTTGACTCTAGTCAGATTGGCTGATTGCCTTGTTTCCAGCACCAGACACCCCGCTGCCCGACGCCATTTCGACTCGTAGGTCATCAACCGGCTCTCACCTGACACACTAAATTACACTTCGTGACATCAATTGTTTACTCTCTCCACTCCTTCCTGGACCTTACCACACCTAAACAGGTGTTACAGGCTAAAAGGCCTGTACAGGAAAAGGTTGGTTTATCGTAAACAATGACCGCTGCAGGTAGGCCAACTACTTTACAGGAACTTCTACAGGATCCGGTCGTGGCAAAGAGAGGCGAGTTAACGTAGTTCACGAGGTACAAAACACAGGCGAAGGGAGCCCACTAGGGGTATTACTTAGTTTAATTACAAACCATACTCACTAAAAGACAAAGTCAGTACACAGTTACAGAGTCGCTATCCCATCTCTTGCAGATGGTCGCAAGGGCTACTCTGTATCCCTACAGGTTCACAGTTCCTTAATCAGTACAATACACAAAGTACAACTCCCCACAACCACACCACATCCACCCCGCAATCACCCCCCACAGCGCCTCGCACCCCCCGCGCTACCACGTCCAACTCTGTCTCCTATCCTCCCAGCCACTGCCCGCCCCACCCACCAGCCAAAGGGTTTGCCTCACCACCACGCGCTGCCTGGCACCCCACCCAGACCCCACCCTCTCTCACTGCTGGGGGGTCTCAAAGTCGCTCCGCCGCCAGCCACACACACACACACACGTCTCCAGCCTCTCCAACCCAAACCCCCACCTCCCCCCGCTCCACACACACACAGACACATACATTCCCCCCACCACATCATGCAATTACGTACTTGTAAAAATAATTATTATATATATATATATTTATATATGTATATATATATAGTATATATAAATATATATATATAATAATAGTATAGAATTCATATATAATAATATATAATATATAAAATATAAATATAATATAAGATATAGATAGTTTATATATATAAAAAGTATTAATATCTAATATATAATTTTAAGTATATATATATATATAAGGTAATATATAATAAATAATATATATAAATATATATATATATGTATATGTATAGTACATATATAAAAATATATATAATAAAATATATATATATATAATATAATATATATATAATTATATATAATATATATATATGATATATATATATATAATATATAAAGATATAATAATATATATATAATATGTATGTAGATATATATATATATATAAATATACTTTATATAAAATATGAAGATATATAGTATAGAATATTATATATATATAAGATATATATATATATATATATATTATATATATAGAAAATATTATATATGATATATATATATATATATATTATATATTTATATTATATATATAAATATAATATATAATTTATATATTATATAAAATTTTAATTTTTATATATATATATGATATTATAATATACTTGCCCCAGCCACGAGACTTGTGGGCGCACCCTTGGCCTTCTCCACGCAGTATTGTCCCCTTACAGATAAAAACCCGATGGGAAGGTTTGGTTTCGGGGTAGCGTGCCACATGCCCATATAGCCGAAGTTGGCGCTAAAGGATATGTAGGTAATAGGCCCCTCGATTCAGTCTCACAGTGCAATCGCTGATTTGACAACGTAATCATCCCAGATTCTTCGAAGACACTTATTCCCAAAAGGCATCGATTCGCTTCTTCAAGTCCCAATTTAGTGTTCATGTCTCACAACCATAGAGTAAGAGAGGCATCACAAGCGCTTAAAGTCCGGATCTTTTGTCCTCCTGCTCAGGTACCGACAACGCCAAATACTCTTGCTGGGTGAGTCCATAACACCGTGCGCTATCCCAAGCCGCCGTAAGACTTCTTGACGTATCCCGCCGTCCCTTATGGACTCCGCTACAAGGTATGTAAAACTTTTCCAAAATCTCAAAGTCTTCCGCACGCATGAACATACTGCACTGTTTCATCTAGTAAGCCTCCAAACACCTGCTGGACCTTGTCTTGAGCAGGAGACCTCAAGTCCCAAAGGGGTTTGCCTTCTCGTGCTGCGCTTCGAAATGCCAAACACCAGGACCTCCAGCGACTCAGCAAAGATTACTGCATCATCGGCAAAAACAAGATCAGTGATCTTGGTGTTGCCTGGGGATGCTCCACAATCGCTTTTATCTACAACTTTGTTCAATATCCAGTCCATACAAGTGTTGAAAAGTGTTGGGGCAAGGACGCAGCCTTGCCTCATCCTGTATTTACAGGAAAGAAGCTGGATACACCTCCTTCACACTTCACAGCACCCTTTAGTCCCAGAGTACAGACCAGTCATCAGACCAATAGTCCTTGCAGGAATCCCGCAAAGTTGCAGAAGATCCCAGACTGACTCTCGGTGCACTGAGTCAAACGCATTCTTGAGATCAACATAGGGTGCAACCACCCCCTGTCGAAACTCACGTCGGCGTTTCCAACCCGGGCACGAAGCGCTAGGATACGGTCCGTTGTTTACTTACCAGGGGTGAACCTGCAGACTGGCTGAGGTCTCTGATGTTTCAGCAGAGACTGCGGATCCGTGTCAGCAGAGCTGGGCAGGGATTTAAATACAATTGTATTTAAATACCGATTTAAATACATTTGTGTATTTAGAAATGTATTTATAAATACACTGGTTATCATGTATTTAAATACAGTATTTAAATACTCTTATGAGTATTTAAATACATTGTATTTTCAATATATGTAATATAAATTTTTTATTAATACTTTTTCTATCAGTTATTTGGCCATAAAACCCCCCACTATCTGTCACCCTGATGTTACAGTGAACCAGTGGTTTCCCCTGGCAAGGAAATGTCCCTGATTTTGAAGGAGATTTTAGGCTGAAAAGGAATTTTCTAAGGAACCCAAAATTAAGGAAATCATTCCGAATCAATTGCAAAATCTACTAAGGATATATTGCGTATAGTGATACTATTTACCAGGGTTTTTTTCTATGAATGTTCGTAGAAAAAACCCTGATAATGAGATACACCATACGACAATGTATCGTTGAAAAGTTCAGAAAGGGGTGAACAAGATCTTGGAGTAAGGGTGAGCCCAGACCTCCGACCTAGAACCAATGTATTGAGGCTAGAATAGAGATAATAGAGTGTTAGTATTCATTACCAGAAGTGCTAAAAGTAGAATGCGGAAGTTTATTCCTAAAGCTCTAGTCAGACCTCACCTAGACTATGCAGTTTCATGTTTTGTCTCCATATGACAGATGGATATAGCCTTGTTAGAATCAGTGAAGAGAAGGATGACCAAAATGGTTCAATGGAATGCGTAATTTTTAGTTATGAGAAGAATTGGAGCTATTAAAGTTACAGTCACTCGAGAGACGCAGAGTAAGGGGCGATCTGATAGAAGTTTTTCAGTGATAAAGGGATTTAATAAGAGAGAGGTAGGAACAGTTCCTACGGCTATTAACAGGCTGAACATAAGTAACGGAGATTCCAAGCTGGAAAGCGTAGATTTTAAACACAGAAATAGGGAAAACTGGTTTCACAAAAAGAGTGGTGAGGACTGGATGGACTCAGTAGACAGTAGGTTTAGTGCGGAGATCATTTAGGTAGCTAAAGAGGGGCTGGATAGAGGTTTGTCATGGATGGGGATGAAAGGTGGATGTAGGTAGGTTTAGGTAAACTACCCGATAGGCCTCCGGCCTCTTGTAGCTTCTTATGTTTCTTATGTTCGTATGTTCTTATTGTTAAATCCTAAGGAAATAAATTTTTTTCGGACATGTTAAAATTTGTGTGTATTTTAAAATGTAATTTACAAATGTATTTAAATACAATTGATGTTTTAGTATTTAGTATTTGAAATACATTCGTAAAATGTATTTAGTATTTAGTATTTAAATACATTTCTCCCATTTATTTAGTATTTAGTATTTAAATACATGCCATGTTTTAGTGCCCAGCAGCCTGGTGTCAGCAATAGATTGGGCAAGCACCTTGCCTGACACGCTGAGCATTGTAATGCCGCTGTATTGTTGCAGTCGCTGACGGTCCCTTTTCCCTTTCCAGATAGGGAAACCGACCAACCCTCTTTTTCCAGTCAGAGGAATGGTACCGGTGATTACCACAACCGGCAGTCTGCAGCATGCAACCCCCGCGGATCATGGCCTCACCCCCCAGCCTTTGAGTAGCTCCGGACTGATATTACAGACACCAGCTTGCCCTTTTCCCCCCTCAAACTTTAATTACAGCCTCTCTGATTTCGTCGAAGGGTGCGGTTTTTTTCGTCAATGAGAAGATCGGCATCCAAGCCGTTATCCGTGGTGTGGAGCAGCTCAATTGGGAAGGATATATATATATGTATATATATTATATATATTAATATATATATATACATATATATAAAAACTATATATATATATATATTTATATATATATAGATAGTATATATATAGTATAATATATATATATATTATATATATATATAATATATAGTATATATATATATATATATATAATATGAGTCCTTCTAGAAAGATATCGATAAAAATTAGCAAATCAAGAAAACTTTACATTTATATTGCGTGGCGCAGACATGGCTGGAGGCACCGACAGCAGACTGTTGCTCCGATAATCGTCCGTCTCCGAATCCACGTCTCGTGGAGATAGTATGGATGAAACAGCACTGACTTCACAATACTTACTGTTTCTATGTGTAGATCACCTATAACGAATAATTTAATGTGGTAAATGCCATAATAGTGGCTATTTGGAGGATGAGATGACCCCACTAACTAAAATGTTTGTCGGTGGAGTGATAACATTCACTGGAATCGGGACATCGTTCCCGATTCTGTGCGAGTGGGAGATGTTGAATGTTTAAAATGCTAGAGTGTTTTAGGGAGGCCATTGGAATTCTGTATTCATTGGTGTCGGCTGTAAGACACGACGGTGACGAGCTCAGGGCACTTTCGATTGGAGACGAGGTTCCCAAGCCGGAACTGTTCAGCTGTGGATGTAAGCCGCATTTGCTCTAACACGGAAACACGCTACATGAGAGAGGTGTCGACAAAGTCCTGGGAGGAGTGTCAGCTGAAAAATTCTGAACAATTATGGAAAAGTCGGCAGTAAAGACTGCGAAGTGTAAAATAACAATTCGGCTCCAGCTTTCTGCAGTGTACTACATACATTATGACACTCATGAGGCTAGTTTAAAAGTAGTAAGACAAAATAATTATTCCACTTGTGAATTCAACAGTATTATCCACAACTCCCCCACCCAGCTTTGCAAACTCACCAGCTTTCACTTTTGAAACACAGTAAGTTTTGCTGCCGTCCTCAAAATAATTCTGAGTGGACAGGAACGCAAAGCAGATAATTACATATTTTGACGGCACGGCTCCCACGTTATTACTCCCACGCTATGCCTGAGGCCCGGAGGTAAGTGGTAAATTGCTTTGTAAAACCCATATGTGGTGTATGTGTGTGTGTGTGTGTGTGTGTGTGTGTGTGTGTGTGTGTGTGTGTATGTAGGTGTGTGTCATTCACCCATGGTCTTGTCCACGTGAACCGGGCGCTTGGCGATCGCCATGGTTTTCCTCCCCTCTCGGAAGCGGCTTGGACTCATTATGAACCCATTTGGATAGTGCTGAGACCTCACGAACCACAACAGCCCCCCCCCTTTGCTCAAGGGGGACAGTAAACCGCCTAATTTGTTAGTGAAAAATCACCGGGCTCCTTCATTACAATGATGTACATGTAGCTGGTGTAACTTTCTAATAAAACTGGCTCCCCTCTCAAACTCTGGGCTTGCCTTAACAAACACCGCTCAGTACATACAACTTTAGTTAGAATTTCTTGCTTTGCGGTTAACAAACATAACAACAGTGATGCTAGTTTTAACTGTTCTTACAGGCTACAAAAACCGTTATAAACATAACAGGACACATAATTAAAAAATTACTTTAATACAAAATAACTCGGCACTGGTGTATGTCCTCAGCACACAAACATAACTTAACAGTTTTGGAAAAATTCTGGTTTGCTTTCTTGAAATCATAGTTTTTTTGACAAGTGGTGTCTAGAGGGTAAAAAAATCTTAGTGATTGGCCAGCGAAAAACAAAAGTCAGATGTTTCAAACACATCAAAATCTATAAGAACAATATCGTTTCGTCTGAAAAATGAAGAGTTCACTATAAACGCATTTTTACTGAAGCCTTTAATCAGTAGTTAGGTTTGAGGTATTTAGGATAGATAACAAATGCCGTAAGTGGGCCTTAGGGAAATAGCTACTTACACAGTGTACGATGATATTGAAAGGGATTACTCATACTGTCTAACATCTATCATTAAATCATAATGGCAGTGTCAGTGACGTACCCACACAAGTTTGATAGTGTGAGGTGGGGGGGGGGTGGGGGGGTTTGCAGATTTATTTATCAGTGTAGTCCATGATTTTGGCAAGCGCAGCGAGCCCGTCATCTAATTTCGTGTCATTTTATGATCGTTTTTGAAGCCATATGGAATGGGTATACGACAAAAATATAACAGTTCATGAATTAATTTTTAAGTACTTTTGAGGTCCTGATTATATTTCAGTATTTCCAATAACCTACTACTTAATACTAACTTAATACTACTAAAATTCAACGCCTTCCTTTCGATCAAATACTTTACACTGGAATAATTATTAATAACTATATTTTAAATTATGTTTAAACAAAACACTGTAATAGTCCTCTCACTTTTAGTACAAACCGGAAAGACAAGAACACATCCACCATAATTTTCTTGCTGATAATTCAGTTGAAACAGTTTGAAGGCTGAGGGCAGTTTTAAGGGCGAATTTTGGTGAGAGAAGCCGTAAGAAGTCCGGCTTCTTGCGTCTTCTCTCTCGTTTTCGTGGCCTCGCCGAACGGCTGACAGTGGTGTTTCATGCTCGCCCGCTCGGCGCTCACACCTTAATATTTAAAACACAACAACCACCACTGACGAAATTGTACCGTCGAATGAAAGCCATTATAATTTTATTACGATTAACTGGACTGACGATATTGTGAATGGATCACAACACATATCCTTCAGTCATTAATGTTTTTTTGCTCCCAGAAACCAAGGACTATTAATAGGGCAAGGTACAGAGGGCGGGCACCTACTGACATCATATGGGGTTGGCTGGATCGAGCTCCACATTAATTACTTATTTTTTATTACCTGCTGCACCTGAAAAATGTGCAAGGGTCAGGTATAATGAGGGATTTTCATTACTGGCCATCATCTGCCCGCCAGTGCCCCGGGATTTTTCCGCTTTGGTGGTTGGGCTGATTTATATTTTGGCTTGGAAGATAGGGGGCTGTTTTTCATTCTTGGCTATTTTTTTGGGCATTAAATTAATCTCTCTCTCCTCCTCTCTCTCTCTCTCGCCTCGTCGAGTTCTCTCTCGTCCTCTCTCTCTCCTCTCTCTCTGTGTCAGTCCTCATCTCGCTCATCTCTCTACCTCTCTCCTTCTCTCTCTCGTCTCTCTCTCGTCTCGCCTCTCTCTCTCTCTCTTCATCTCTCTCATCTCTCTCTCCTCTCTCCTCCTCTCTCTCTCTCTGTCTCCTCTTCTCTCTCGTCTCTCTCTGTCTCTCTCCCTCTCTCGTCTCTCATCTCTCTTCCTCTCTCTCTCTCTCTCGTCTCTCTCTACTCTCTCTCGTCGTTCCTCTCCTCATCTCTCTCTCTCTTCTCTCTCTCTCTCTCTCTCTCTCCCGTCTCTCTCGCTCCTCTCCTCTCTCCTCTCCTCCTCTCTCTCATCCTCTCTCTCTCTCTCTCTTCTCTCTTCTCCTCTCTCTTCTCTCGTCTCTCTCCTCCTCTCTCGTCTCTCTCTCGACGTGTCTTCTCTCTCTCTCCTCTCCCTCTTCTCTCTCTCTCTCTCCTCGTCTCTCTCTTCTCTCTCTCCTCCTCCCTCGTCATCTCTCTCTCTCTCTCTCTCAGCTTTAATAATTGACTGTATGGGTAATGGGACTCAACAATACTTTTTTTCTCACTTTACTTTTTAGAGTTTTAAAACTGCAAAATATTGCAGCTAAACTAGCTATTGGAGGAGCTAGAAAGAAGGATCCCGTTACTCCTATCATACAAGAGTTTAAAGTGGTTAACAATTAAGACCGATATATTTTTGAAAAATGTTTCGCTGTTTATAAAGGCTGTCAATGGGTTGTATCCGGAGTGTATACTAGATTTTCCATTGTCAGGAAATACAGCCAGTACAACAGGCAAGCTAAAGACCTTTATGTGCCAATAGCCAGAACATACTGGTGCCAGACCCATCACTGGTAACAAAGGCCTAACTATGGGAACAATTTTCCTTCATGCATCATTATTATGGAAGTCCTACAATTTTAAGTCTTGACTTATAAATTTACTTTTAATTGACCCAAAGTGAAACTATAATTTGTTTCCCCCCCATATCAAATAGCAGTTGCATATGTTTAGTAGTAATTTTAAAGATATTTGAAGTGACTTTTAGTTCTTATTGTTTTAATGTTATAATTAATTTTCCTTTTTAATGTTTTCGTTTGACTTTCTTTTTATGTATTTTTTTTATTTGCGTGACTTTCAGAAGAATTTCATTTAGTATACATTGCATAGAACATCTGTGATGTAAGTTGGATAGTAAAACCATGTTTCTGAAATAAGATATTTATTTATTATTTACTCCCCTCTCAATCCTTCTCTCAGAGTCTGCTTCCTTCATCTTCGGTCGAATAACACTTCCATGCCAACCGGCACATACATACCCGAAACATAGACTGTGTTTACTATTGCCAGATTAAAACCCTTGTTGCCATGAAGGAAATAGAGCAGACAGCATTATGAGTTGTTTGTTCATACTGACAATGTTCAATGTTCATAAGTTTCATCCTAAATTTTACCGATATTTGCCACCTTTTATAGATGAACAGGGTAAATATTACAAGGAAAATGCCCAAATAATATAAAAAGTATGTTATTGATGTGAACCTTTATAGAAGTTTTATAAGGACAAGTAAAAATTAATAACAGAAGCAAATAATCCCACTATACACTAAATAAAAAAATTAATTAAAACCCTCAGATTTTATGCACAAAGGGCCAGTGTACTACTGATTGTCAGATAATTTGCAACCAAAGTAGCAGTAATACGATTAACATTCATATTCAACAAAACAATTTCTCATACTAGTTTTCATAATTTTGTATGTCCTATATCAAAACACTCTTGCCCCATAACCTAATCCTACTTAATGTCACCAAACCGAACGTATTAGGTATTATACACTGATGCTCCCTGTAGTAACTGTTCTCAAAGTTTAGTGTATACACGGAACCTTCGCTTTTACGGAACCTTAATTTAGATAACAATATCGGCTTCAATACTTTTTCTGCCAGTCCGGTATATGCGTGCTTTTTACCGAATAGTTCAGTATATGCGTTGTACGGGTTCTGATTGTTTTTTAAATTGCCCGGTATTTCGTGTAGTATTTGTGATGGCTGCATGTATGTAAGTGCACGAACTTTCGTCAGATGTACGGAACAAAGTTCACGATACACGGAAATTAGTGGGAATAGGACTTTCACCTCATATAACGACCCCACAATTTGTTATATTCAAAAGTTCGGATCACTCGATAATTTAACTAATCTCGCCATCCTTTCCCATAATTTGTTTTCGTCAAAGCGAGGGTTTACTGTACATCATTTACAAACCATTAATTATGTAAATGTCAACTACGAACGAGTACACCAAAAAATACCCATTATCCTTCTTTCATAAACCATACTAATTTAACCAAATATACAGAAATACAACTATTATATCTAATATATTAATTATAATTATAATATATATATTATATATATCTATATATATATATATAAATAAAAAAATTAAAATTATATATATATATATGGTGGGGAAATCTTAAGAACAGGGCTCCCACCCCCTATCTTCTTCTTCTTCTTATAGCTACCAATCTTGGGGAATGTGGTTATCGGGTTTTTGGTGGGTGGAGCCACACATAAGGGAAAAATGGCCCCTACAAAAAATCATAAAAATTAGGGAAATTTCCCTAGTTCATAGACTTTATCGGGGCCATATTTCCCTTATATGTGTGCTCACCCCACCCAAAAACTCCGGTTTCCCACCTTTCCCAGCTTGTTGGCTATAAGAAGAAGAAGAAGATAGGAGGTTGAGCTTTATTCTAAGATGACAAAACCTCTACCAGAGCCTAACCTAGCACCCCCCCCCTCGAGCCCATCGGGCTGTGCACTAACCTAACCTAACCTGACCCAGACTGACCTAACCTCACCCTACTGGACTTAGTTTTTCTCAAGAACCTGAAAAATGTAATATCGGCCATGTAAGTCAAAGTAAGGATCGGCACTCATTAAAATCTAAACAGATGTGTTAGGACAGTAAGTATAGACACATAGAGCCACATTTGGGGTCAGCTTACCGTGGAGCCCTTGTTCTTAAGATTTTCCCCTCAACGCCATGCTAGTCCATTTTCCACATCCCTATCAGCACTCACCTACAACATTAATTTTGTTCTGTCCGCAACAGTAATGGCTGCATACTTAAGATATCTTGCAATGTTTTGTGGTGATTCGATGATGGTGAAGTTTTATGGTACTTTCGTCCCGTCGGCGAGAGTTCCACATTTTCAACGTTCTCAACAAGTGTGAGAGATCCCTAAGAACCAAAATTGGAGCATAAATGAATCAGCGAAAGCGTTTCCGGCTGCTTTTGCTAGCATAGTAGTAAAATTAGAAAAAAACGTTCTTGTGTTAAGTTAAAGACTCGAGAAAGTTATTTCCCAGACGACGTTCTCCTATTCACCATGTCATTCCATTTTAGCTCTATTAGTGTTGTCCGATAGTTAAGCCCGGCTACTAAAATGTACAAATGAGGCTAATATTGTGCCGTATTTATCAGCGGAAATTCAGCAAAAACGATTACGTCGCTGCTAGGGAACGATCGTCAGCCTGATAAGAATGATTCATTCTTTCACCAATTTTAAAGTTGTCCTGTCCGTGTCATTAAACCTTGTAATATATTCTTGTTCGTGGTCTTAAGTATGTCCATGCTTCTGAATGTACATCTATGTGTTTTTACTTTTGTCCTTTATCTGTTAATTACAGTATTTCTACTACGATACTCACTGGTCGTAGATCTCTGCCGTCCCGCCATATTTGTTGTTATCTCTGACGAGTTCACGGCAACAGCGTTAAGGAAGACGTGTAAGCGAGCCCTGGCTCTCGCTTTCTTCCAGCTTCTTCGGCTTGACCCGCTGGGCCAATCGTAAGAAGCCGGCTTTCTTAAAATTGCCCCGCCATACAGAAACGCAAGCTGCAAGACGCCGGCTTCTTACCTTCTTCACCAAAATTCGCCCTTAAGGCAAGCAGTGGGATGAAAATAAGAAAAGTTATAATTTTTGAAATACCACTGAGTATAGTAGGCTTACATAAGTACTTGATTCAGGTATGCATTATTTAGCTGGATTTTTTAAACGCTGTTTTTTGTTGTGTCAGCTATTTATGTAGTATGGGGAATTTGTTGTAATCTGACCGGCCCACCCCCTTCGGGGGCCAACCCCTAAATTTCACAATTATCCCCTTTAAATCCGAGCTTTGAACCCTATTTAATCCTTGGGCCCCGGCCATTCATGCACATCCACTTATATATTACCCTTGGGCCGAGTCAAGGAAGACTGTTTGGGGCCTGTACGAATTTATCAAAAATTGGCCCCGATATACATTCCCCTGCAGGGCCGCATCGGCTTCATCCGATTGCCGAAACCAGTCCCCCTGCCGCCGGTCCCGATCTACCCGGCAAAAGCGACACGGGCCCCGGCATACCCCATTTTTTGCTGGGAAGATTTCACAGGGTCCTGGGGGAGAGATTTTGTAATCACAGAGACAAGGAGATAGGAAACCCAAACCAGAGGTAAGGAAGACCTCCTATTAAAACTAAAGAGGATTTCCCAAAATTCAGTATTTTAAAACAGGCCAAAAACTGAAAAATGCCGAGATAAAAGAATAAAATCCATATCTATATCAAGTGACATGACAAAGTCACAGAGAGAAAAGTTTCCCCACTTAAAAATGGAATTGAAGACAAGCGAGAAAAAGGAGACTTTATTGGTATATTGTTACAGGAAAGGAATGCTTCAAAAAAAGGAACCCCCAAATTACGCCGGAAAATTGCAAGTGCAAAAGCTTACAACATACTACAAAATTACAGGGTAAAAAAAATTTTAAAAAATTTTGAATTAAAAAAACTTAAAAAAACACAAATACGATATTTTATGCCTTACAGAAAACTCAAGAAATTACGAAAAATAGTTTTTTTCAGAACAATTTGAGACCCAAAGCTCCTATAAAAGATAAAATATAAAAAGGGGTCTGAAATTAGATTAGAAAAGATACGTCAAATGGAAAAGATACGAAAGGGGAAAAAAGTATTACGGGGGAATTTAAGTTTGGAGAAAGGGACGTGTGCCTCTACTAGTATTTTTTCATGCCAAATGCCCAAAAAAATGTGAATATCAAAGGGAAAAATTATAGACTAGAAACAGAATCCATACAAACAGTGAAAATCCTATTTTATTTTAACATCTCTTGATTCTTGGCCCCACAACCGCTGAATAAAAAATGAAAAAATCCAATAGAGAGGTAGAAACGATATATATCCAAGGGAAAACAAGGAATGTTCGGAGTGATGACAAGATGTCAAAAGGTATACAAATGCAATAGATCTAGTTTTTAAGTAAATCATAATAATGACCCAATTCTAAACATGAAAATAGACGAAAAAAAAGAGCTTTACGACCTCTCCGACCAAAACCCTGCGGGAAATTAACTTCAAAGAAAAACAGGGGGACAAAAAACAAAATTTTCAAGATGAAAAATTCAATAAAAATTACAGTCAAAAATTTTTAAAGGGAAAACCCCTGCGAAAATATATTAAAGAAGTTAAAACACGACTAAAACATCCGAATCCCCAAAAACAAAATAAAAAAGACTTGAAGAAAGCATGAACCAGTCAGCGCAAAAACCCCTAAAAAAGACATACTTAAAGAGAACAAAAAAACCCAAAGAGCCCGACCCCCATCTGGATAAAAAAAAACATAAAAAAAGGAAATAAAAAAAAGGGAAGGAATTTAATAGACGGCAAGGAGAGCTACAACAAAAAAAAGAGAGACTAAAAAAAATTTTAACAAAACAAAAACTAAAGTTAAAGAGAAAATTTAAAAATTGAAATAGCAAACATAAAAGAATTTTACTGAAAAGTTTTTAAAAACAAGCAAACATTCAAAAAAAAAATGGGGAAAGCAAAAAAATTTTAAAGAGGTTTTAAAAATACAAAAAAATCGGGATTTTTTATGAAATAAAATAAAATTTTCCAAAAGGAAGAGAAAAGCCCAAAAGCTCCACCATTACTGGAGGAGTGTCCAAAAAGCACCAAAAGAATAGACGAAACGGGGAAAACCTAATAAACGAAAAACTACTACGATTTTACCAAAAAACAGACACGGTTACGTAAGCTGCTCATAAATAACGACAAAAAATCTGCCAACACACCTTCTAAAACCTTAGATAAAATATTACCCCAACCCACTAAAATGATCACAAACAGGGAAAACCAAACTTCCAAAAAATGAGAACAACGCTCTCAAGGAAATAAAAAAAACCTATAAAAGACCAGATGGCTATGAGAGGAGAATTTTTTAAAAACCCGGCAGACAGTAAAATCTTTACGAACCCCATAAAAAAACATGTTTGACAACATATTAAAAAAAAAGGGAAACTGAAACCTAAAAAAAGGGAAAATTTATAAAAACTATAATGATAGAAAAAAAGAAAAAACCTAAGTAAGTGATCTCACCCATCGCCCTCCCAAACTCTTCCTACAAATTTGTTTAGGTCTACGGGGAAAGCAAAATAACATCACAGAAAACAAATCAACAAGATAATAACTACAAGCTGGATTTAAAAAAAAAAGACGCATCGAAGACAACCTTTTCTTTTAATACTGCATCAAACCCCAGTCTTTAAAGATAAAAACCATTAATACCATCGCTATAGATTTCAAAAACCCTTTTGACGTGTGAAAAAAAAGCCCTAATAGAATGCCAAAAAAAATTTCGGTACATCCACAAAAATTGACGTCATAAGTGCTATACCTATTGACAAGCCACCTGTATCTAAAAAATGGATCGTAACAAACATGGATGTCACCAGGGGGAATAAGGCAGGTTGCAATGGTTAAAATCACTGTTCTTAATGAAAAACATATTCATCACCTACACCTGAACCAAAAAAAATATTGGATTTCAAAGTGAGATATGCTTTATCCTGCTTGTTTTATGCAGATGATGCCTTATTTTAGCAAAAAGTGAATCAATGCCCTAACATGACATTGACACTATCGAAGAGCAAGAGAAAAGTGGCCCTGGAATGAAAAAAAAAAAAGCCATATAATGATTTACAACCATGAACGCTCTTGAAAATCCTGTGTTTAAAAAAAATAAAAAGGGGAAATAAAATCTTGGGGATAAATATCACCAACAAAAAAGATGTTTGATAAATTCAAGAAAGAAACCAAAAAGGAAAGCCCATAGGTTGAGCAATGTAAACGCGCATAGTGGCAAAAAGCACCAACGGGGTCCTCGGGGAAAAACATACGGGAAAAACAAGTGGTTTTCCCAAGCTTTCTACAGTAAAGGCATCATCCATAAACATACACCTAAAAAAACTCCAAAACAACAGAAAAAAAAGTTTTTCAGAAAAATACTCCCCGGCCCCCAAATACCCCCAAACATTTTCCTTAAAGGAAAAATTTGGATCATTTTTTGATAAAAACCAGAATGAAAAGCTAAACTCCATACTAAGTCTTATGGCCCACTCCAAAAATGATCTCTGAAACGTGCTTGCTACAAAACTAAAAAAGGGAAAAGTTACGGGACCAAACAGTAAACCGTTTTTTAAAAGAGTTAATAATGTTCGCGGTTGGCGTTAGCTGTTTTTGTTGGGTTTAAGGGGGGAGTGATGTCGTATGACGAGGGGCCCCGTGTGGGTTACTTCTGTACCAAACAAAGCGAGGGGACGTCTTTTCACAGGAGGTTCTAATTAGAGAGAACTGCAACCCGAAAAGCAGTGGTCGCTGCGTTTTAATCCAAATTTGGGGAAAAGCTGGTCAACTTGAAAGAAAATAGGCTTATTCCACTGCACTTAAAACAAAAAGATAATTTAAGAACCATTTTCTTCTATATGTATATTGTATAGAAACTGATTCTGTAAAACTTGTATATAAAACCAAAAAACCAAGTAGGTTATAGTTAGGAGGGGAGGTAAAAAGTTCTCTATGATTTATATATCAATAACGTATGTTTGAAGTTATCTTTAAACCCAGGCAGTCATATTTTCCTGTTTTTGTGACAATCGATGAAAAACCTGGGAAATGCAAAAAGTCACGCGTGAAAATCGTAAGTTTTTATTCATCTTCCCCCCCAACTCCCCCCCAAATGGGGGTGAAAAATTAATTGTCCAGAACAAAGGGGGTTTGGGTTTTTTAAAGTTTTTCCAAGGAGCTTTGTTTTTGAAAGGTTTTGGGGGGTATGTTTAGAAAAAAAGTGTGGCTCGCCCTTTTACTCCCAAAAAAACTTAAAAAAAAATTTCTTTGTCTAGGGGTTAAATTTGCCAAATTGCAATGCGCCACGTCGCGCAAAAATAATAAGTGAAACAACAGAAAAACAATTTTTTTTGGGTTTTAATGCGGTATCAATGAGGCGAATTTTGGTAGAAACCGTGAACCGGCTTTTTACGCCTTCGGTTTTTGTTTTGTCTCCCAGAAGGGTAATGGTTTAGGCCCCCCCTCGGGCCCCACCCTTAATGTAAACAAAAAACCACATGACGAAAGTGCCGTCGAATGGGAAAACCTTTAAAAGTTTTTCGTCTGGCTAAATTTTGTGTCCAAAACATATCCCCTTTCCTTAAGTTTTTTGTCCCAAAAAACCCAAGGATATTAAAAGGGGGAAGGTAAAAAAGGGGGCACCTACGGACATCATATGGGGCCCCTGGTGGGTCGAGTTCCACATTAGTGACTTTTTTTTTTTATTAACGCTGCACCTGATACGGGTCGGGATAAAAGGGGGTTTCATTAATGGGCCCTCATCTGCCCGCCAGTGCCCGGGGGTTTTCGCTTTGGTGGTTGGGCTGATTTATATTTGCTTGGAAGTAGGGGGGCTGTTTTTTTTTTCTTTGGCTAATTTTTGGCATTAAAATAATCTCTCTCTCTCTCTCTCGCTTAAAGAAATTTCTGTTGGGTATATGGGACCAAAAATACTTTTCTCAACTTTACTTTTTAGGTTTTAAAAATGCAAAAAATTGCAGCTAAAAGCTTTGAGGAGCTAGAAAGAAGGGTCCCCGTTTTCTCCTATCATAAAAAGTTAAAGTGGTTTAAAAATTTAAAACAGATTATTTATGAAAAAAGTTTTTGCTGTTTATAAGGTGTCAATGGGTTTTTTCCGGAGTGGTATCTAGTTTTCCATTGTCAGGGGGAAAAAAAGCCGTACAAACAAGGCAGTTAAAAAAACCTTTATGTGCCAAAAGCCAAAAAAAATGTTTTTCCCGCCCATCACTGTACAAAAGCCTTAACTATGAAAAATTTGCCTTATTGCATCATAATTGGAAGTCTACCTTTTAAGTCTTTACTTATAAATTTACTTTTAATTGCCCAAAGTGAACTATAATTTGTTTTCCCCCTATCAAAAATCGTTGCATATGTTAGTAGTATTTTAAAAAATATTTTTAAGTGACTTTTTTTGGTTTTTATTGTTTTAAAGTTATAATTAATTTTCCTTTTTAAAGTTTCGTTTTACTTTTTTTTATGTATTTTTTTTTTTTTGCGTACTTTTAAAAATTTATTTTTAGTATTATTTCATAGAACATCTGTGATGTAATTTTATGTAAAAAATGTTTCATGGGGAAAAAAGATAATTTTTTTATTTATTTACTCCCCTCTCCTCCTTCTTCAAATCTTTCCTTCATCTTCGGTCGGGGTAACCTTCATGCAACCGGGACATACATACCTGAAACATAGACTGTGTTACTAGGGGATTAAACCCTTGCCATGAAAAGGAAATAGAGACAGACAGCATTTTGAGTGTTTGTTCATACATACAATAGTCTTTCAAGTTTTTACCTAAAATTTTTCCGATATTTGCCCCCTTTTTAAGATAAACGGGGAAAATACAAAAAAATGCAAAAATAATAATAAAAAAGTATGTTATTGAGTATGTCCCTTTTTAGAATTTTTTTTAAGGACAAATAAAAAATTAATAACGAAGAAAAAAATCCAACTATAAACTAAAATAAAAAAATTTTTTAAAACCCAGAATTTAAGCACAAAGGACCAGTGAAAATGATTGGGAGTAATTGCAACCAAAGTAGCCGTAAAAAAACGATTAACTCATATTCAACAAATACAATTTTTCATAACTAGTTTCATAATTTTTTTATTTTTCCTTGCCGAAAACATCTTGACCCATAACCTAAACCTACTTAAGTCACCAAACCGAAGATTAGGTTATACACTGAGCTCTGTATACTTTTTTTAAAGTTTTGTGTAACGCAAACCCTCGCTTTTACGGCCTTAATTTAGATAAAAAATATCGGGTTCAATACTTTTTTTGCCAGTCCGGTATATGCTGCTTTTACCCAAAAAGTTCAGTATATGCGTTTTTTACGGTTCTGATTGTTTTTTAAATTGCCCTGTATTCGTGTAGTTTTTTGTGATGGCTGCATGTAGTAATGTAGAACTTTCCTCGATGTAACGGACAAAAATTCACGATACACAATTAGTCGGAAATAGGGACTTTCACCTCAATAACGACCACAATTTTTTATATGCGAAAAATTTCCGGGTCACTCGGATAATTTAATCCCGCTCCCTTTCCCCAATTTGTTCGTCAAAGCGAGGGTTTACTGTACTCATTTACACCTTAATTATAGTATGTCAAATAAGAATCGGTTTAAACCAAAAAAAAAACCCATTTTTCCTTTTTTCATAAATACTAATTAAACCCAAAAAATTCAGAAATACAAATTTATCTCTTTTATATATATAGGCCTTTTGAAATCTTAAGAAAAGGGCTCCACCCCCTATCTTTTTTCTTTTTCTTATAGCTAACAGCTTGGGGGGACATGGTGGTTATCTGGGGTTTTTTGGGGGGGGGAGCACCACATAAGGGAAAAATGGGGCCCCTACAAAAAAAAAAAACCTAAAATAGGGAAATTTTCCATTTTATAACTTTATCGGGGCCCTATTTCCCTTATATGTGTGCTCCCCCACCCAAAAAAAATCCGGTTTCCACCTTGTCCCCAACTGTTGGCTTAAGGAAAAGAAAAAGGGGGTTAGCTTTATTCTAAAGATGACAAAACTCTACAGACCTAACCTAGCACCCCCCCTCGAGCCCATGGGGCTGTGCACTAACCTAATCTAACCAAACCCTGACCAGACCTGCCCTTTAACCAAACCCCTACGGGACTTCGTTTTTCTAAAAGAACCTGAAATTTAATATCGGCCATGCAGGCAAAGAAAGGATCGGCACTCATTAAAATCTAAACAGATGTGGTAAGGACAGTAAGTATAACACATAGAGCCAACATTTGGTCAGCTTACCGTGGAGGCCCTTGTTTTAAGATTTTCCCTAAACGCAATGCTAGTCATTTCCACAATACCTATCAGCACCTCTACCTACACATTAATATTGTTCATGCCCGTCAACAGTAATGTAATGCATACTTAAGATATCTTGCAATGTTTTGTGGTGGAATTCGGATGATGGTGAAGGTTTATGGTACTCTCATCCCCGCGGCGAGAGTTCCAACATTTTTCACGTTCTCAACAAGTGTGAGATCTCTAAGAACCAAAATTGGAGCATAATGAATCAGCGAAAGCGTTTCCGGTCGCTTTTGATAGCATAATTAGTAAAAAATTTGAAAAAAACGTCTTGTGTTAATGTTAAAAGACTCGAAAGTTATTTCACCAGACACGTTCTCCTATCTTACTACTTACTTGTTTTCTTACTTGTAAGTATCATATCATATCATTCTCAAATACTATCACCATGTCATTCCATTTTAGCTCTATAGTGTGGTCCGATAGTTAAGCCCGTGCTACTAAATGTACAAATGAGGGTAATTGTGCCATATTATCAGCGAAATTCAGCAAAAATACTACGTCGCTGCTAGGGACTATCGTCAGCCCGATAAGACTGATCATTCTTTCACCTGTTTTAAAGTTGTCCTGTGGTTTTCATTAAACCCTTTTATATTATTGTTCGTGGTCTTAAGGTATGTCCATGCTTCTGAATGTACATCTATGTGTTTACTTGGGTTCTGTTATCTGTAATTACAGTATTTCTACGACGATACTCACTGTCTGAGATCCGCCCGTCCCGCCATATTTGTTGTTACTCTGACGTCCGGCAACAAGCGGGAAGAAGCCGTGGTAAAGCGAGCCCTGGCTCCCCGCTCTTCCGGCTTGACCAGCTGGGCCAATCCGTAAGAAGCCGGCTTCTTAAAAGTGCCCCGCCATAACAGAAAACGCAAGCTGCAAGAAGCCGGCTTCTTACGGCTTCTTCACCAAAATTCGCCTTAGTACCAGCACACGAGGCCTTAACCCTGCTGCAGGAACGTCCCGGAGTCCATTGACCACTTCCTGCTGCAGTGTCCTCGCTTCCACTCCCACCGACAACTTCTACGTGGTCACCTCATCGCCCTGAACGTCACCACCTTTGACCTGACCACCCTGCTGGCCGCCGCTGCCGTCCACCCATCACAACCAGGGCGACTATCGTCCACTTCGACATCACTGCCCTTCAACAACAACAACAACAACAACACGAGGCCTTAACAAGGTCACAAACCCTCCAAGGTCAGCACGATATAAGGACATTTGTTTCTTGGATGGCCGTTTCTGAGCGGGCAATCGTACTGGGGTGCAGTCAGTTCGTACACAAGTCATTTCGTACACCAGTAGATTCGTACACCAAATACTAGTTTCGTAGTCTACAGGAAACCATGGTCGTTTCGTACACTCAGCTCAGAGTTGAATTTGATTACTAAGAGTTACGAAACGTCACCAGATATGTACCAAAAAACTCAAAATCATTGTACGAAACAACTGACAAAACCTGGGTACGAAACAACTTGTGTACGAAACTCCCTGTGATGTGTTAGTGTGTGCAGGCTTGTTTTTTGGCATTTGTGACGTTTATTGCCTTTTCGGGTAAATATCCAGTATGACCGCGCAGTCCTCGTCCATTATAACCTACCGTAGATAACAGTATAGTCGCCAGCTGCACTAATGTCGCCAACCGCCAAATATTACGAATTATTGCATCACTACTGAGGTTATAATGGACGAGGACTTCGCGGTAGTTTCGGTTTTCGGTAAATTTCCAGATGAACACCGAACTTCTTTTGGTGCACGAAACGACTTTTTTCTGGTGAGTTTTGATGCGTTTTGAATGAAGCTGCTAACCGTTTCTGTCGCCAATCACTTTTTTTTATTTGTTTTATGTGATTTGCAACAAAAATGACGGTACGGTACATTCAGGCAATATTTTTGCGGGTGGCTGTGCCTGATGTGCAAGGCTTAGCTACACTTGTTGTTGTTGTTGTTGTTGGGGGTTTGATGGGGCCGTGCAGGCTGTGGTGCCACAGCCTCTAGTGCCCCGAAGGTGCAGGATGCAAATGAATCAGCAGGTTAGATCCTGTGCAGTTGGCCAGACTTCTGTAGGAAGGTCCTGGTGTGCTTGAGGATTTTGAAGGCCAGCCAGGGTCTGGAGAGCCACCCAAGAGGTGGCTAGAGTTGGTCTGCGGAGGAGGAGTGGATATAGTGATTGGGAGAGTGCCGTGCGGTGGGAGTGGGGGCGAGGACATGCAGGAGGAGGTGTTCAGGTGTGTCCGGGTATGTGGGGGCACCAGGGGCAGTGAGGGTCAGCGTCATGCCCAGTTTGTGTAGGTGGGCGTTGAGGCGGGTTTTGGCCAAACCCGGGAAAGTCTGGTGACTGCGGTGCCCAGGGCACGGCTGGGGGAGTGGGTCCACCAGTGGTGTCGTGTGTCATGTCGTATACGTCCAAGTGAAGTGTACTGTAAGGCGTCAGTCAGTTCATTGTCCCAGTGTCGGTGCATGTATTTCTGAAGGTTAGTCAGTGAATCAGTCAGGTCTGTGGCCCATGTCTATGGGAGAGGGGAGGGAGTGTGCCTCCGCTGCCCCCCTGTCGGCCACAGTTTTTGCCCCGACACCAATGTGGGAGGGACCCCACTGAAGGGGGAAATGACATGGCCAGAGGAGGATAAGTGAAGCAAGAGGTGGTGGATGTGAAAACAAAGGGCAGGTGAGTGATAGGGCGGTGACTTTCGGAGAAGTTGGAGGGCTGTGAGGGAGTCAGTGAAAATGGTAACAGCACAGGAGGGGGCACGGTGGTGGCATATTTGATCCCCTCCTGTTTGGCAAAAAAGTTCTGCCGTTCAGGATGGAGGCAGTGGGTGGAAACCTCCAGGCGGGGGCAAGTGACCTGGCCGGGATAAACCCATGGCCGCACCTACAGACGGAGGGCTGGCAGAGGGGAGCCGTCGGTGTAAATGTGGAGGGAGTTATTGTAGCGGGTGTGTAGGGGGGATTTAAAAAAGGTACCTGCCCTGCACCGGACAGGCAGCCTGGACCATGGTGTGGGTTTGTGTGAAGGGACAGAGAATTAGAAAAGAGAGGGAAAACCAAGGGCCCAGGGGAGAGGTCTTCCCCAGAGTGCAAAAGGAGGGGGGAGTCCCCGGATAGAAGCAAAGAAGGGAGGGCTCGCTCTACAAAAGGGTTTGTGTTGGGCTTGATACGGCAGGGGGCCATGAAGTGGTTCCCTACCGTGTCCGGAGGAGGAGGGAGTGGAGGCATGGCGCTAGGGGAGGAGGCAAGTTTGGTGTAGGTGCGGACAAGGAGGGTGGAGCGTCGGTGTGACAGGGGGGGAGGGAGGATTCTGCCTGAAGGGCTGTGACTGGGGAGGACCTGAAGGGGCCCCCCAAAACTATACGAAGGGCATTATTCTGATTTCATCTAACTTGTGGAGGAGGGAAGGTGAGGCGCACCATAAACCTCACACCCGTAGTCTAAGCGGCTACGGATGTAAATGCTATAGAAAATGAAAAGGGGGGTATTCCTGTCCGCACCCCACTTGACCCCTGCAAGGGACTTCATTAAGTTAAGCCTCTTGAGGCACGAGGTCACCAGGTACTGTATGTGGCGGCCCCAGGTTAGGGGGGGCCATCCAACAGTTAAACCAAGGAATTTGTGCTGGGTTTTGAAGGAAATTGGGGACCCATTAATGGTACCATTGGGATGTTGGGAATACGCCTTCGAGTGAGCACAGAAGGCTAGACTTCTGGGCACTCACCGTCAGGGCCCCCAAAGGGAGGTCCATGAGTGGACGGCATTTAAGCCCACGTTGAAGATGGTCTTGAGCCTCCTGGATAGTGGGAGCAGAGCAAATGAGAGAGATGTCATCAGCATAGATGAGTGCATGGTGCATGGGAAGCAGGGAAAGTCTGAAAGCAAGATGTTGAAGAGACAGGACTGAGGGGAGAAACCCTGTGGGGCGCCTCTGGTGAAACCCGGGTAAAACCTGGAATGGGGTTCCGATCACCAGAAGAGAAGGACCCGGGAAAACAGGAAGGATTTAACCCATTGGAGAGGGGAGCCATGCAGTCCTAGGCGGGCAAGTTTTCCAATGATGGCATTAATGGAGGAGTGTCAAAAGCTCTTGGGGGTCAATAAAGGCTATTAGTGTGAATTGTTTGTGGGTAAATCCTTCCTGTATGTGGTGCTCCAGCTGGAGCAGGGCATCCAGGGTGCCCCGGTGAGGGACGAAACCCGAACCATGTTTGATGGAAGAAGGGTTTGTGTTCCAACCACCATGTCAACCTACACCGTACTATTTGTTCTACTACCTTACTGAGATTAGAGAGAAGGCTAATGGGCCTATAGGAGGAAACCTCAGACGGAGCCTTGCCAGGCTTAAGAATAGGAATTGTGATGGCATGACGCCACACAGAAGGGAACGTCCCCGACAGCCAGCTGGCGTTGAGGACGTCCAGGAGGAGGCGAGCCAGAGCATCTGGGAGGCGGCGAAGAAACTCGTTCGGGACGTTGTCCGGTCCCACCGCCTTCCCAGCGGACAGTGCGTGTAAAGCCGAGAGAAAGCTCCTGGGGGGTTATAGCAGTGCTAATTGTATGGCCGGTGTGTGAAGGGGGTAACACAGGTGGGGGTACGGGGTCTGGAGAGCCGAGTGTAGTGTGAATGTGGGAGGCGAGGCACTCGACTTTTTCGGCTTAGCTACACTTGCCTGCACTGAAGGTCACTAGCCACTCACCGCTCCACTCCTCCACCCTGTAGAGTGGTGGCGTGAGGCTCCTGGGCTGCAAACACTGGCTGGGTGTTGGCTGGAGGGTGAAGCAGGAAGCACCCTTCAAGGAAGCACTTGCCTGCTTGTGTGCTGACGGCCACCAATGTTACAGGTGCTGAGGTGAAGAGTCCAGGTCGGCGCCCACGCCAGGACTCCTCCCGGCTTCCCTTGTATTAGGGAACGCTTGGTTCATCCCCGGGGCCTCCACCGGGGTTCCTGCAGGACCAGCTGACGCCTCCCACCACAGGGGTGCTGGCAGAAGTAGTGCTGCAATGGAGGGCGTGAGCACCTACACTTGTGATGACTGTGGCAAAGTGTGCTCCAGCAAGGCTGGCTTTACTGCACACATCCTCACCCATACACGCAAGACAGGGCTGAGGTGTGACCACTGTGGCAAAGTGTTCACTCGTAAGGGTGATCTTAGGAGCCACATGGTCACCCACACTGGTGAGAGAAACTTTGAGTGTCAGGAGTGTAGGAAAACATTTACCCACAAGAGCAGTCTTAACAAACACATGCTCACCCACACTGGTGAGAGAAACTTTGAGTGTCAGGAGTGCAGGAAAACATTTGCCCAGAAGAGCCATCTTAACGAACATATCCTCACCCACATTGGTGAGAGAAACTTTGAGTGTCAGGAGTGTAGGAAAACATTTACCCGCAAGAGCATTCTTAACAAACACATGCTCACCCACACTGGTGAGAGAAACTTTGAGTGTCAGGAGTGCAGGAAAACATTTGCCCACAAGAGCCATCTTAACGAACATATCCTCACCCACATTGGTGAGAGAAACTTTGAGTGTCAGGAGTGTAGGAAAACATTTACCCAGAAGAGCCATCTTAACAGCCACATGCTCACCCACACTGGTGAGAGAAACTTTGAGTGTCAGGAGTGTAGGAAAACATTTACCCAGAAGAGCCATCTTAACAGCCACATGCTCACCCACATTGGTGAGAGAAACTTTGAGTGTCAGGAGTGTAGGAAAACATTTGCCCTCAAGAGCCATCTTAACAGCCACATGCTCACCCACACTGGTGAGAGAAACTTTGAGTGTCAGGAGTGTAGGAAAACATTTGCCCACAAGAGCAGTCTTAACAAACACATCCTCACCCACACTGGTGAGAGAAACTTTGAGTGCCAGGAGTGCAGGAAAACATTTGCCCTCAAGAGCAGTCTTAACAGACACATGCTCACCCTCACTGGTAAGAGAAACTTTGAGTGTCAGGAGTGCATGAAAACATTTACCCTCAAGAGCAATCTTAACAGCCACATGCTCACCCACACTGGTGAGAGAAACTTTGAGTGTCAGGAGTGCAGGAAAACATTTACCCTCAAGAGCAATCTTAACAAACACATGCTCACCCACACTGGTGAGAGAAACTTTGAGTGTCAGGAGTGCAGGAAAACATTTGCCCTCAAGAGCAATCTTAACAGCCACATGCTCACCCACACTGGTGAAAGAAACTTTGAGTGTCAGGAGTGCAGGAAAACATTTACCCTGAAGAGCAGTCTTAACAGCCACATGCTCACCCACACTGGTGAAAGGAAGTACAAGTGTGATATTTGTGGCAAGTGTTACCTTACCAAGAGTCGTGTTGCCAGGCATATCCAGACACACCTGTGAGGAGGGAGTGGCTGTGGTGTTGTCATGTATTGCATCATGCAGTTGTCCAGCCTCACACTCTGCACTCATGTACTTGCCTCTGGGGTCACCCTGAGGAGCAGGGGAGTATGCGACGCGGGAAAATAAAGACATAAACGGCCCTTTACTAGGCAGTGACTGGCTGCTAACTTCCTGTGTGTGTTCCTTCTGTGCCTCAGGAAACCCTTGCCTTGTGCTCTCTGGCAGTGTGTGTGTGTCCTGTTTTTGAGGGAGCAGGTTGCCACAGATGAGATGCATTGTGAAATGCTGCAAAGATGAGTTCAGGCAAGGCATCCTGGTGAACTCGTTACTGTGGGATCAGTTAGGAGGCAAGTGAAGGCGAATGTTGCAGGCAGTTTTTTGTGAGCTGTACTGAGCTGTGGGTACAGGACAGGGCCTCCCAGTGAAGGAGTTGGGCCCTGGAGGGTGTCCCAGGGAACAGTTCACCCTGGAAAACACTGTTATCAGTTAGTCAGGCAGTCACATCCCCACAGGCATTTGTTTTGTTGTTTGTGTTGGGGGAATGACGAGGGCTTTGGGTTAAAGGCTGTGTTGGAGAGCCATGTCTTCAAATAAAGAAAGCCCTTTTGACCATCAAGTGTGGGCTAACCCAGGGGGTTCCCAAAGTGGTCGATATCGACCCCCGGGGGGCCAATGGGACCATCCAAGGGGTCGATGAATCGCCAGGGGGTCGATGAATGGCTAGGTGAGGAAAGTTTCAGCACGCAACAGCTGCCAGCAACCGTATGCGAGTGTTACCAAAGGGCCGCCTCTGCGTCAACCTGACATGGAGACGGCTTTGACTTGGCTCGGTGCTAGTCTGTGACGTCACGTGGGATCTGTACCCCGCCCTCGCACCCTCCACACACACACACACACACACACGCACCCCCGGGGTGAATAGTTGTCTGACAATTATACCAATTCTAAATCTGGGTAAAACGTGGTGGAAAACTTGAATTTTAGAGAAGTATTAAAGAAAACACATGAACATTTCAAGCGACTGTGTCTTTGCCTAGAACACTATCGTCCTGTAGCCTATACTGAAACACTGCTCCCGGGGTGAAGAGTTGCTGACAATATATACGTTTTACCAAGATAAGAATTGGAATACTTGTCATGTCAAACAACTCTTCACCCAGGGAGCAGTGTTCAGTGCGTATTTGTGAGGTGTAGTACTCGGGCCCAAAGGGTAGCTGGTGAGATCGCTACTGAAGCGGTCTCACCAGCTACCCTTGGCCCGAGTAGTTACACTGCACAAATACGCATAAAACACTGCTCCCTGGGTGAAGAGTTGTTTGAAAATATAGTACACTTATACCAATTCTTATCTTGGGTAATACGTATGCAGTGTCAAACAAGGGTACGTAGTGTTCTAGGCAAAGGCACATCCGCGTGAAATGTTCTATGTTCTACTTTTACTACTCTACATACAATGTTTCCACCATGTTTTAGCAAGGCTGGGAACCCTGGTGGCCAATGTTACCTGTGTGACGTCGTCTGCCGCGCATGCGCAGTGGCGGGTGTAGCTACTGAGATCAAAGTAGCTGGTGAGATGGTCAAAGTATGGCTGTATGCAGAAAGGAAATAAATAGGAGAGTGGAAGAGAAAGGGAAAGAAGAATGGCTGAGGGGAATGAGTGAGAAATCAACACTGGAATGGTACAGGAGAAAGGACCAGCCACGGTATGACAGGTTCTATGATGGTGGCTATGGAGGGGAAATTACTCTTCAGAGCCAGGACAAAGTCGCTGGAGGTAAATATTTCGTATGTACAGCGGGAAAGAATGGTGGCAGCAAGGTGTGTGTGACAGGAGTGGATGAAACCGTGGAGCACTTGATGCTGGAATGTGAACGGTGATATTAGCTAGAAAAAAAGATGTTGGAGGTAGTGGTAGGAGAGGTCGGAGTGGAAGAATGGCGAGAGATGAGAGACAGGAGAGTGGAGATGGAGTACCTGCTGGGGTTGTGTGCTGAGTGGAGGAGTGACAGTCGTGTGATTGAGTGTAAAAGAATTCTTGGAGAGCACGCAGGAGAGGCAGGGGGCCCCTCAGTGATGGGGGACCCTCAGTAATGGGGGACCCTCAGTGATGGGGGACCCTCAGTGATGGGGGACCCTCAGTGATGGGGACCCCGTATGAATGTATTACTCTTCTCCCGCTGCCGCCCTCCACCGCCAAGCGTCTAATCTCCAAAAAATGCCGCTCCGCCTGGGATAGGTCGCTCGGCGCCGCCCTTCGTGCCACCTCCATGGGTCACTACCGCACAGACTCCTCCCCGCACCCATGGATAAGACCAACGTCCCGCGACTTGGACGTCGCCCTCACCCGCCTGAGGATGGGTCACACAACAGTCACAGCACACCTGCACCGCCTGCACCTCACCCCAGACCCGCACTGCCCCTGCTGCAGGAACGTCCCGGAGTCCATTGACCACTTCCTGCTGCAGTGTCCTCGCTTCCACTCCCACCGACAACTTCTACGTGGTCACCTCATCGCCCTGAAGGTCACCACCTTTGACCTGACCACCCTGCTGGCCGCCGCTGCCGTCCACCCATCACAACCAGGGCGACTATCGTCCACTTCGACATCACTGCCCTTCAACAACAACAACAACAACACGAGGCCTTAACAAGGTCACAAACCCTCCAAGGTCAGCACGATATAAGGGCATTTGTTTCTTGGATGGCCGTTTCTGAGCGGGCAATCGTACTGGGGTGCAGTCAGTTCGTACACAAGTCGTTTCGTACACCAGTAATTCGTACACCAAATACTTGTTTCTTTAGTCTACAGGAAACCATGGTCGTTTCGTACACTCAGCTCAGAGTTGAACTTGATTACTAAGAGTTACGAAACGACACCAGGTATGTACGAAAAAACTCAAAATCAGTGTACGAAACAACTGACAAAACCTGGGTACGAAACAACTTGTGTACGAAACTCCCTGTGATGTGTTAGTGTGTGCAGGTTGTTTTTGGCATTTGTGACATTTATTGCCTTTTCGGGTAAATATCCAGTATGACCGCGCAGTCCTCGTCCATTATAACCTACCGTAGATAACAGTATAGTCCCCCAGCTGCACTAATGTCCCCAAACCACCAAATATTAGAATTATTGCATCACTACTGAGGTTATAATGGACGAGGACTTCGCGGTAGTTTCAGTTTTCGGTAAATTTCCAGATGAACACCGAACTTCTTTTGGTGGACGAAAGGACTTTTTTCTGGTGAGTTTTGATGCGTTTTGAATGAAGCTGCTAACCGTTTCTGTCGCCAATCCCTTTTTTTATTTGTTTTATGTGATTTCCCAACAAAAATGACGGTACGGTACATTCAGGCAAATTTTTGCGGGTGGCTGTGCTGATGTGCAAGGCTTAGCTACACTTGCCTGCACTGAAGGTCACTAGCCACTCACCGCTCCACTCCTCCACCCTGTAGAGTGGTGGCGTGAGGCTCCTGGGCTGCAAACACTGGCTGGGTGTTGGCTGGAGGGTGAAGCAGGAAGCACCCTTCAAGGAAGCACTTGCCTGCTTGTGTGCTGACGGCCACCAATGTTACAGGTGCTGAGGGGGAAGAGTCCAGGTCGGCGCCCACGCCAGGACTCCTCCCGGCTTCCCTGTATTGGGGAACGCTTGGGTTTTCATCCCCGGAGCCTCCACCGGGGTTCCTGCAGGACCACTGACGCCTCCCACCACAGGGTGCTGGCAGAAGTAGTGCTGCAATGGAGGGCGTGGAGCACCTCCCACTTGTGATGAGTGTGGCAAAGTGTGCTCCAGCAAGGGGGCTTTACTGCACACATCCTCACCCATACACGCAAGACAGGGCTGAGGTGTGACCACTGTGCAAAGTTTTTCACTTTTAAGGGGTACTCTTGGAGCCACATGCTCACCCACTGGTGAGAGAAACTTTGATGTCAGGAGTGTAGGAAAACATTTACCCAGAAGAGCCATCTTAACGAACATATCCTCACCCACACTGGTGAGGGGAAACTTTGAATGTCAGGAGTGTAGGAAAACATTTACCCGCAAGAGCAATCTTAACACACACATGCTCACCCACACTGGTGAGAGAAACTTTGAGTGTCAGGAGTGTAGGAAAACATTTACCCTCAAGAGCAATCTTAACAAACACATGCTCACCCACACTGGTGAGAGAAACTTTGAGTGTCAGGAGTGCAGGAAAACATTTGCCCTCAAGAGCCATCTTAACAGACACATGCTCACCCACACTGGTGAGAGAAACTTTGTGTGTCAGGAGTGCAGGAAAACATTTGCCCTCAAGAGCCGTCTTAACAGACACATGCTCACCCACACTGGTGAGAGAATCTTTGAGTGTCAGGAGTGTAGGAAAACATTTGCCCACAAGAGCCATCTTAACGAACATATCCTCACCCACACTGGTGAGAGAAACTTTGAGTGTCAGGAGTGCAGGAAAACATTTGCCCACAAGAGCCATCTTAACGAACATATCCTCACCCACACTGGTGAGAGAAACTTTGTGTGTCAGGAGTGCAGGAAAAAATTTGCCCAGAAGAGCCATCTTAACAGACACATGGTCACCCACACTGGTGAGAGAAACTTTGAGTGTCAGGAGTGCAGGAAAACATTTACCCTCAAGAGCCATCTTAACAGACACATGCTCACCCACACTGGTGAAAGGAAGTACAAGTGTGATATTTGCGGCAAGTGTTACCTTACCAAGAGTCGTGTTGCCAGGCATATCCAGACACACCTGTGAGGAGGGAGTGGCTGTGGTGTTGTCATGTATTGCATCATGCAGTTGTCCAGCCTCACACTCTGCACTCATGTACTTGCCTCTGTGTCACCCTGAGGAGACATGGAGTATGCGACGCAGGAAATAAAGACATGACGGACCTTTAACTAGGCAGTGACTGGCTGCTAACTTCCTGTGTGTGTTCCTTCTTTTGCCTCAGGAAAACCCTTGCCTTGGGGGTCTCGGCATGTGTGTGTGTCCTGTGTTGAGGGAGCAGTGTTGCACAGATGAGATGCATTGTGAAATGCTGCAAAGATGAGTTCAGGCAAGGCAGTCCATGGTGAACTCGTTACTGTAGGGATCAGTTAGGAGGCAAGTGAAGGCGAATGTTGCAGGCAGTATTTTGTGAGCTGTACTGAGCTGTGGGTATAGGACAGGGCCTGCCAGTGAAGGAGTTAGGCCTGAGGGTGTCCCAGGGAACAGTTCACCCTGGTAACACTGTTACCCAGTTAGTCAGGCAGTCACATCCCCACAGGCATTTGTTTTGTTGTTTGTGTTGGGGGAATGACGAGGGCGTTGTTAAAGGCTGTTTTGGGAAAGAGCCATGTCATCAAAAAAAGAAAGTCCTTTGACCCATCAAGTGTGTGGCTAACCCAGGGGGTTCCAAAGTGGTCGATATCGACGCCCAGGGGTCAATGGGACCATCCAAGGGGTCGATGAATCGCCAGGGGGTCGATGAATGGCTAGGTGAGGAAAGTTTCAGCACGCAACAGCTGCCAGAAAACCGTTATGCGAGTGTTACCAAAGCCCCCTCTGCGTCACCCTGACATGGAGACGGCTTTGACTTGGCTCGGTGCTAGTCTGTGACGTCACGTGGGATCTGTACCCCGCCCCTCCACACACACACACACACACACACACACACACACACACCCCCACACACACACACACGGTGAATAGTTGTCTGAAAATATATAAAATTTCCCTGATCCTGGGTAAAACGTGGGGGAAACCTTGAATGTAAGAAGTATTAAAGTAAAACATAGAACATTTCAGCGACTGTGTTTTTGGGCCTAGAACACTATCGTACCTGTAGCCTATACTGAAACACTGCTCCCTGGGTGAAGAGTTGCTTGACAATATATACGTTTTACCCAAATAAAAATTTGGGAAATACATTGTCATGTCAAACAACTCTTCACCCAGGGAGCAGTGTTTCAGTGCGTATTTGTGAGTGTAGTACTCTGGCCAAGGGTAGCTGGTGAGATCGCTACTGAAGCGGTCCACCAGCTACCCTTGGCCCGAGTAGCTACACTGCACAAATCGCACTGAAACACTGCTCCTGGGTGAAGAGTTGTTTGATAATATAGTACATTTAAACCCAAAATTCTATCTTGGGTAATACGTATACAGTGTCAAACAAGGGTACGTAGTGTTCTAGGCAAAGGCACATCCGCGTGAAATGTTCTATGTTCTACTTTTACTACTCTACATACAATGTTTCCACCATGTTTTAGCAAGGCTGGGAACCCTGGTGGCCAATGTTACCTGTGTGACGTCGTCTGCCGCGCATGCGCAGTGGCGGGTGTAGCTACTGAGATCAAAGTAGCTGGTGAGATGGTCAAAGTATGGCTGTATGCAGAAAGGAAATAAATAGGAGAGTGGAAGAGAAAGGGAAAGAAGAATGGCTGAGGGGAATGAGTGAGAAATCAACACTGGAATGGTACAGGAGAAAGGACCAGCCACGGTATGACAGGTTCTATGATGGTGGCTATGGAGGGGATTTACTCTTCAGAGCCAGGACAAAGTCGCTGGAGGTAAATAGTCGTATGTACAGCTGGAAGAATGGTGGCAGCAAGGTGTGTGTGACAGGAGTGGATGAAACCGTGGAGCACTTGATGCTGGAATGTGAACGGTATGAGTATGCTAGAACAAAGATGTTGGAGGTAGTGGTAGGAGAGGTCGGAGTGGAAGAATGGCGAGAGATGAGAGACAGGAGAGTGGAGATGGAGTACCTGCTGGGGTTGTGTGCTGAGTGGAGGAGTGACAGTCGTGTGATTGAGAGTGTAAAAGAATTCTTGGAGAGCACGCAGGAGAGGCAGGGGGCCCCTCAGTGATGGGGGACCCTCAGTGATGGGGACCCCTCAGTGATGGGGGACCCTCAGTGATGGGGGACCCTCAGTGATGGGGACCCCTCAGTGATGGGGACCCCTCAGTGATGGGGGACCCTCAGTAATGGGGGACCCTCAGTGATGGGGGGACCCCGTATGGGTGTGATGCAGAGAGAGGCATGAGGGGAAAAAGAAATCCCTAGTTTTGCTTTCCCCTTTTGCTTCTCTCCCAACAGATGACATGTGTGGGAGAACGCCGGACCCAAGGCTTCACCCACACCATCCGCTGGGCAGGGTTGTGAAATGTACGATAATTATCGTATTTGTACGATAATTTGACTATCCGTACGATGTACGATGCATGGCTGATAATCGTACACGAAAATACGATAATTGACTCATAAATATAATTAAATTATAAAGTCATACAAAAATTATCATCGAAAAAAAAAAAAAAAAATCTGTCGCTGTCAACTTCCGCGAGCGAGAGAGAGTTTTGAGTTTGACTTTTGGTCCTTTGCATGACATGGATTTGGAGCGTTGCTTGCCGCATTGGAACGCAGATTGTGCGAGGGTATTTAGCAAGATTAACCTCACCAAGACAAAGGTAAGACACTGACTTGTAACGGGAACCCTTCTTGGTTGTCTTCCAGCAGTGCAGTGTGTAGGGCAAAGGCAGATTGTGGTACTTGCATCCCTACACATGATAGGATGTGTCCATGACAACTGACACACTGTCATTATAAGCGCCAGCTGACACAGGGGATAACAGAATACAGGAGGAACAGGAATTCCTCTTCTTTTGAGGATGATAACTGTAAAATTCTCGCGTTCAGCTTCTTTTGAGTCATATTTTACTAATTATATTTTTGTTTTATTTAATTTAATACATTTATTTTGGAAAAAATAAGTTAACATTGAATTTTTGTCATGATTGGATATATTATATATTTTAGTGAAAAGAGAAAATATTTTTATATGTGGAATGCTGAATTCAATGATGTATATAGTTATCTACTGACTATATTATTTTAGCTAAGATTGTACGATAATTATCTATCTGAAAAATACGTTTAAATTTTTGGGGGCTCGGTACGATAATGTGGGCTACAAAAGTAAAACAACCCCGCCGCTTGGTGACTTGAGTGACTCCCAACTCAAAATCACCAGACCAAGATACCATCGCTACACCGTGCCTTGGTACCAGCACAGTGCACACGAGGCCTTAACAGGTCACAAACCCTCCAAGGTCAGCACGAATAAGGGCATTTTTTTCTTGGGTGGCCGTTTCTGAGCGGGCAATCGTACTGGGGTGCAGTCAGTTCGTACACAAGTCGTTTCGTACACCAGTAGATTCGTACACCAAAAATTGTTTCGTAGTCTACAGGAAACCATGGTCGTTTCGTACACTCAGCCCCAGAGTTTAACTTGATTACTAAGAGTTGCGAAACGACACCAGGTATGTACGAAAAAACTCAAAAATCATTGTACGAAACAACTGACAAAACCTGGGTACGAAACAACTTGTGTTACGAAACTCCCTGTGATGTGTTAGTGTGTTGCAGGCTTGTTTTTTTTGGGATTTGTGACGTTATTGCCTTTTCGGGTAAATATCCAGTATGACCGCGCAGTCCCCGTCCATTATAACCTACCGTAGATAACAGTATAGTCGCCAGCTGCACTAATGTCGCCAACCGCCAAAAATACGAATTTTTGCATCACTAAATGAGGTTATAATGGACGAGGACTTCGCGGTAGTTTCGGTTTTTGGTAAATTTCCAGAGAACACCGAACTTCTTTTGGTGGACGAAAGGACTTTTTTCTGGTGAGTTTTGATGCGTTTTTGAATGAAGCTGCTAACCGTTTCTGTCCCCCAATCCCTTTTTTTATTTGTTTTATGTGATTTGCAACAAAATGCGGTACGGTACATTCAGGCAATATTTTTGCGGGTGGCTGTGCCTGATGTGCAAGGCTTAGCTACACTTGCCTGCACTGAAGGTCACTAGCCACTCACCGCTCCACTCCTCCACCCTGTAGAGTGGTGGCGTGAGGCTCCTGGGCTGCAAACACTGGCTGGGTGTTGGCTGGAGGGGAAGCAGAAGCACCCTTCAAGGGAAACACTTGCCTGCTTGTGTGCTGACGGCCCCCCAATGTTACAGGTGCTGAGGTGAAAGTCCAGGTCGGCGGGCCCCCGTCAGGACTCCTCCCGGGTTCCCTTGTATTAGGGAACGCTTGGTTTATCCCCCGGGGGCCCTTTACCCGGGTTCCTGCAGGACCAGCTGACGCCTCCCACACAGGGGTGCTGGCAGAAGTAGTGCTGCAAGGAGGGCGTGAGCACCTAACACTTGCGATGACTGTGGCAAAGTGGCTCCAGCCCAAAGGGTGGCTTTACTGCACACATCCTCACCCATACACGCAAGACAGGGCTGAGGTGTGACCACTGTGGCAAAGTTTTTCACTCTTTAAAGGGTACTCTTAGGGGGCACATGGTCACCCACACTGGTGAAGAAACTTTTGAGTGGTCAGGAGTGTAGGAAACAATTTACCCAGAAGAGCCATCTTAACGAACATATCATCACCCACATTGGTGAGAGAAAAATTTGAGTGTCAGGAGTGTAGGAAAACATTTACCCGCAAGAGCAATCTTAACACACACATGCTCACCCACACTGGTGAGAGAAACTTTGAGTGTCAGGAGTGCAGGAAAACATTTGCCCACAAGAGCCATCTTAACGAACATATCCTCACCCACATTGGTGAGAGAAACTTTGAGTGTCAGGAGTGTAGGAAAACATTTGCCCACAAGAGCAGTCTTAACAAACACATCCTCACCCACACTGGTGAGAGAAACTTTGAGTGTCAGGAGTGCAGGAAAACATTTGCCCTCAAGAGCCATCTTAACAGACACATGCTCACCCACAGTGGTGAGAGAAACTTTGTGTGTCAGGAGTGCATGAAAACATTTACCCTCAAGAGCAGTCTTAACAGCCACATGCTCACCCACACTGGTGAGAGAAACTTTGAGTGTCAGGAGTGTGGGAAAACATTTACTACCAAGCGTAATCTTACCGCACACATGCTCACCCACACTGGTGAAAGGAAGTACAAGTGTGATATTTGTGGCAAGTGTTACCTTACCAAGAGTCGTGGGTTTCCAGGCTATCCAGACACACCTGTGAGGGGGGAGTGGCTGTGGTGTTGTATGTATTGCATCATGCAGTTGTCCAGCCTCACACTCTGCACTCATGTACTTGCCTCTGTGTCACCCTGAGGAGGGCATGGAGTATGCGACGCAGGAAATAAAGACATGAGGACCTTTAACTAGGCAGTGATGGCTGCTAACTTCCTGTTGGGGTTCCTTCTCTGCCTCAGGAACACCCTTGCCTTGTGCTCTCTGGCAGTGTGTGTTTTGTCCTGTGTTGAGGGAGCAGTGTTGCACAGATAGATGCATTGTGAAATGCTGCAAAGATGAGTTCAGGCAAAGGGAGTCCATGGTGAACTCGTTACTGTAGGGATCGTTAGGAGGCAAGTGAAGGCGAATGTTGCAGGCAGTATTTTGTGAGCTGTACTGAGCTGTGGGTACAGGACAGGGCCTGCCAGTGAAGGAGTTAGGCCTGGAGGGGTGTCCCAGGGAACAGTTCACCCTGGTAACACTGTTATCAGTTAGTCAGGCAGTCACATCCCCACAGGCATTTGTTTTGTTGTTTGTGTTTGGGGGAAAGACGAGGGCGTTGTTAAGGCTGTGTTGGAGAGCCATGTCTTCAAATAAAGAAAGTCCTTGACCATCAAATGTGTGGCTAACCCAGGGGGTTCCCAAAGTGGTCGATATCGACGCCCAGGGTCAAAGGGACCATCCAAGGGTCGATGAATCGCCAGGGGGGCGATGAATGGCTAGGTGAGGAAGTTTCAGCACGCAACAGCTGCCAGCAACCGTTATGCGAGTGTTACCAAAGCCGCCTCGCGTCACCTGACATGGAGACGGCGTTGACTTGGCTCGGGGCTAGTCTGTGACGTCACGTGGGATCTGTACCCCGCCCTCGCACCCTCCACACACACACACACACAACACAAAGGGTGAATAGTTTTTTCTGACAATATATACCAATTCTGATCCTGGGTAAAACGTGGTGGAAACCTTGAATTAGAGAAGTATTAAAGTAAAACATAGAACATTTCAAGCGACTGTGTCTTTGCCTAGAACACTATCGTACCTGTAGCCTATACTGAAACACTGCTCCCTGGGTGAAGAGTTGCTTGACAATATATACGTTTTACCCAAGATAAGAATTGGAATACATTTCATGTCAAACAACTCTTCACCCAGGGGGCAGTGTTTCAGTGGTATTGTGAGGTGTAGTACTCTGGCCAAGGGTAGCTGGTGAGATCGCTACTGAAGCGGTCTCACCAGCTACCCTTGGCCCGAGTAGCTACACTGCACAAATACGCACTGAAACACTGCTCCCTGGGTGAAGAGTTGTTTGATAATATAGTACACTTATACCAATTCTTATCTTGGGTAATACGTAGGGTCGTGTGTACACGACCCGGACAAGGTCTCGACCCGGACAGTCTTGATTAACCAATGAACGATCGAGCCTAGGATGACGTCAGAGCTATGACGTATGAGGGAGGGCGGTCCTAACTAGACGCCATTTGCAAACCTCCCCGCCGATGCTTCGCTTGTAAGCAAGGTAAGAATTTCGATTTAAAGAGGTCGGGATTTTAATTTTCGGCATCAGGATATATTGTGCCATGACCACGAATATGGCGTGATCAACTTGTGGTAAATTTTGTTATGTAATATAGCCATATTGGCATAAAATCAGTGAAAATACGAAGTGCCTAAACCAAATTTGCGCCGTGTGGGGTGGCCGGAAAAAAAAAATGTGGTGTGGTCTCGACTCGGACAGGTTTGTCCGGGTCGAGAACACAGAGCTAGGAGAAGATTTTTTGTTTGTCCGGGTCGAGAACACAGAGCTAGGAGAAGAATTTTTATTTTTCTAAAATTTATTAATTGGTCAGGCAATAGAATTTTAACATGGAACAAGTATTAATACTGTTTATTACCTTGTATAAAGTTATTGATTGTCTAAACTAACAAATTATGGGTTTTTGAAAAGGTCAAAATATATTTTCATTATGAACTTATAAACAATATTCATTATGTCTCTAATGCCATTTATCTCTTTCAGATCCTTCGTGCCTCGCAGCCATGGTTCCCATGCCTCGCAACTACCAGCCGAGAAACATCCTAACCACGGATAGGACCAACTTGGAGAAGGCATTTAACCACCGCATTGAGACAGGCTGTAGCATCCGCACTGCGTGCAACCTTTTTGGAGTGAAGGTTTCGACTCTTGGGGTAAGCTTAAATAAATCATAAATCTAAGCCCTCTTAAATTTTAATTTATATGGGTAGGCCTGGGCTAGCCAAAGAACTTACCTTCTATTTCAGGCCTATGGGTAAGAACTTTACTTTTCATTTAGCCTATAGGGCCTATGCTCCCCACTTTACCTTTGTTTTATTTTTTTCAGGATGCTTTCACTCGGTCCCTCAAGGAGAGTGATGGGAGGACGTTCGTGCCTAAGCACCAGAACATCAAGAAGGTTTTCACTGATGCGCAGGAACACTTCATCGAGGAATACTCGATCAAGATCTCGCGCATGTTCTACGGGCTGTCGACGAGAGCTTTCAGGAGGATGGTCCTGAAGTATGCAGAGGCTGTTGGCAGTCCGGCATTTCTGATGTCTGGAGGAGGGTAGGTATGGCCACCCGTGACTGGTATTACGGGTATATGTTCCGTCATCCAAGACTTGCATTGAAGGCTCCGGAGGGCATGTCATTTGCGCGCGCGATGGCTTTCAACCGCGTAAACGTTGAAGTCTTCTTCAAGGCTTACGTGGAAGCTGTCGAGCGACACAGTTTCATGCCAGCCAGGATTTTCAACTTGGATGAGATGGCTTGTCCACTGTGATGAAGCCATGTAAGGTTGTTTGTGAGAAAGGTCGTCCTGTTGCTTCGCAGGTTGCTCGGGAGAGAGGCAATCATATGACTTTCGTGGGGATTGTTAATGCTGCAGGGCATGGTTTCCCTCCAGTGTTTATCATCGCACGAAAGAAGATGCATGCTGATTTTCAGAGAGGGACTACTCCTGGAACACAGTGGGTCTTGCAGGCTAACGGTTGGATGGACCATGAGTGTTTCGT